>CM046870.1:6912802-7377802 GCA_025617745.1 Heliocidaris erythrogramma
CACAGCAAATAGCGAATTTAAATTCGATAAAAGTCGAGTTTGAATTCGATAAATGTTGCTCTGGGTCGTCATTCGAATTCGAGTTTTGAACTCGAGTTCTAATTGCGACTACCCTGTTTACACACAAATGAACTCGAGTTCAAATTCGACTAAAGTCGACTTCAGTCTCTGTGTAAACGGGGTCATGGTCTTGACGAGACCGAAATTCTGTCTCTCGTTCGTTCGCTCTTGACCCTATCCAAATAAGAGGCTAACGAACGAGAGACAGAAAATTTCGGTCTAGGTCTTGACTTGAAATGTTGAATTGAACTTTGAACTTGGAGTTCAACTTCAAGTTGAATTTAAAATTGAAGTTGAACCAACTCTAGCATGACTAGTACGGTATTAGTATTATAATATAACAGGCAACAACTGCAGATGAGAATTTAGATAATTTTTAATTTAATGCAATTTGTTGGTATTATATATATGATCAGTCATCAATAGACAATAATAGATCACTGATTGATAGATGTTACTTGTTACTGTTAGTTACTCCTGTGAGATTATTACAATATTACCCCTGCAGCTACTGTGTATGGTGGTGTGACCATATTTCACGCATGACCTAAGTTCGCGCACAGGGCAATATCTAAAAAACTACTTTTGTACAAAAGATTTCGAAAATCTGATAGCGCTATTAGATAGAGGAAGCTAAAATTACATATGGACTATATTTTCTTTTAAGTTGGGTGAGAAATTATGAAGATATTGACAAAATATCGGCAATTTTGCTACTTTTTGCGTCAGTTTCCGAAAAATATGAAGTTACCGACAACGGTCCAAAAATCCTCATTTTGATAGAAGATGTCATCAAAGTTTTAGGTAAAACATGATACCAAATGATTGTATGATATTTTGTCTTACAAATGATGCAATTATCTTCCCTTTGCTGGACCGCTACGTTGGATAACTTAGATGTTAATTTAGGTGCGCGAACTTAGGTCTCGTGGTTTTTATGCCCCCTTTTTTTTTTTCAGTGTGTTCCGATCCGACACTCGGTTTTGAGATCGCGATATTTCCGAAATTCTTCGTCGATTAATGTTCTTGTTGAATCAAGTTTTAGTCCAGAATTTTGCTTTCCGTTGGGTATAAAACTTTATAAATAAATTATTGTAGAATATGAGAAATCAAGTATCGAATATCACATTTCTAATAAAAATTTGAATGTGCGTGAAATATGGTCACCCCATCATATATTTTTGGTTCTCAATGTTATGTTTGTTGGAGTAAACATTGATATTAATTTAAAATCATTGATAAACCCATTGCATGCATCTTGCATGGATACCATTTTGTGAGTTGAAGTACCCGGTAAGAAATCTTGAGTTCAGTCGCTTTCACTCCCAGCTCCCGGCTCCCAGGACTATGCAAGCCAGAATAATCAGGCATTTCAGGAGGAAAAAAGGATAGTGGCATAATCGTAAATTGTGAATGTGGGGCTCGTTCCCTTCCAGTATTGTCACTCACCGGTAGAATTAACTGCAGGGAGCTCCACCGCCACTGCTGTTCGGCGGTGGCGGTCCGGTGGAGGGGGCACTCAATATATTGGACAGACAGGTATGTGCCGCTTTAACGACCCCACTTTTCAACGGCCAGTTGCCGTTCTCAAGATACCCACTTACTTTTAATTTCCGTTCCAAAGGCAAAGACCCTCGGAAATGCTCTGATCCTATTTTTTCCACTCAGCAAGCCAGTTCCTAGACCCTTTGTAGAGTAGTGCCATAGCTCTGTAGACCCTATATTTTGACCTACCCGGCAGTTCCTTAGACCCCCATTTCAGGGTTGACTGAGGCACACCCCATCAAAAAACATCCGAGTGCCCCCCCCCCCCCCTTCCTTACTTTAGAACCCCATTTTAGTGTTGACTGAGGCACACCCCCATCAAAAAAAAATTGAGTGCCCTTGCAGCTGAAATTCCAGAGCTGCTCTTTTAACCCAGAGTCCTGAATCATTAATGACATTGAATAGTAAAAGGTTGGCAGAAATGACAGGTGTCATGCACAAATGGTATTATCAACCAAAATTCTGTTACTGATACACACAGATTTTGTGGCCCTCATTTTTCAAAAACCTGAAAATCTAATCAAATATACACTAATTCAGGGCATTAATTTAAGAGCATTAATCACAGAAATTTTGACCTACCCGGCAGTTCCTTAGACCCCCATTTCACAGAACTCATCCCAAATAAATTTTATATCCTTTAACTAAATAATGTGAAAGTCTTATTCTGTCATAACTTGAGTTATTATTAATGATTAAAAGTGCAAGTACTTTTAAGCAAACCCAAATATACTATGTAGGGTAGGCCTACCACACAATGCACTTCAAAGATTTGATTTAATTTCAAAGAAACAATGTACTAAAATCTTGTTTTGATCTTCATTTTCATTGCATCTTCAGAAAATCAAAACAGTGACAAATTTTGACAAAAGTCAAAATGCTACAATTATTGGCAATCTCAAGGCAGTTGACAATGTTACAGAACATGCAACATGAATTTTGATGTTATTTCTTAAAATTTCCTGAGGGCATAATCATACACATGTATGTTCCAAAACTTTCATAGTAATTCAATGAAAGATTGACTATTGATAAAGTGCCAAGACTTGATAATAGATGATGAAACGGTGGTGAAACAGCCCCTCCCCCCCCCCCCCCATTGAAAAAAGGCTAACAACATCTATACAATTTACATAGAAAGTGAACACTTCACAAAAAGTATCTCACTACTCTTTCCAGGAGATACATTTAGTGAAACTGCCAGAGTCCCTTGATGACCATTAATTCTGGATGATTTTAACACCACAATAATTTATTGAAATTTGTGACATTCCTTATACATACACATGTAATCATGTGTATATCTATGTTTAATTTTGTATTTCCAACTTCCAAATAATTGCTGTGCACAGGAGCAAGTTACTGAGAGATATACAGTGCATCCAAGAAAAAAAAAACAACCTTAAAACAAAGGGCTACTATGACCAAACTATGTGCTCTATGACAAATATTTATCTTTTTCACATAAAACGGAAGTATTAAGCTTTTAAAAGATACCTTCACAGCATCCATCCATATAAGCTGTACCAGGCAGCATTATTTAGAAAATGACATGTTTAAAAGGAAATGGTACTTTACATTGTCATCTATCGTAAAAGTATGGTATAAAGGTCACATGAGGCATAAAATACGATTATGGCAATTTTCCCCCTCAGCCGTCAAGGTATCACCTGAAAGCATAATGCTCCAATTTAAGAAAAATAAAAAATATTGTCATTGTGCAGTTGTGCACATACTGTGGTCACGACAATCGTTTGTTTTAGGGTTTTGTTTTTTCTGAGACTCACTGTACAGTAAAGGGATCTAGTTCAATTATAATGAAATGTGACTTAATTATAATAAGTGCAAGACTATTTTTGTTTCTGGGAAATCGAAGAAGTGCAGATTGGGTGTTTTGTGGGGGTTGTTTGAACAATTCACAGCAGAGCACTACACATTTGACCTGCTCGCTATTGTTTTGCACATAATGTCAACGTAGTCGCAGGAAAGTTTACCTACCCAACGCTGTTGGGCGCCCTTCCCCATTAATGGCCACTTCGTTACATGAAAATAGGGGGAGTGTCCTATCTTCCCTTTTAAGATCTTTGCTTCAACCAACTCACTATTATGAGTTAGCTGACATGAAGATTGAATCTTAAGTTAGTGATGTGACTAGGATGTGTTAGCTAGCGATATGAGAGGATCACTTGTGATCGATTATAACCTTACTTATCCAGCGTCAATAACAAGCAGTCGTAAGTAGCTCTGGGAAGCCCGTAGTTTCCAAAAAGGAGTTGTGGGGCCTATTTCACGAGTATGCCTAAATAGTATAATTTCAGATGTTTTCACAGTATCTACAACACATGCACTCTCATCAGAGGCATCGTTTCGTTCGCAATGGATAAAGCGTTGGAGGGGCAAGCATTGTTTGTGAACAGTGCTCTGCCCCTACAATGCTTTGTCTATGCCGAACAAATCAACGTCTCTGACTATCATTAAGCCCAAATTATACTTCTAGTCATAGCTCCAACTTCCAAGTGGACAATTATGAAGTGACCACACAAGGTACAATGTGATTCCACTTCATACTTTTCCTCCTATTTTTTTCTCATATTTTCCTTCCTTATTCAGATTCATAATGAGCAGTACAACGACAGAAGGTTTGGACGATACCCAGGTCCAGCTTCTTGCAGAGCAGTGTATTGTGGTAGATAGAGATGACAATGTGATAGGAGCAGCTAGCAAGAAAGAATGCCACTTGTATGAGAACATCCAGAAAGGTCAGTCTGTCAGGTCGGTTCATATAAAGTGTAAAACACATGCTCCAGCGATAATTACTAAACTAATTCTTAACTTCAACCAAACGCTATGCCTATTCATAACCTACCCTACACTATCCTATTAAGCCCATTGTAACCCTAACCTCTTTTTAAAGATAAACTAGAGTTCTGGTCATGCGATGACATTGTGAAAAAACTGTACCAAAGCAATAGACCACTTCGTTAATGTATGCAAATTTTATGCATACCTTTCAAGCAAAGGTTGTTCCTGACAACCTGAAAGCTTGCCCAGCATAGCAACAAATATTGTATGCAAACTGGATTCCAAGTATTGAGGCTCATTTATGAAAAGCATGTTCCTGGAATAGCTCGTCAATAGGTGCTCAGAGAATATATGTGCATAAATTGTATACATTACAGAAGCGGGTCTATTGGAAAGTTTATTAATATGTCTACATAAGAATTGGTGTATACTGTGAGGTTTTGGAATCGTCAGAATAATAAGAAATTGACCCACTTTTGTTGATAATCACATGCACTGCACGCAGATAGGTGTGTATGTGGGACTGCACACACTGCAGCATGAATGCTCAGCCCAAACACATAAGCTATTTCTTGTCAGATTTCGAATCAGAGCATGTGAAGAGCAATCTCTTTCAGGGGACATTTTCTAATATGATGTTCTTCAAACTGACATGAAAAGAATGAAAAAGCTCAGAGATTATTTTTCACCTTTCCCAAAACTCAACCTTCTCTTTCAGTATGAGTATAAAGAAACTACTCATTTCCATTTTGTTTGGTTGTAACAGAGTATTGAAGAGCACTGTAATTGAATTACAAAATATTAAACATGTTTTGTGATCTTTCTTATTTTTTAGGATTGCTTCACAGAGCCTTCAGTGTGTTCTTGTTTAACACCAAAGGAGAGCTTTTATTACAACAGAGGTCCGATGCCAAAATTACATTCCCAGGTAGGAATCCATGACTAAAGTGAGTCAATCTAGAATCTTGCTATTAAAGAAAGTAGTGGGGTTTACAATAAATGGTGTTTGGCTTGCAGGTAGTTTCATTTATATTTCTAATATGTAAATTATATTTTCTGTGTGTGAAACTTGAATACCATGTATGAGAGCCATTTTTATTGATTAAAAAAACAAAAAAATCTTAAAGCCAAAATCTTACAACATTTTGTTAGTCATAGAGGCTTTTAGTCCGGATTTCAAAATTAAGGTTCCCAATCGAAGAATAGTATATCCTCCTCCCCCCAAGGCTGTCCATTGGATGATGTGGATTTAAAAAGAATGATAGGGCATCTTTCACAAGAAATTGGTGTCTTTTGGATGCCCTCCTTGCTGAAAGGCTAATAGATAGTGAGATTGTGCATGGTTTCTTTGTGTATAGTGTAGTATATGGGTGAGTCTTTGCCACTCTGTGGCACACATCTCATTAACCATTGTGTGTTCTGTAATGATATGGGTGGTAGCGCCAGCTATTGTCAAGAAATAGATGGAGATCTGAATATGATGCCAATGTATTCGTAGTCTGAATCGTAAGTTTTAGTCTCCAAAGTTGCCTTATGTAGCCTCCACAGTTTAAGTCGTCATATACAGATCTGCATATTTCATGGCGATAGCTGGCACTATCGCCCATAATGTCATTTCATGTACTGCCCCGCCATGGAAGTCTCATCTGTTTCTATTGGTCTAGAATCTGCAAGGATACATTGGTAGGGAAATCTTGTTATTAGAGAGAGCAACAGAGTGTAAGACGACAGGATAGGAGGCTTTCTTTGTCATTTGGTAATTGATATTGTGTTGGAGAAATGACTTAACTCTAGTACATTGTCTCCTTTTAGTGACGTCTGTGCATTATCTTTTGATCCAGAATGCTAGAAATTACACATTATACATAAGCAGAAAGAGCAAAATCACTGAAAATTTTGTATCTATTTTAATGCAGTACATTGTACCGTTTATGAATAAGAGCGATTTGAATGTAACTATAAAGCATTAAACTCTCTAAATTGGCAATGCAGTGTAATGTATATAATCACTAATTTTGTGTGCAAATTGGCAATTTTTCTGTTGAATTTTACAATTTTCATTCACACTGATTCATGTTATATGCTTTCTTATTTTTTTCAAACTATGTAGGAGTGAAAAGTAAGATTAATTGGTACCAATTTGAGGAGGGAGGAAACGCTGATTAATATACATTTTAAGAAAACGGTGAACTGCTATGGCTGTCTCTTGTTTCATTGTCTGTAGGATTCTGGGCCAATACATGCTGTAGTCATCCGCTTCATTTTGATGCAGAGATGGAACTTAATGATGCCCTTGGAGTGAAGAGAGCTGCTAGGAGAAAACTCAAGCATGAACTAGGAATTGAACCTGAGCAGGTGAGGGGTTCTGTTTTTCGCTTTATATGCCAGTTTTATGGGCTTCATGGGCTTCATAATTTAAGGGGACTATTAAATCAGCCGACATACCTGACTCAGGGTTCGTACGGGTCATGGAAAACCTGGAAAGTCATGGAATTTTACTTTATTGCTTTTAAGGCCTTGAAGGCATGGAAAATTGTTTTTTTCATTGAAAAGTCATGGAAAGTCATGGAATATCAAAATTATGGACATTCAACTACAGTATTTTGTCACTACAGGGAGCGAGAGTCGAGTAATCGATTTTACTCGACTCCCGTTCCGAGAACGAGTACTCGTGCCCGGCGGTTCTGCGGTTCCGCGGTTCCGCGAGTCGATTCTGTTGTGTGATAATATATACGAGCCTTGGAATCGGCCCCAGAACGAGTGAAAGTTTGAACTTATCAGCGATGCTACTTGGCTCCGCAAAAACTATCACTACAGTGTGTATACATGTGGGGGTATGTGCATCATGTCAGACTGCCTGTGTGTGTGTGTACAACGCCGTTAATAGCGCACACCTCATTGTGATGTATTAGCAAGACAGGGAAACTATCAGCACGCAGGAGAGCTTGGAAGAGAGAGAGAGAGAGAGAGAGCGCGTGAGCGAGCAAGATGGATATTTAGGGGGCAGGGACTGAACATAATATATATTTGCATATCTAAATCCGGTGAAATGATATAAAAATTAATGAAACAAATCAACAAAATTTACTCCGGAATGGAAACTCGGCGTTCAAAGAACCAACAAAAAAAGCAACAAAAAAAAAATTCCCAGAAAAAGAAATAAAGTCTGAGAAGAAAATATAAAATGAAAAGAAAGCTTTCAGGTCTTAAAAAAAACCAAATATATTGTTAGAGTACTTCAGAATTAAGAAATATTAAGATAAGGAATAATAATTTTTTTTTAAGTAGGCCTACCGTAAGAGAGTAGGACGAAGAAAAAAACGTAGGTCAAATATCAAAAGCAATGGTCGACAAGCCCTTCACTTAAAAAATATAAGACATGGAAGAACTATGAAGGAAAAACCCCTCCAAAATTTGAGGAAATAAATATTATTCATGCCACAGTGACGCCACACCATAATAATTCAAACTAAGCTAAGAATAATTATCGTTCGTTAGAATCACAGAAAAAATGGCGCCTGTAGGTCACATGTAAAATAGAAAAAAGGAACATGCCAGAGCGCGTTGATAGAGAAAGTTGTGACACGCGCATAATAAGCCTACGCGTACACGGTCTGTGTTTAAAACATGGCGGATCAGTGTTACGACTCTCTGTATGTATAGCTCTGGAACATGCCGTATAGCGCCACCTCTTGGTCATACCACGCATAGTCATCTACAGCCACCTTGCGAACAAATGGAAAAGACCTATCTATTTTCATCATTATAGCCGCGAATTCAGTCTGGTTTTCGTCATTACAGTTATGAAAGTGAAGCTTAGACTAGGATTATACTGGTCATGTATGTAGAATTACGATAATTGTTTTATAAAGCGGAGCTTTTTATATGAAAATCGGACAATTGTTAGACTGCACACTACCCTATGCAGTGACATAGTGAAGCCACGGTGCTGCGGTGCAATGTACAGTGTATCGGGCCGGGGCCGGGCCTGGTCGGAGTCGATTCTGAATGGAATCCAAATCGAGCAGCTAGTTGGCATGCACTAGTGTAGGCAACGTATGGCTTTGCGTCCTGCGGCCTCTAAATAACTAGATAACAAAAGCTGCTTTTCTATTGGGAGACTTGAAACATGCCCTTTGCTTCGCTTTGATTTGAGATCAAATTTTCAGTCTACCGACCGTATAAAAAAATGTATTAAAAAAGTCATGGAAAGGTCATGGAATTCTGGCTAGAAAGGTCATGGAAAGTCATGGAATTTAATTCATGAGAACGAGTACGAACCCTGTGACTATAAGTCCACTACCAGGTACATGTAGGAACTGAAGGGGTCTCCACCTTTGATATTCTTTTCAGGTGCCCACTGAAGGGTCATGTACCTGACAACGATCTACTCCAGGCAGCGTCCAACAAAGATGTCTTCATCTCTGATCTTCAGATGATCTTTGAAGGTTTGCATGGTGGTATATAACGTGAAGGAGGTTTACGGTTCACCATGTGTTAGTCCTGATCTCGACGTTCCGGGCAGGTTGACTCCTGATGACGGGCAGTCAACCTGCCCGGAACGTCGAGATCAGGACTAACACATGGTGAACCGTAAACCTCGTCCACATCTCTGATCTTCTTTACAGGTACCCACTGAAGGCTTGATGTACTCGACAAGGATCCACAAGGTAGCATCTAACATAAAGGAATTTCCATCTCTGATCTTATTTACAGGTACCCATTGAAGGCTTAATGTACCTGACAAGGACCCACTCCAGGCAGCGTCCAACAAGGATGAATTCATCGCTGATCTTCTTTACAGGTACCCACTGAACTGAAGGCTTGATGTACTCGACAAGGATCCACAAGGTAGCATCTAACAAAGGAATTTCCCTCTCTGATCTTCTTTACAGGCACCCATTGGGGGCTTCATGTACCTGACAAGGACCCACTCCAGGCAGCATCTCAACAAAGATGCCTTCATCTCTGATCATCTTTACAGGTACCCACTGAAGGCTTCATGTCCAGGCAGCGTCCAACAAATATGCCCTCATCTCTGATCATCTTTACAGCTACCCACTGAAGGCTTGATGTACTTGACAACGATCCACCACCAGGTAGCATTTAACAAAGGAAATTCCATCGTTGAACTTCTTTTCAGGTACCCATTGAAGGCCTGACGTACTTGACAAGGGTCCATTACCAAGCTGCGTCTGAAGAAGGCATCTGGGGAGAGCATGAAATAGACCATGTCCTCATCTTCCAAGGGGAGGTAGATTTGAACCCTGAACCCAACGAGGTCCAGAAGGTGAGCTATGTTAACCCCGCTCAACTAGAGGAGCTATTATCTGCTGGAGACAGAGGGGAGGAGAAGGTCAGTCCATGGTTCGCTAAGATTTCCCGCCATCTCCTCATTCCAAAATGGTGGACAAAGCTAGAAGATGTCAAGAGCTTCCAAGACCATAACACGATACATAGGTTATAGTGTTATGTTCTAGTGCCGTTTTATATAGTTAATGAGAATAATGGTGTCATCAAGCACTTCTCAAGAGGTTTGCTGGGCAGCGCAATATTCTAACCTGACTGGTTTATCAGTTTGTTGGAGGAGACATATGAACTTTGCACAGATCGCGCAGCACATATGCAACATGTCAGTGCCAAGTGAGATTCTTGAAGGTACCCTCGAGCAGCCTGATAATGCCATCCCTTTCAAACTGCCTAACATTCAAGAAAATCTTGTACCGGTGAGCCTTTGAAATATTGAATGAAAGACTGATTTTACCTCTAAATATATTGATCAATGGATTAAACAAGTCAGGTCATAATTAAATGGGAAGTACTGTGTCAAATACATTTTACACTGAAAGCAGTCCCATCACAAATATTTTGTTTTCTGTTTTAAATTTGTTTTAATCGTTTTAGATTAAGTCCACAGGTTCATCAATCCGAACGTTTTAAAGTTTGTTGAATGTCATCTATACAAGGTTCGCGATTCTACATGTAAATGTTTGAAATTCTGAAAATAAAATTGGGTAAGTAAATTGGGGGGGGGGGGAGGTTTGTAGTTCTGAAAAATAAAATGGAGTTTGAATGAACTGAATGATGAGCACTTTTAATTTTCAGAGTGATGAACCCTGTTTCATTTTCAGTATTACATTTTCAGAGTTATAAACAAATCTTCAAATAAACAAAATGATCCCCTGCATTGTATAACATTTCCAGTGAGAAATTCATGTAGCATGTGGCAGTATTTTGTATTGATTGTAAAAATAAAAAATGTAAATTACGATTTAAGGATTACATACACTGTTGTATTATGTATCCAATAAATGCAGAAGCTCCTGTTTTTATTGTAATATGCTTTTATCAGATATTCCTCAGCTGTTATCTTTCTTTGTCATAGATGGTTGTTCCGCGCATCATAGTGCATTACGTGTTAGTGTTTTTGAAAAAAAATATAACAAAAGTACAGAAAGATGTGTTACTGAACAGATTTAAAGATAAAGTTGAGTCCTGGTCATGCAATTACATTATGAAAGAAACTGCCTCAAATCAAGTAGGAAAGGTTGATCATGTCTGCATAAGAATTGGTGTGTACTGATAAAAAATAAAAAAATAAAAATGATAAGAAATTGATCCAATCTCGCTGAAAAGCATGCATGCACTGCACACAGAAATGGGTATATTGGACTGCACACTCATGTGGTTTGAATGTTCTGCCCGAACATTTGAACTATTGCTCTTCATATATCGAATATGAGGGCATTTGAAGATCAATCCTTTTCAGGGGACATTTCTAGTTTCTGCTATGATGCTCTTCCAACCTGACATTAAAAAAATTAGAAAGCTCACAAATTATTTTTCACTTTTCCCAGAACTCAACCTTCCCTTTAATTGGACAATTCATCATTTTTATACTGAATGAATGTAATGACACATGTATAAGGAAATATATCTTCCTTTCGTAAACATCCAGTCTACAATGAGGGAGTGTCTAGCTGTTAGGGGTGGACTTGAAATCAGCCAAAGAGGAGCTTAAAGGGAAAGTGCACCTGGTATTTAGTTGAGTTAAATAAAAGCAGAAAAATGAAACAGATTAGCGAAAGTTTCAGCAAAATCCATTTCGAAATAAGAAAGTTATGAATTTTGAAGTTGTTATCAATCAAACACAAATTGGCAACTCCTTGGCGTAACTTGCAAGCTCCTCTCCCATTTGCCCTGTACTTAAAATATAAATTTCCATTTTCTCTAAATATATTATTCAATCATACATGCACCCTAGCTATAATCATTGCAAATAATTGTGTTTTTACACACAACCGATATGAAAAAGATCTAAATTCCTTTATCAATAACTGAGAAAATGAAATTTTCTGTTAATCAAATCAACTTAATACTGACCAGGGTGGACTTCCCTGTTAAGAGAAAGGTTGGAGAGAGAGAGAGAGAGATAAAGCTGGGGAGGGAGGGGGGGGGGGGGGAGGTGAGAGACTGTGAGTGAGGAAGTGAGTGAGAGGAAAGAGAGGGGGCATGAGTGAGTATGAGTGAGACAGAGAAATAAAGAGATCGATATATATAGAGAGAATGAAGGGCAAAAATATGTATCATAAAGCCTACACCTACCGGTAATCTGGTAAACCCAGGGATGTACCTACTCAAAAACATATATCCAGCAGGGGCACATATGAGGTTCTCTATTTAGCCAACCTAGATCTGTCACGGCCCAGAGTTTCATCCCGAGCTACCCGTGTCTTAAAATGATGAAATTAAAAGGAAAATCCAATCTTTATGGCAAGTTGCTTTGAAAGAAAGAAGAAAAATCAGAGAAGTAGATTGGTGAAAGTTTGAACGTAATCGGACAAGGAATAAGAAAGTTATGAATTTTTGGAAGTTGTAATCACTATGCATATGGGAATTTCAAATTGGCCAAATAGGTAATGTCACTGTGATGTAGCTGTGGACAACTCCCCCATTCGCTCGAACACATAAACTGACTAAAATGTTACTTTTTTCAAAATGTATTACTCGGTAAATCGACTCACCAATTTGCCAATTTGAGATTCGCATAGATGTAGTGATATCATTTTTCAAACATCCATAACTTTCTTAGTCCTTGTCCGATTTCTTTCAAACTTTCACCATCCTGTTTTTTTCTTATTTTTCTGCTTTCACACAAATCATCTTATTATGCATCCTATAACACGGGGAAAACTTGTCTCAGTTTGTGACACTATCCATAAAATCACACGACTGCTTTAAAACAAATTGATATTTGACGTCATTTCGCCCGGATAAATAATCTTCACACTTTTTCCTATTATGTAGCGTTAATAACCCGTAGATTACTTGTGAGGAAACTACTGCACATTTTGGTTTAAAAAGAGAGTTTAACGTTCAAATCAGACCTTTCCCTATGGCAGTGAGAGCATTTTCCCCTATTTTTACCTTACATTGCCTCATTCAATCGAGTGGGAATTCCGAACAAGATGATTTATTGAACCATTTCGCATACCAAATTGTAGCTAATGACATCCTCTAAATAGTGATCTAAGAATAATTCTGATTGGTGGACGGGAATTTGGTGCCTTTTGCTGTTCATTCACAAATGCCCTCTTATTTGTTGTCACATTATTCACGAACTGACTAACGTCTATTGGATTGTGCCATTCTATCATGGGGTAACTCGATTTGTATACAATGAAAAATAATTCGTCTAACAATGATAGATTGTGAGGTGAGTGTGCGTCAAAGAGAATGATATAAGAAACGAATGAAAATGTCAAGAGCGGTGATGGACTATATTTTGAAGATGTTCGTTTTGAGGTGGTAACTACAACGCCTCTCAAAGTGCAAATAAACCCCCTTTTTATAAAATGAACGCGCCCGATGGCTCATGTGCATGGCATAGATCGCTGGGTGTCACTGGAGGTCAGCGATTGCCCGATCGAGAAGTATATGCTGCGAATCTCAGGAAAGAAGTTCATATTCCCCCCCCCCCCCCCCCCCCCCCCCCCCCCAGTGCGCCCCCAGTTACCACACATAAAAACAACGCTATTTTGAAATGAGACTAATCGTGTTAGTAAATTAGCCAGACAACAAAAAATGCTCTAGCAAAGGATTCCACGGCATTTCGGGGGGGGGGGGGGGGGGGGGGGGGGGGGGGTAATGGAAGGCATCCATGCTAAAATAATCACAAAAGTTGTCAGAAATAATGTGTTCGAAGCATGGTAAAAAATACACGGGGGCGACGGGCGATTTCGCCCTCGGTGGAGCGCTAATCGCCCCCTAAAATCCTGAAAACCCAGTTCTTTGGGGCGACCATTTTATTTAGAGTCGCCCCATTGCCTCGAAATTGTATATAAATTTATGGATTGTGAAATTCGTGATCTAAGAGCAGGACTCCGAGCAGGACACTTACGGCAAGCTTTCTTTTCAGAAGTCTAACTACGGAAATCATGAACGAGATCAAACCTAGTTTATAACAGTCTTAGCGTAAATGAATGGGCAATGTATAGTGCAGGTAAATGGAATAAAGGTAGCGACTTTTACTCGGGTGTTACGTATCAGCGCTGTAGTAATCCAATAATGATAATCGCTTGCTTCAGTTTAAACTAGTGTTTACGCAATACGGTTTGTAAAAAAAATATGGAGGGTTTCCAGTTTTCCACGCATCACAGCGCGGCGGTGTGCTGTTATTTACGTACATACGATCGGTGTGAGATCGTTAGTCGGACTACAGGTACTTGATAATTATGAGCTCGCAACGGGTGCGCGATCGTTTTTTTTTTAATATTTCTTTTGTGCAAAAGTAAAAGTAAAAGCAAAAGTGTATTTTTTAAACCTAGTATATTTCATCTGTATTTTGCAACTTATAATGTACTATTTAGTGCTATGCCATTTACAGACTTGAAAATTTTCATCCCTACTGCTAGACTAAAAACCTCAGACTCTATCTACTCTCTCCTTTCAGTCTCATCCCTCTCACAAGTCTCAAGTGATTTCTCTCTTTCTCTTTTCCACAACTTCTCCTAGTATTATTATATGATTGTTTGTTATTTGTGTAAAGATATATTAGTAATTTTACTTTGTAAACTCCATGTAATTCAGGTCCGTGAGGTTGAAGACTTGGGCAGTTGTGCTACATGTTCCATAATGGACTTTCAAAGATACCATTTCAATTTAATTCAGTGTCAACTTATAAAAAAGTAAATCCTAATCCTGCAGTCAAGATAAATGAATCTGAGACAACAAACAAATCACAAAACAAATTGAATATACCTATTCAAATGTTGTACATTGTATTTAATTTTTCAAGGAATCTGCAACTCTATTATGACATGGTATGAAATACATAAAAAGGATAATATAATACATGTACAAAAGAAGAAACATCTATATGTGGTAAAATGGTGATTCATGCATTTTTTAGTACTTTGCATACCTCTGCCAGTCTACTTGTATAGCCTAAAAATAAAAGTCATAGACTTTAGTAGACTGTGAAAACATAGACTACAGGTCAAAACAGAGGAATGTATTAATCTGATTTGATTTAATGCATATTTCAACTTTCACTGTACATAAAAACTATATTCACTGTAGTATTCAATTCATTTTGTAATATTAAAATTTCACCCAGATCTCATTACAGCTGATAGTGTGAGTTTATCCTATAATATGTAACTCCAGTGTAATTGTAGTTAAATTATGTGCTACCTCTGCAACCTCACAATCACCAAATCAGATGTATCTTAAGATGAAAGGAGGGGGTACTTGATAGTGAAAAAGGGATGATGATAATAAAACAACAACACACACATTAGCGCATATGAAATTATGAATACTGATACTCGTTACGCTGCAGTACTCGCAGGGAGAAAAATTGTGATATCAGCAATTCGAGATAGCCCCCTCGGGCCTAGAAATAGCCCCTGTAAAGTTGTCCACAGGGGCTACTTTTTTAGAAAGAATAGCCGTCATGGAAAAAAAGTATTTTTTACCCTGGTTCGAAGTAGTAGGCCCTAAATATGTTAAATATACATTCGGAAGTCTGGATTTAAACACGCATGTATGGCATAATGAAACATAAAAGTGTGATTCACTCAAAATGCTGGTGTCGTAAAACCTATATTTCAGTGAATCCATTGAAACACTTTGTGATAAAACATAGTCCTGTCACGTCATATAGAAAAGAAATGAACAAATTTGATAATAGTAGGGCTTCATTGCTTGAAAATTGTGCACTTTTGTCTAAAAAGCACCAAATTTGGCACATGTGTTAAGAAATCCATTCTGAACAATCTTTGATATAGAAGCACTTTCAAAAACGCAATTTTGAGGGAATTTTGGGCTAAATTGTAATGTAATTCCTGTAAAGTTCAACAAACAATAAATCGCCTGTAAGAAAAAAAAATCAGACCCTACCAGATGGGAGTCTGTACCACGGCCCCGATCAATTCAATGAAAAATTCGATACTTCCATTTACGGCCGTGAGGTTACCCTGATAGCAGAAAGTGTTAAAAAATGACGTGATATTTACGTCGTGGTTTTCGTCTTTTTTACGTCCTGTAATTACGTCAATAAGACGACAACTTGCACCAACGCAAGACGTCAAGAGGACGTCTTATTTTGACGTCATCTCTACGTCTTCATTCCTCTTCCCTGATAGCAGAAAGTGTTAAAAATGACGTGATATTTACGTCGCGGTTTTCGTCTTTTTTACGTCCTGTAATTACGTCAATAAGACGACAACTTGCACCAACGCAAGACGTCAAGAGGACGTCTTGTTTTGACGTCATCTCTACGTCTTGTACACTGTAAAAACTAAAGTGCTACTTTTAGGGGCATGTATAGTGACTGCACCTGTAGTGTGTTAATTTACCTGCCAAAAAAAAAATGTGACCGTGGCGAGCCTCGAACCAGGTTCTGCTGATTGAGAGGCGCTGACGTTACCGATGGACTAACGAATGCTTCTTGCAATCCAGTTTAGTCATGGGAGTCAAGTAAATAACATGAACTATGTGGTGTCGTAAATTCACTATGTAACAATATGATCTGCTCTAAATCGTACAATGTGAGTTAGTCTAGCGGTAATGCCAGCAATTCTCGATCAGCGGACCCTAGTTCGAAGCTCGCCCAAATCATTTTTTTAATGAATGTTTAGCAGTTTAAGGAGCCGGTCCAGCTCCCATGAAAGTGCTGAAATAGCACGCTGTGTGCATTCAATAGCACTCTGAGTGCAGTCCCTATGCATGCCCTCAAAAAGTGCTATATACAGCACTTCAGTTTTTACAGTGTACAGATGATGTCAAAATAAGACGTTCTTTTGACGTCTTGCGTTGGTGCAAGTTGTCGTCTTCTTGACGTAATTACAGGACGTAAAAAAGACGAAAACCACGACGTAATTATCACGTAATTTTTACCACTTTCTGCTATCAGGGTATATGTTTCAGGACAAATCCTTAATGGACGAGAAGTTTTACAGAGATATAGACGAAATGTACTTAGTGACTTGCTGGTAGGGCCTACGTTATTTAGAGTTGACAATCATTTCTAAACAAGCCTGGAATTTGGGTTGGAAATGTCGTAAAACTAATAAGAATAAAAACGAGGATAAGTGGTGCTTTTGTGCAAATTTTAGTCCAATGTTTCTATACAGCAAGTAAAAATCATCAAAATACGATCATTTTACAACGGGACTGCAGAATTGTCTTATTATCGGAGGGAAAGTTTCCACTTTTAGGCCTACCTAAACCAGAGCCTTTCACAATTTGTGTACTTTTCGATTTTCTTTAATGTTTAACGTATTTTAATGACGTATCTTATAATTTGCTTACTTCTTTGATTGACTTTCATTTACTGTATTTATAACTAGTATTACCGGTAGTAGTTTTTTCGTTCTTAATCTTTGTAATTGATAGTTTATATTGTACACATGTTTTATTCAGCTTTTGGCTGCGACACATGTTTCTTTCAATAAACCATTTTTTAATTGAATTGAATTGAATTGAACAATAGTCAATAGGTTCAGACAATATCATGAAATTTCTTTTCAACCTGAATGAAGGCCTGTGCAATAATTCTGTGAAAAATGCTGTGAAATATTACCACTGACAGGAGCTTAATTCGGGGGATGGAACTGATGACAAGTCCTCCGGAAATTTTGAAAAAAAAATGGGGGAAAGTATTTAAATAACCTAAGGCTTCATCACACTACTGAGGATCTGAAGTGCTCTAGAATGAAAAGTTTTACAATTCAAAACGATAAGTCAACTCGTTTGATCGTTCCCCCGAAATTGAAAGTCACAGTAGACAGAAGTGATGACGATTTCAGCTGCCCGTTCTTAGAGAGAAAAGGGTAACAATTACTTTTAGGCTTACGCTTTGAATTATCCATGTGAATAAAAAGGAAATTAAGCGTCAAACTAGAAACGCAAAGATTTTCTATATCATTTATAAAGAGGTGTCAAGAAGGGCGACTATTTTATGGTGGATAGTCGTCTTATTTCTGGAAGGGCGTGGATACCCCATTCATTTTAAATTATCTATACGCGAGTATAATTATTGCGGTCTGGCGCTCTTGATATTTAAAAAAAAAAAATATTCTTATGGTCTCAGCCAAGGCACCTCCTTCTTGCCCCTATCAAAAACGCTATAGTGGCCCCGATTATTATGGAGGTGTGTTAATATACATTATGATTTATCACCATTGTTTGTATAATGATGATTTTTATTATTTATAATATTATTTATTTTATTTATATTATTTCTTCTTTATTATATACTGCAGGTTTGGCCTGTACAATTATGCAAAACTGCTTTTCAAAGGCGCACTGCAGTTTTAACAAATCATTCTATTATGAAATTACAAAATATATAACAAGAAGCTCATATGGTAAATTGCAATAATGGAGAGTGAATAAATGGTACTATAAAATGTAATGTTTTAATTGTAATTATATAATTCCATTTAGTGAAGATTTAAAGCTTTGCATAGTTTTTTAAAACTTTATGAATGGATATTTATTACACGCCGGGTTACACGTCTGAGCATTACCAGGGAGTGCGTTAAACAAACTGGCTCCTTATGCAAAGGAATTTCTTTCATATTCTGACCTTTGGCGGGGTATGTATACACATGGTATAGTGTTACTGCATAAAACAACCAAAATATTAAACAATTTACAAGCAAAACCAGCAAAGTTCCATATGCCTTTAAAGTTTCAAGAGCGAAATAATGAATTGCCCCCTGCTCTCAATAATAATGTTTAAAGTTAATAACGAAATTCATCGATACCCCACCAGGCAGATAAATTTTTACCATTTACCTAGAACCCGTATTGTGCTCACACAAAATACTTTTATTTTTACTGCCCCAAAATTCTGGAATTCCCTGTCCAGAGACATACAGGAAATAAGAAGCATATTTACACTAAATTTTCAAGTACCCCAAAAGTGCCCCTTTTCATAGCTGATAAGTGCCCCCTTTTCTTCGTATAGTGCCCTTTTTTCTTTCTAATAAGTGCCCTTTTACCTTCTGATAAGTGCCCCCTGTAACCTCAGACATTACTGCCCCTTATGAAATCTAATAATTGCCACTTTTTCGTCTAATTTATAGTGCCCATTTCCCGTTATAATAGTGCAATTTTTCCTTGTGAGAAGTGCCCTTTTTCACTTCTGATAAGTGCCCCTTTTCCTTCATATAACTGCGTCCCTTCTGCTTTCTGATAAATGGCCATGTCACCTTCTGATAAGTGCCCCCTATAACTTCAGATATTGCTGCCCCTTTTGAAATCTGTGCGTTTGTTTTTCGTCTGATTAGTGCCCATTATTCTACTAGTACAATGGCGTAGATACGCACACACTTTCTATTGTCAGTGGGGAGGGGGGGGGGGGGCGAGGATGAATGGAACACCCCCCCCCCCCCCCCCCCGTACACACACACTCACACTGCACACACACTAACAATGGATAATTATGCCGGTCTACGCTCGTGGGGGAACATGAAGAAAATTAATTATGAAACACAAAAAACGGATTATTTTAACATACAGGGAAAGAAGAACCACCATGACTTCATAAATGATAATATTGGAAAAACGAGTATGAGAATGAGAAAGGGCCTTTTAAGGAGAGTACGAAGCTGAATAAACTGATAAATGACAAAAACTCCTTTCAAGATGTTATTCTTTAAAATGCCTCCTCCAACTATTTTGTAGTACGATGAATATAATCACGAAGTCACTTGAGGTAAATCTGATCTTCATAAAGTGATTGTGAAAGATGTACATAACTTAAAAAGATTCCGGTTTGAAAATATACAGTATCCAGGGGCTGCGATCCAAGGGGGGTGGGCAATTTTCTACGGGATTATCCCCCTTCCCCCGGACATTTTGAAAACTGTACAGCAAAATACTAAATAAGCCTGCAACACCCTGTTTTGGGCTTTTAAGTGCTATAAAATGCAAACTTTCACTATTCAAAATCGGAAACTCTCTCGCTCGGTCGCTACGCTCTCTTGCATACAAATGCCTGTACTTACAAATGTATATAGTGCAGAAGATCTCTAAGCAGTGGGTATTATTAAGTCTCGTCCCCGCCCCGGCTGTGAAAAGAAATCGCTACCCCTGGCAGTATCTGGCATGTTCGCCCACCAATGCACTATTAAAGGAAGTGAACAAAAATATTACCAAATAATGATGATAAAGTAATGGTTATAGATTATATAAGGTTTTAGGAATGGGTCACGTTTGTCGTATTACGATAACGTGATTTTCAATTAAATATACATTTTATGGCGGGTACGTGTGAGCATACTCGTGACTGTTAATAGTTGGGCAGCTCTATAGGGTGTATACCTTCAATAAAATATCTCCTTTGCCTTATCATAGATATGTGACCCACGCTTTTTTCATACCATATACCTTAATTATGTTATATTTTAAAGAAAGAAAAATAAGACATAACCCTTGAAATCCAATAAGAGTAAAGATATTAAGCTGTTCCTACTTCTAAATGAAATCGATTTTCAGGTAAATAAGCCAGATGTAAATAATATCAAAGTCCAGTCATTTATCCCATACGTGCATCAATCTTCTTAAATAGTTTTTGCAAAATGTATTATTATATCATTATTGAATTTGCAGATATAAAAATCTTTTGATAATAAGATTATTGTGCTATGATAAATATGAGCTTCAAAATTGCACGAACCTTTGCAGAAATGCGTAAAATGAGAAGAAAGAACATCATTCATTATTGCGTATATTACGTGCAGACGCTAGTTTTTTTTATAGATTAGTTACAGATTTCTTATTCACGAATATCAACTTTTTTTATGCCGTTTCCATAGCAACGTACGTTTTTATATGACCATAACTTCAATTGACTCAAATATTATTTGAAATCAAATGGGCAGCTTGAAATTAATTAGATGCTTTACCAATTGTTTTCATGTTGTTGAAAAACAAATTATATACTATATTTGAGTATTTATTTCTTGGTAACGGTCCTAGCGGTCACATCTGATTGATTAATTACAGGGTCCCACAAATATCAGCACTTTTTCTTACTTTTTCCATAGCAATTTTGTTAAAGATCACATTGCAAGAAAATTCCATCAAAATAAATATTGGCTCAATACTTATTATTGCATAGATGGCATAAATTATACAAGGTTATCCAAATTCAACGCTTGGAAACATTTGAATTAATGATTATTATCAATTATAAAACGGTAAAATACAGCCCCCGATATAGCAGCTGAAGAGCTCCTTGAACGCTGCTGAGATGTGTGACGACACACGAAGGACCAGTCCTGTCTAAGCAGACGATGTCCCATAACATCTTACACATTTTTCAGTGCCTGTTTTGTCATCTCCTCTTCACTTATTTCTCTTACTTGACTAGCGTCAGTCTTAATGTTAGTCTGTTGCCTCACTCTTAACTTCGTGTATGGTATTATTCTGATGAAAAATGCAGCGTTGAAAAATAAAGGAATCAGTCACTTGTAAACAAAATAAGACGCCATTGTATTTTCAGCTGCTTGCACCGGGGCATGTTCGGCGTTTCAAGAGGGAACGAATACAATCTGTGATATTATTCGGAGGGCTTTTCAATTTGAAATAGGGTTTATTTCATTGATCATTGACCCTTCTCCTGTGTATTTACATTCAAACGGTTTTAGTTATCAGAATCAGTTTCACTTTCCCTTTTAGAATGGTGTGAAATAAGGTCATGTTAAATATACCAAACTCTTCATAATTTGATAAATAATTGCATTGCAATTACGTTCATTCATTATAGGACGTCGTCTGCTTAAGCAGGATCGATCCCTAGTGTGACGACATCAAAACATCGCTATATTTCTGGCGAATCCTCGGATATTCCAGATGCTTAGAAGAGCTTTTATTTATGTTGTTTTTATAATCATCAGATACGCAGTTGACATAAAACGTATACGATTGCCATCTGTAAGCTTCCCAGTTTCTAGTGATACATTAATTGCCATATTTGGATTTTCTTGCAATGTGATCTTTAACAAGAACGAGAGCTAAAGTGACTGGGATTTTGGTTGCAATTGAGTGAGCAGCTTGAAATGTATTATATTTTTATTTATTTATTTATTTATTTATTTATTTATTTATTTATTCCTGCATGTTTCACAATAATCAGTTTCATACATACAAACTTTGAAAATAGAAACACACAGAGGTCTGGCAATATAAGCTGGACGCTTGAAATGTTGCCATACCTACATTCTTAAAAGTAAACATAGATTAATAGATTAAATACAAAAAAAAGTGCAAATATAATACACTATATACAGATACAAATACAGATAAAGAATAAGATTTAAATCTCTACAGTACGTTCTAGAGCAAGAAAAATGTAGCAGACATGATAAAAGGTGCAGTCCATCCATACTGAAGGAGAAACAGAGAGAAAAGAGGGAGAGAAGAAAACGTAAGACAAGCAAGAGAGAGGCGGGGAGGGAGAGAGAGAGGGGGGGGGGGGGAGGGTGGGAAGATGTCCTAATCAACAATACCACTGCGCATAATTACATATCATGGCAAATTATACATGTATACACTAGAATATATACAATCATAATATAATTAAGTACACGCTATGTTCAGGGGAATTAACAACCAACTAATAGAACAAATATCTTAAATAAAAATGTTTGCAATGAGCATGCGCTTGACTGCATTTTTAAAAGAGTAAATAATATAGGCAAATTACGTGTTTCAATTAGTAAAGAATTCCAAACGTCTGGACCAGTATGTCTCACTGATTTATGTGCCAATACTGTGCGTGGATTAAACAAGTGCAAGTTTGCCGCTTGTCTCGTCGAATAAGAGTGAATAGCATTGTTTTCCATGAACATGGAAGAAAACGAGGCAGGTAAAACATTAGTACTATATGTACAATACATAAATAAAGAGGTTTGAAGAAAATTAATTTCACCGACTTTAAGGCATTTAAACCTAGCAAACAGGCGATCTGTGTGTTCACGATAACCAACCCCAGCACAAATTCTTAAAGCTTTTTTTGTAACAGATGAATGTCACTTGTTACACTCTTTGACACTGCCCATAGAATATTACAATAAGAAATATATGGCAAAAACAAGGTATTATATATCATCAATAATATTCTGTCAGACACAAGATATCTTACTCTCTATAAAATCCCAATTGGAGACATTAGGCCTATGCTGTTCCGGTGGTCATCCCAGTCTAGCTTCTCATTAATATGAACACCCAGGAACTTAGTACAAACCTTCCTCTCCAATTCCACATCATCCAGTCTAACTACTAATTGTTGCTCATTGCAAATCTTCCTTCCCTTAAAATGAATATAGTTTGTTTTTGATACATTTAAAGCTAACAAGTTACTTCGAAACGATTGTGTTAACTTAGGAAGTCTAGTCTTGACTGTGTGTATATCACGGTGAGAGAAGAAAACGCTTGTATCATCTGCGAATAATATATATTGCAAGGCTGCCATGCATTACATAGGCCTATATCATTAACACAAGAAACAATAGAGGCCCTACTAATAGGACCTTGAGGGACACCACTTTTTAAAACAAGAATATCAGAGTACAGAATTATGACATGTATATTGTCTTCTGTTAAATAAATAACTAGAAACCATCGGAGAGCGATACCCCGTACACCATAATAGACAGTGGCGGATCCAGGGGGGGGGGGGGGGCACAGCCGGCCCGTGCCCCCCCCCCCCTTTGGAAGAGAAGGATGAATTTTTACCATAGACGATCCCCCATTTTCTCGATTGTGCCCCCCCCCCCCCCTTTTTGAGTGAAGACCTTTTTTTTTTCTTTTTTTTTTTGCTTGTCAAGGAATTATGGAGGGAAACTGGACCCCATAACCCCTTACTGAGCGATTTTTGAAGGATTGGCGAAAACATTTTTTTGTCCCATGGGTGCCTATATGCTATGACCATGTAGCATGCATTACCCCCAAATGCTCCCCAAATTAGAGATCGATGTTAAAGATCTATCTACTACTACCGTATAGCTATGTAAACAAATGCGAAAATCACATGACATTATTCGTCACGCACTGGTACCTCAGACACAGCTAGCTAGCTCGAGGCCGGCTGCACATTTGCATAGTACAGGGATATTTTCATCGGCCCAAACATCTACAAAGGCTTTATTTATTGCAACGATGTCATCTCATCATAGAATCATATGTTTATGCCTTGTGGTTGTCGTTGGCATTAAACATGTTGAAAGCGACGCAACATGCATTGGTCTAGTCGGATCTCCAAAGAAGTGCGCCTGCACATACACTGATGGGAGCACAAAGAAACAGATTGATTTCACTCCACTGGGCAAAACTAACGGCGAGCCAGCGTAAGTACATGTATGATGTAGTAAAGTATTGGGGAGGCGGGGGGGGGGGGGGGGGGGGGGTCTTCTTCTTCTTCTAGATGGGTACAGTCCACCATCTGGTGTATAACTATAAAAAGACAACAGCTAAAATACAGCATTCCCCTTCTACCTCAGCCTCGAACATGTCGAAAGTCAAAAAATGTTATAAAACTCCTCCAAACAGATTTTTCAGTCTACTGTCAATTGTCATGACTGTGTTCTGTAAGTTGTAGTTGTAGTTGTAGTTGTAGAAGTTCTTGCAATTGTTCTTGGTAATTGTATCTGTTGTGAATGTCCACGGTGTGCCACAGGGCGTCCTAGTAGAACTTGGACTACCCATGCAAGGTAAGATTTGTGTAGTCCCATATAGGCCTATACAAGTTACACATGCAAGAAATGAATTACCTAGCAGTTCTTTAACTTTGAGCAATCAACACCAAGTGTTTACCAAGGAGACTACTAGGGCATGAAATAGGCCCACAGCGAAAGACAACAACAACAACATGCAAGGTAAAAAAACCTGATCACACCTGCCGATTTTTTTCTTTCTTTTTATTCATTCAATTTTTACAATCGAGTGTGTTAATACAAGAACTTGAGTAGAGAATGCAAATATTTCCAATAGGGCAATGAAATGCATGGTCAGCGATTGAAAGAGGACAGGGTAGGCGTTTCCCTTGAAAATGTTTGGGATTTGATGAAAAACTTGTCCGAAAGATGAATAAACCTAAACTCCAAAGAAATGCGAGAAAAGTATTCATATTTAGGTCATACTTTTAAATAATATGCTTTGGCGATAAAAAGATGTTCTGAAATGAAAAGTTCCAAACAACAAAGCTAATTTCTCAAAATGATGAATGCTTCACCGGTACACTGTAAAAAAAAAAAATTATACCGCTTTTTTATTATTCAGTGTTGTATTTTTACTCTCTCTCCTAAAAATCCTCTCACATTTATGTGAGATAATGTTTGCTGAATTGGTGAGCATGAAAAGAGGCTCAGAGGTGAGATTCTAACGCTGTAGGCGTGTGACTTGGTAGGTCTGCAGTGACACTGTCTACCGTGAATATATATATATTGCCATTTAGAATATCATCAGCATATGTTTTGAAGGTGTACGGGTTCTGTGAGTGGGTGGGACCTTCATTGTTATCGCTAATTCGTGATGATATTTAGGTTGTTTTGCCTTTTGAAGATCCTAATGTATGGATGTTACATCTCCTGTGTTTAAGTGTATGTGTATATGATGCACCACGCGTTACCCCGGGGTAGCGTTGTACCCGAGGTACCATAGTGTTCCTGTATTAAAGAGTTGCGACATGGACGTCTCACTTTTCTGGAAACAAAATGCGGTTCGAATTCTTTCTATTGAGAACACCCAGGTGCTCATCGGAATTGAATAGAAATGTTATGTAATAGTGGAAACAAAATGGCGTTCAAATCCCCAGTTGTCGCAACTCTTTAATTAACACAGGGACACTATGGTACCCCGTGGTAACGCGTGGTGCATCATATGTATATGTTTCTCAAGTCTGTATTTTCTATGTATACCTGCCACTCTCCAAATGGATAGTGGACCTGGTAATGTATTGTAACGTGAGACCCCTCTAAAAATTGGATTGCTGCCACCACAACAGTTTATAGAGTTATTGAGCTCTTGGTCACGATATAGAATCATATCTGACCATAAATAATTATAATCTCTCGAAGTTTTGAAGCCTAATTTAAAGAGCTATCATTTGCCCAATCAGATCTGCCGTATCTACTCCAACCCACATTTCTGTACTATGCCTCGTCATTGGTCAATTCTCACGCACTAGCTAACACACACCTTGCCTTTCCGCCAAGACAAACAAAAGGATCGTGGACGGATGCTCCAGAATTCTCCGTAGAAAATCATCAGTTAATATTTGTTCATCACTTATTTTTGCCTCAAACAACAACAAGAATTTCAAACCTAAAATCTGGTGAGTTTCAATAATTCATAATTCATGTAATTTACCGAGCAACGTCCACGATACAATTTCGCCATGAGGAATTCTTCCATTCACGTTGTATACAATCTCGTGTTCCACGTTTCTCTGTTCAGTGTTCATTCACGCTGTGTGCACAATCAGTGACACAACAACAGTCCCCGCATCCGGGCAATCAATCAATCAATCACGGCCTCGACAATCAGTTATAAATATAGGCTCTATCTCAAATTCTCAAATCTTAATATTGTCTCTCTTGGTCTCACTTGGCTAGCGTAGTTATTCGAGCTCAATGACGAGTTCCGTTTTCTTGAAATATACAAGATTGGCCTTCTTATCTTATAACCTCTAGTCCAGATAATTATTCTAAGTCTTAATTGTACTGCTTATTTATGTCACATCAGCAGCCATTCATCACTACTCAATCGATCACCAATTAATCTAAATCTTAAGTACAAATCCAGTCCTTGGATTCATCATTCAGCAATCACTGAATCACTAATCGTTCATCGCTTTTTCACATGTGTGCATTGGTAACGATATAAAATTATTTCCTCAAATTGAATTAAAGTTCAATGGAACTTTAATAGGAACTTTAATAACAAGTAAAACTTCAAGTATTTACAATTTCGATGTCCGCAACAATAATAACTTCGATAAAATTCCAATAAATACATAAATTCATTGAGTATAAATATGAGCATGGTAATATTACGTACATGTAAATAAGTAAGTATGTAAGCAAGTAAGTAAATTCCTAAGACTAAATGAATTCAGCTGCTGACTTGTACTTATCTCATCTCAGCTGAGAAAGATAAATGTTATGTGAGATCCTAACCTATCAACTACGTGTACTGTCCCTAACAGTTTATACTCCGTAGAGTCGCATTCATCTATCAAAAAGTTATTTAATCTTGAACTGACTTCTACTAATCCACAAAGGTTCCAGGACCAATGGTTCTTTTCTGGCGATCTAACTAATGTAAGTAATCCTATTCTTAACTGCCTGCAGTCTCGCTACCGTGTCCCTGCTAGTTACCAACTTTAATAATATAAAACGTCGTTCTCCTGAATTTCCTCTTCCTATCAACCTCTCAACGGGCCTTGTTTACCAGCGTTACAGCGCTTACTAAACTTCCACTCACTTTGTCGGTGGAAAGCTTGTAACAATCAAACATTCTATGTGATAAATAGCCTCAGACGTCCGTAAACATTCCCTACATATCACGGGTTCAAGGGTTGACCTACATTGTTTACTTTCTAAGCATTAGGGTCGGTCGACCAACCTTAACCTCACCCTGCTGTCTGAGAAGTCAATTAAAATTAAAGAAGCTTTCAAACTGAATACTCGTACTTTTAGTTAAAGATATGCAATTCCAAGAAATTCCAATCGACAATGTTATCTACCTTTCATTCCTATTTCTTAGAATGACAATCTTTTCCTATAGGCACTGTTACCCTACTTAGATATATATATGGATAATTAATCTATTAAAAGAGTCAGCCATTGTTCACTTACTAAGTAAACTTTCATCCATAATGAATGATAACAATCTAGCTATCGAGTATTGACAACCTATAGTTTTGTAATAACTATATTTTCTTGTTTTCTACTGCATAGCACTTTGCAAATTGATATTGATAAATAAACAAGAGGTCTATGTACAAATTATTGAATTAAAATTAAATTATGCAAGTTCATTTGAATGATCTACATTTACAAGATTTATGATAATCATCTTAAGAACGACTATCACTTTGCAAATTGATATTGATAAATAAACAAGAGGTCTATATACAAATTATTAAATTATGCAAGTTCATTTGAATGATCTACATTTACAAGATTTATGATAATCATCTTAAGAACGACTATCCTACTGGGTAGTATGCTTGACACTTTCTAAGTTACCCCTGACCTCAACATCCTAGCAGTGGTCATGTTTACTTTGTTTACTATTCAAATATAAAAGAGAAATGAATAAAGACAAAATTAATTCCTAACATAGAAATAATGTCTTACTCATGAATTATATTCGTATGTCTAATACATGTATTCAAATTGTTAAAGGGACCAATATGGAAATAAGCCAATCAATACCAAGCCCAAAAAGAGCATCTGCATATTGAAAGCAAAACCAAACCATGAAGGCGCATTCCTAAAAATGTAACCAAATTATTTCACAGAGCGAAAGCTCTTCCAAGAAAAGGGCTTCTTTCCAAATTGGTACCAATAATTCCTATCAGTATACAATGTAAATAATGGTATGTATGCAAACAAGTAGAGAATTCCATTCAAAGAATCTCAGAACATTAAATTTTAATAAATTCGCTCCATTTCCATAACATCAATTCCATGCTATTCCACACATGAAATTGTCAATAAATATCAATAAACATCTCATTTCTACAATATGCAAGACCTTTCATTCCAATCAGGCCTATATTAATATAAAATAAACAACCCCCCCCCCCCTGTTTTTGTCATATAAATGCTAGTAAAAGTCTATCAATTTGATTGCCAGCCTTACAGGGTGACGAGGGCATTAACGCCAGAAATCGTCGCACTGCCAACCAAACGGGTGACGAAATCCAAATATCAGTGCTACAATAATCTCACTGTAATCCTTGAACGGAATCTAATATTTATTTTTATAAGTTTGTACTCACGAAGGTAAGTATCTGTAAAAGAGGGATAAATCAACAAGGCTGAACTCCTCCCAAGGAACTGACTGTAACTGTTATCTGTAATCTGTATCCTCTCGTCTGTTATCTGTAATCTGTATCCTCTCGTCTGTTATCTGTAATCTGTATCCTCTCGTCTGTTATCTGTAATCTGTATCCTCTCGTCTGTTATCTGTAATCTGTATCCTTAGTCTGGTGGGGGCTTGACTCGAAGTGCTAAAACTACCAAAAGGGACCCCTATTTATAGATTTTCGGCAGCCGACAAAAGTGGCCCCATAATGCGTATTCATAAAGAAAACTTTGCATACGCACATAATGCGCACATACACTTCATTGAAACTAACATTGTAACCTCTGCGTATACACAAGCGTATACACAAGCGCACACTCTGCCTAACTCGGGTGAAACCAAATTCCTCGCAGGAACTACTCCTTGAATTAAGGAAAATAACACCTATTTAGAGTGAATATAACAGAAAAATGGAATAAGACTATATAAATACAACTTTCAAACATTTCACATACTAAGGTAAGTTCTAACTATCGGCTAAGGCTGACCTAATGCATTTCCATTTGCGCAAACGACCTTACCGGTCAATGTGTGGTATCAGCGGTTTCACTACTGAATGAGCTGCTACTACGATCATGTGAACATCACATGCACAAACAAAGGCACTCTACGCGCTTGCGCTCACATCTCTGTTTTAAACTCTGTGCTTACGCACGTAATGGACCATAAAAGACATTTACCAGTCTTATTTTACGGAATGTAGGTCACAGTGCACTGGGAAACAGCTGATCACTAGAATTGCGCGTACGATGCACATAGTTTGCATAATGTGGGTAAACATTAAGTCAACCAAGTACAATTAATACTCAAACATTCTTGTAAAAGAAAAATCTACTGACAATATCAGCAATATTTCAATTAAATATAAAAATGTAATATCTAGAGGCATTTTCTTCACACTATGTTGAAGATTTTCTTGAATAAAGAAATGGATTTTCACATAGTCCACTCACCCAATGTATGACAAGGTTGTAGGGTGTACATTCCTTTTGATCATTAACCAATTATGGTCATGGTGAAAAATACATAATTTGCTGCCCCCTACTGCATACAAATAAACAAATGCAGATTTCCCCTCTCCTCAAAGTGTGGGCAGCCCTCTGATTCTTGAAATTCTATCAAAAATTCCTGTATTTATGGTTTGGATGGTCACCAAAGAAGAGGGGATTTCAAAGACAACTTGCTAGTACTTTGTAAGTAGGATTTTAATTTTCATACTTACAGTCTTGTATTTTTGATGTCCTATTGCCACAGATTATTGAGTAGCAACTTAGTCACCAGCTGTTAATCCTCAATGACCTACATGTACGAGGGGTAAAGTGGCATGTCTTTGTGAATGTTGAAAAAACTTATCGGCTTAATACAGTGACCAACCACTTCCCATAGGCAATGTGACAATATTTTGCTGAAATTACAAGATACATGTATGAAAAGGTCTGGGCCCCATTTTATAAAACTTATCAATATTTCAGTAGCTTATAACTATTATTGTAACTTGTCATAGATATCAAGTTTTATGAAACGGGGCCCTGGACAGTGTTTTTTTTTTTTTTTTAATGTTTACAGGGAATTTAAATCATTATAATCATTGTTTGAGATGATACCATTGATATAATTTTATTATTTCACCTTTCAGATTTCCATACACGGATGCATCAGATGATTACAAGTATGCATACAACCCATGCTTTGCCTTTTCAGACCAGTATTGTCAGAATACAGCAGTAAGTATCTGAAAAGCCGTCAGTATGGCTTCATTTTCGTTTATAAAAAGGCTTAACAAAAGCAGTGTTTCCCAACCAAACATTGGCAGTGGGAGGGGACGGGGCTACTGTGGGTTACAGCTGGACTTGTTTCTATATTAAAGTTAAAGTACAGTTTTTGGTAAGGCCCCCTGGCCTTTCTTTTTGTCACATTTTTAAAAATACTTTAATGGGTAAGTAGCAAGAGACAGTCATTTGCAAAAGGACGGAGGAGCCATTGTCGCAGGAGCAAATGTTGTGTCTCTGATATTTTATCTGTAATGCAGCTTGGCACAAAAAAAACCCACTTGCAAGATGACTGGGACAGGTTCATAGGCCCCACCTCCCCCCTGAAGTGATCTGTCATCAAGAACACTACTCTGACAGTCTGAATGACAAATTAGCGGGAGGATTGGGTGCAGCAAGACTGCAGTGCACAAATATTGCCAAAACGTAGTTGTGGGGAGAGGATGGATGGTCCTACACCTAAAGGTCTATGTCTGAGGGTAGTTGTTAGGGGTGATTATTGGCCTCAGAAAGTTTACAAAGTTAGCAAGCCAGACATAGCACTTTGGGTTCCTAGTAACAGCTCCAAATAGCACATGGTATAAACATATGATTGTGTATGTTGATATGTTGATACCAATACACCTGAAGTTGAAGCAAATGATTATTTCCCTCTTTTTTTATTTTTTTTATTTCAACTTTTCAGGCATGTCAGCTGTCAAAAGATGAGCAGCATTACTACCCAATTGGTGACCCATCTATAGTAGGTTACTCTGTGGACAATTCAGATGATATTGTCCTTACATATGGAGACAATGGTGGAAGGTAAAAACACTTTATAATTGTTTTTGAGTCATGTACATGTATGATGGGGAGCCCTATGTCTGCGCACATATGATTTAACCTGAAAATGAACAAAAATTTCACCAATATTCCTCTAATGCTTAACTTTATATTATAATATTCCAAAGAGTAAGTTTGCAAAAGATTTCATCAAAATTTAGAGCAAGAACAATGCCATTTTCACAAGAAACGGCGACCGTGTCATTTCAACATTGGAAAAACAATGCAATGGTGCCCAGGTTTCACCAATATTCCTCTAATGCTTAACTTTATATTATAATATTCCAAAGAGTAAGTTTGCAAAAGATTTCATCAAAATTAGAGCAAGAACAATACCATTTTCACAAGAAACGGCGACCGTGTCATTTCAACATTGGAAAAACAATGCAATGGTGCCCAGCACTCGTTCATTTTACACGCAGCTCGGGAGGTTTGACGTGAAAGACATTTTGAGGCTTGTGAATAAAATATCTGAAACAAGACCTTTTTCATAATTTTGACTCATTTTTTGCACGAATACCGATTGCTGTGATAAAGATTAAAAGTGTGTGTTCGTTTGCGTGTTTTGTTTACGGTAATCAGAAGCGTGCACTTGAGCCATACATGTACTTATGGTTTTACAAATTGATTTTACCACAATTGATCTACGGTCAATTTACAACGCTGACCAAAATTCCGAACTCCAACCCCGGACAAAGCACTGTACCTTACTCTAAACCCTAACCTAAACTAAAACCCAATCGCAGTATTAAAGGTAAGGTTGAGTTCTGGGAAAGGTGATAAATAATTCGAGAGCTTTCTCATTTCTTTTTATGTTAGTTTGGAGAACATCATAGTAGAGACATTCCCTGAAAAGGATTGCTCTTCAGATGCCCTCACCCTCATATTTGAAATATGAGAAGTAGCTGAAATGTTTGGGCCGAACATTCAAGCCACTTGTGTGTGCAGTGCATATGCTTTTCAGTGAGAGTGGGTCAATTTGTAATGATTTTGATGATTCCAAACAACACAGTGTGAAACAATTCGTTTGTTGACATGATCAGTCTTCTTTGAAGAAATAAACCCGGAGAAACTGTCGCTGGAACAAATGTTCGATTACCATTATAACTAGGCATTTACTTATATGTGTGCATGCAGTGATGGTGCTGAGAAATTTTTGAAGAAGGGCTGGGGGGGGGGGGGGTGGGGTCGACATATATACAGACAAGTTTGCCATAAAAAGCAAATAAAAAGCAAATACATAGAGTACAGTATCAAATTGCAAAATTTGAAGTATTAGCCAATTTGCAGACAAGTTCAGAAAAAATGTCAATTAAGTAGAAGGTTCTGAAATTAACATAATTATATGAAGAGAAAAAAATTTGAATTATTCTTGTAAAACGATTATACTGTAGATTTGGTAACATAAAGTTTGAAGAGGTTGGGATCAGTGCATGTTGGGATAAAATCATTAAATTAATATCAAGTAAACATTCTGCTCATTAAAAGAAAGGGTATTGTGCCTGTGGTTTTGCCCCATTATGAATTGAAAACCTTAATATTTGGTCATGAATATGAACCTAACTCATGGTCTCTTGTTCTGTAGGAACCTCCTTGTAGCATAAAGAACATGCTCATTTTTAGGGGACTGAGCATTCTCAGCTGTTGCACCATGTTTGTGGAATCAGTCAGCAGCTCATAACCATTCCTAGTATCATTTTAGATTCTTTTATAAAAGGGATAGTTCACCCTGACAATAAGTTGGTTTTAATAAATGCAGAGAAACAAAAGAAACATATCAGTGAAGGTTTGGCGAAAATCTGTTAAAGAATTATGGAGTTATTGATTTTGTGACGTCACATGCGAGCAGCTCCCCCATGTGTCATGTCATATAAATTCCAGAAAATGACATTTTCTCAGAAAAATGGAAATGGTGTTACTTGTGCATTCAATATAACATCTTAAACATCATTTCATACCCGCTCCTCTAAGAAAAATATCTTCAGTCATCATAACCATTTAAAAAATGGGAATTTATAGAATTTATATTACATGACGTATGGGGTAGCTGCTCGCATATGACGTCACAAATTTAAACATTAAAACACCCATAACTCTCTTATTCCTTGATGGATTTTTGTCAAACCTTCACTAATATTTTTCTCTTATTTTTCTGCTTTTATTAAAGCCAACTTATTGTCAGGGTGAACTATCCCTTTAAGTCTATTCTGAAGCAGGCCTTTTTCCAAGAGCATACAATTCCTAATGTATTTCAGCACAACTTTGTAATATTTTGTCTCCTATTGTATTTCTTATTTCTTGATCTTCTTACTTCCATCATTCTCCTTGCAATAGTTTTACAAGATAGATGCCGCCGTATTGTACACCAGTTTTATTGTTTGTTTGTACCACCAGAGTGGCAGTTGTTAATTTTCACTGTGATGAAAGTGCATTAAATAGTGCAACGTACACACCACTAGGACAAGTTGGAAACGACTATGTAAGTACCTGTTACATTTGTATTTATTTTCATAATGTCTAACATCTTCTGTGCCACTAGGTTTTCATCAACAAACTTCTCAGTTCGTGGAGTAAATTTTAGGGCTTTTAAAGCTTTGTTTCATTATGGAATTTGACTGAATATATTTACTATGGCATAGTGACAACCTTTATAATGTATATTTACCCATTTCTGTTGCAGGTAGATTTGGAAACACAGTTTAACATGCTTTAACAATCTCCTGTATAGAAAGACCACCTGTCTGTAAAGACCACAATTTTTGTTTCCCTTGAAAAGTATTTCTCATTGAAACATTAAAGGTACCTGTACATAAAGACCACCTGCTCATAAAAACTGCTTCTCTTGTCTCCCTTGAGCGGTCTTAAGCAAATTTTAGTCCAAACATATTGCAAAACATATTTATGGCTGGATTTCCACCTTAGACATGGAAGGGGTTAATACATTCCAAGTAAGGTTTAAAGGGGAATTATCCTCAAAATGTAAATGTGCTTATATTCAAAGATGCTGTCTATTCCTTCTTGTTGTCCAACATACTTTTGCATTAAAATATACCGAGATGGGTATAAATCAAGATTTTCTCAGCAAAATTTGTCGTCTGCTAGCAATACGTGGGGGCTGCCATTTTCTTGATGTGTACATAAAGATATTTTTAATCCGAATGTAAAATTGTCTCTCTTCCTGATACAAAATTCTATTTGAGATTTAAAATGTTTAACAGATACATACATATATTCTAAAAACGAAAATGTGTTTTATATTTCCTTGAAAATTACTATTTTACTAAATATAAATCTATTTTCTTGATACTATGACGTATGTGACGGAGCAAATTAATTCAAATTTATGGATGATAACTTTCCCGAGCGTCAATAGTGACAAGCTATGCATTCACCTGCTTTGAGATAATGGACTTCAATAGTCAGAATGCGCGTTGTATAAATTATGTTCTGCTCTGCCAGGCAAGCTCAAGAAATCGATTTCTATTTAGCAAAACCAGAGAATTTAAAAAGAAATCTATAATTTTCAAATTTTAGAATATATGTATACACCTGTTATGTATTTTCCATCATATACAGGGATTTTTTGTAATGAAGAGAAGCAATTTAGCTCCAGGATTAAAAATATCTTCCTGACCGGAACGGTTTCCAGTGGTTCATGTACAACTCCATATCACCAAGAAAATGGCAGCCCCCATGTAAAGTGTTAGCAGATGATACCATGTGCTAGAATGTCTTGATTTAAACCCTTTTCTGATATTTTAACTCTAAAATGATACAGGCCAATGATTAAGAATATATTACACCTTTTAACATCAGTGCATTTATATTCTAGTGTTAATTCTCCTTTAATATATATACTTATTTGATCAGTTGAAACCAGAAAGATGCTTTATGAATAAGATATATTATTATCATTATTATTATAACATTATTTTCTACCTTACGGCGAATTCTATCGATCCGGTTTATTCCGTCACAATAAAAATTAGACGTTAAAGGGGAACGATAACAATAGGCTGAGATAAAAGGATTCGCCCTAACGTCGCAATAAGAGTAATTATTTTTATTATTATTATCATTATTATCACCATCATTATTTATTTGTTTGTTTGAATGTAGAAATTCACAGTTGGCACTTGTCTGGCGTGCGTGACGGATGTACCCAACTGCTATGGGAGTGGCAGTGGAAACTCTGGTCTTACCCCAGGAGGTGTCATGTGTATTATGTGAGTAATAAATAATATTGTTACGTTCTAACTCACAGAGTTAGGCATTTCTACCCTGCTATATACTGGGGCTTACAGGTGATTTACTCACAGCTCTAGTTTTATACCGGTATAACACAGCCTGACAAGCAGCTGGTCAGTACAGAGGGGGTCATTATAGGGACATATGAACTTGGGTATGAACTATGGGTCAAACCTAATGGGTTATCATAATGGGGTGTTATATACAGAGACCAGCATCAGCTGCAGGGCTCGACTTTAGCGGTGGCCCGCTTGCCAATGGCCACCTGAAACGGCGTCGGGCCACCCGAAACTGCCGGATTGGTGGCCCGGCTGGCCACCGCAAAAATAAGCAAGTAATGTGTTTTGAATGTTGTGAAAATAGTACTTCTGTGTGTATCTTTTATGTACTTGATGTAATTGTTTGTTTACTTTTATAACTCTGTAATAAGTCTGCCGATGAAACACGAACATATCACGCATGTATTTAAATAAAAAATCTTAACTACTAGATCTACATCAAGTACGAGTCATAGCACAATGAAACATGCATTGAATACACGTGTACGTACGTTAACGTTGCAAATACTGTAGTCCACTGCACTAGCTACACCCTATACCGTACCTGCAGCTGCAGCGATCGCGGATCGACCGCGCCCGCGATTCTATGACTCAACCACCATAAATACGCGTTAGTCTGTATTCCAGTCAAGTGCATTTAGTAATGATCCATAACTATTTTAATAAAGTCCACCTAGAACGCAAAGCGTAATATATTCAGCGCACATTCTCCAGCTGCTCCCGATCGCATGTCCGCATGGAGTTTCCAGCTCATACCTGCCAACTCTTACGATTTGGGCGTAATTATTACGAATTTTTATTGTATATTACCGTACTCCTTACGATTTTGTATCACAAAATAATGATTTTCTGATTTTCTGAATAATGTATGGTTGTGCGAACTTATACTACGTAGATACCCTACAACTAACTACCTTATCTTGTCTATGCACTGTTTGTGTGTGAGAACAAAGAGTGTACATTGACAAGATAACGTACTGTGCAGTGAGTCCATCAAGGTTGCCACATCTAGCATAATTATGCTTTTTAGCATAATTTTGATCGAACCTCTTGGAATCTAGCATTATTCCTGGCATAATTTGGCCAAATCTAGCACATTTTCACTAGGATCTAGCATAATTCTGAATTTCGGACTTTAAATAGAGAATTTGCTTTTAAGAACAGATATCTATGGCTGATCTAAGAAACTAAGACTGGGGACCTTTTTTTTTTTTTTTTTTGCTTGTCAGAGAATTTTGAACTGAAAAGGAGACACTAAAATGCTGAATGCTGAGGACCCTTTTTTTTTTTTTTGCTTGTCAGAGAATTTTGGACTGAAAATCGTTCCCAGGTGCCTGAGTTACGTTTCAAATGGATCTAGCATAATTTTTCTCAATTTAGCATAATTTGGGATGAGACTTGGCATAAATAATTCCGATTTTTAGCTGTGGCAACTGGGGACCTTTTTTTTTTTTTTTTTTGCTTGTCAGAGAATTTTGGACTGAAAATCGTTCCCAGGCGCCTGAGTTACGCTTCAAATGGATCTAGCATAATTTTTCTCAATTTAGCATAATTTGGGATGAGACTTGGCATAATTCCGATTTTTAGCTGTGGCAACACTGGAGTCCATGTTTATGCATGATGGCAGTGAGTGCACAATTGTGCTATCACGAGATAGGGAAATCACAGTCCCTAATAACCGTCATTTGTCCTCTGAGAAATGATTCTAAATTTCACAAATAAGTCCAAATAAAATATCATCGCTATTTTTCATGATTCAGGTGAGAGAGAATTTCTAACTTGTTGGTTAAATTGTTGATCTATTCTCTTGAAAAATCGCTGCTGGAATTCACTTTCCAGCAGGAATGGGAGACGTTCTTCCCCAGCACCAGCGGCCTAGATTATTGGTTGTGTGGTGGGTACATATCGTGCACATCGTGAATCGTTCTTCATGACCAGGCTCTTGTGGTTTGTTTTCTACTCTCTAACTTTATCTTGGGGTGTTTGAATTTAGCTGTGGTTGACTACATACGATCAGGGAATTCCTGGAATGTTATAGAATTAAGATAAAGTAATTTTCCTTCGAAAAAAAAATCTGGTTGCTGGTTTTGAGTTTAGATCTTACTCAGAGGATTAGGCAACTGGGGAAGGTGATTTGCATGTGGTGTGCTAAAAAGCAGATCAATTGGCTAAAATATTAAGTTAATCATGTCAATATTTCTTTATAATGTACTGTAGATTTATGATTTTAGCCCTCTAAAGAACAAGAAAACATACCAGTTTCAGGGGGCTTTGTTCCATGAACCCTCAAAAGGGGCTTTGCCCCTTGACGACCCACTCAGGGGCCCTGAGCGGGGGCTCTTTTGGGGGATCAAAGTGTCAAATACTGCTTTTAAAGTAAAGGAAATAGGGTCTTCATTCAGACCTGCAAAATATTCCCTACCATTCTAGCTTTTTCATATCTAACAAAAAAAAAATTAACAATTATTTTTGTAATATTAGGGTTCAAAAACATGGTAAATGGTTTCAAAATAAGGCTGAGATTGCATCTGGGAGCATCTAGAACTCCGGCCGGAAGGGATTTCGCGCTTCGCGCTCGTCATGTGCGCATTGCGCACATTATGTCCCCCCACCACACAAATCAATATTACTCTTTTTGGTCCTCAAAAGTTGGCAGCTACGGTCAGCACTTTACTGGAATGCCCAATCAGTCTGTTACAGGATACATTATTTTTCAATTGAATAAAATGCAGCAATGCATCTGGGCTACCTGAAAATCCATTTGGCCACCTGGATTTCATGCTCAAGTGGCCCTGCTGGCCACCTTAAAAAAAAGTTAATATAAACAATATCCTTCATTTAGGAGCAGTGATATAAGCACCTCTGTTTAGGATGAGGGGAGTTAGTTACTATGAGTTAGCTTGAGTAGTATTCAGTTATGTTCGAGTATTGATTGAAGCTGTAAGCAGAGCTCTACAATAAAGTCTTAACTAAGAAGATATATACGAGACGACTTCGGAGTCTTCCATTTGTTTTAAACCAGCTATATACCAAAAGCCGTGATAATATTAACTACCTTAATTACACAGTATGAAACTGCTGCGGATTGCAGAATACCCCCCCCCCCCCCCGATTCATCGACCCTGATATTGACCCAAACCCTAATCCTAAACTTAACCTTAAGTCCAATCCTAACCCTACTCTAATCCAGAATCCGGCCAATTTTATTTTAAGAGTGATCTCTCAAATTACTTGATCTCCCCCATACCTATTCCTCTGTTATTTTAATCTCAATCTTTTCTATCACGACAGACTCATGATACACTCATGATACTGTTGGTTGTATACATTGATGTAGTTATCAAGTTCCAGAATTCTGTAGTGGTGCCACAGGGTTAGAAGATGGTCCTCTATTATTTTAGTCAATTAATCTTTTCTCTTATGACAGATTTAAAGTACTGTTGATTGTATACTTTCCTGTAGGTATCCAGTTCCAGAAGTATTTAGTGGTGCCACAGGATTAGAAGATGGTCCTCTATTATTTTTTAGTTAATTGATCTTTTCTCTCATGACAGATTTACATTACTTTTGGTTGTATACTTTCCTGTAGGTATGCAGTTCCAGAAGGATGTAGTGGTGCCACAGGGTTAGAAGATGGTCCTATATTATTTTAGTCAGTTAATCTTTTCTCTTATGACAGATTTACAGTAATGTTGGTTGTCTACTTTCCTGCAGGTATCCAGTTCCAGAAGTCTTTAGTGGTGCCACAGGGTTAGAAGATGGTCCTCTATTATTTTAGTTAATTAATCTTTTCTCTTACGACAGATTTACAGTACTTTTGGTTGTATACATTGTTGGAGGTATCTTGTTCCAGAGGTTTGGTAGAGGTGCAACGGGTAAAGAGATGGTTCCGAACTATGGATTCTGGTCAGACTTTCCTTTGCTGGTTAAGGTTAGTGGATAGTGATATGCGATCCATCTAATTTCTGAAATGTCTGCAAGAGCACATTAGTTGTGATATATCTTTTCTCTGTTCTCCCGTTTTGCATCATAAAGCTGTTAAACAGTGGACAAAGGTATTTCTTTTTTACATAATTATTTGTCATAGAAGTAGAAGTAGTTTATAATACAGGATACATTTATCTACTATTTACTCCTTTTAAAAAGCAAAATGAATGGAGTGTTCTATTCTCTTAAGATTTTTAAAAATACCTTATTTTCCTTTTTTTCAACTGTAACATTTACTACTTGGGGTTTCATATGTCATCATTGTACATACATGTATATATAATTTAAGTACGATAGTAAGAATGAAAGAAGGATAGAGAGAAAGAGGGAGAAGTTTAAGAACATAGAGATGACGTGATTTTTGGTTTAATTTACAGGATGGCTTTATGTTTCTGGTAGGATTATGCAAACAAGGCAGCGGCGGTGCATCGGATTATGAGAGCATTAAATAAAGTAAGTTTTGCCTATTGTTTCTGATAGGATTGTGCAGATGCAAAAGGATTTTAATTAATTGAGGGTGGAAAATATTTTAAGAGATAAGATAAGAGAAAGCAGGATTAGAAGATATGCATACTTGAAGAAGGCGGAAGAAGACAGGAGAGAAGGAAATGATGGGATGGGCTTCAGAGCAGAGTGGGGGGGGGGGGGGGGGGAGGAGAAGAAGGAGAAAGAGAGGCCAACCGAAGAATAGATCGGTAGATTGCACCCATGATGAAAGAAAAGTGGATGATTAAGAGTTTTCGAGATACAGAGTTTGATGAAAATTGGTATTGAGAAAACCCAACTACCCCTCCCCTCCCATCCACCATGATGATTATGATTCATAATGAAAACAATTTTTTGAAATGTGATAATAGTGTAAACTGTCACTAACCTTTGAATTAAATTCAACAGTTTAAGGCTTGATACTAATAAGGCAAATGATCCTCTAAATTTCAGAATATTCTTTTTCTTTAAGTAATTATTTCATTGAATTCTGTAGTACCCTTTGGTGAGTTTGTTTGTTTTTTACACTATTTTTTTTTACACTATTTTTTTTTACTAGTTGGTAGGCAGCCCTTCTTTACCAATTCTGTGCTTATGCTAAAGCATGGAAAATGATAATATCTGTAATTTATGATAATAATAATATTCATAATAGTCGTCATCTTGAATGTTTTTCTCTTTTTATATGCTTTCCAAAGGTGGTGTACCCTATCTTCGTACTATCTTGGATGTTAACCATTCTTCTACATGTACTTATTATTACTCTACAACGAGGTGGGAACTACTAATAATACAAATTACGCACTAAAGGGTGTCATCTAACAGCTTCTGAGGGGAATTCTTGTGGTGGACAACAACTCATTTCGGGTGACATTATGCGAGACTGGCCGTCCAACGTTGAGCACCCAATACCCTGGTCATCGTACAAAAATCGGTGCCCCAAACCCGCTCGGTGGTTGGGGTAGGAGTAATTTTTTGATCACTCTCCTAGAAATTCAGCCATTCCAGAGGTGCTCCATCATATTCTCCGGTGACAATTGTTCAAGGCTTTATTTTATAATATGGTTCGGGTTACAATTGGTATTTAGGTTAGGTTTAGGGCTGGGTTTAGAGTTAGGTGTAGTGTTTGGTTCTGAGTTGAATCCGGTTAGTGCAGAATATTGCCCCGCAGAGCAATAGTCACCCAAGCATGTGTGGTACAACCATTCTATTTTACCAGCACCAATATTGTCTGTTGTGGCATAATTCTTCCTGTACACGTAAAATAGTAGTCTGTCATAAATTTTATAATACAATTATTTTTTTTCATGATTCAGGAAACCTAGCCAGAATGAAACACCAGAGCCCCGTTTCATAAAACTTGTTATCAGTGACAACTGCCACATTTCTATGACAAATTTGCTCTCAGCCAATCAGATGTAAGGATTTCAGTAGCTTATAACAGTTTTTGCAACTTGTTATTGATAACAGTTTTATGAAACGGGGCCCTGGTCCCTCCTGTTATATTTTTCTATTTTTCTCTTAGTCTAGAAACTCACATCTAGTTTGAAAACAATTTTTTAGGCATTACTCCCAGTGTTGGGAGTAATGCCTAAAAATTTGTTTTCAAATTAAAATTCCTCCCATTAATCTTCTTCAATTAATTACATCTAGTTTATTTATATGATTTTCATGTTTGAAATATTTTCAGCCTTGCTCCTGTTTTCCTTCCTCCATCGCTTATCACCATTTCGCCTTATATTCTATGTCAATTTGTGTGTGGCCAACAGTTAGGTACAGTATGTATATATTTTGTTTCATAAATTCATTGCTGCTTTACATGCAATATTGATGTACTACATTGTTTAGCTTTCCACATTGTCATTATCTCATGGACTTGCGAGAGGGCCTAGGTCTGTGCATGGCATAACTGCGCGATTCTTATAAAACAAGACATGCAACGAACATCAATTTCTTCTTTATTATAGCCAAAACTATTCATCCAGAAAACGATTCAATATACATGTATTGGGGAAAAAAATTATTTCAGTAGTTTACTAATTTTATTCATAAGCCTCGAAATGTTTTCTTTCTGGTAAAGAAATCCTGAGCTGCATGTAAAATGAATGAGTGTGCAGACATGGGTACCATTATGTTTGCAGTGTCAAAATGACACAACCGCCTTTCCTTGTACAGATGACACCTTTCTTGCTCAAATTTTAATGAAATTTTTGAGACGATTACTCGTTTAGAATATCAGGAATAATAAAAGATTAGGCATTAGAGGAATGTAAAAGAAATTCTTGTTTCGTTTCAAGACAAATCTTAGGTGCACTGACATGGGGCTCCCTATCACTGTAAGTTGTTTAGTGGGCTGCAGCTGTATCATAGTCTTCCATAGTTTTTTGTCAGAAATATTTACCCATGATTATTTGTGATTGCTGTTTCCCGATTTTTTATAATAATCAGCAGCCATATTCTGAAAAATATGTTATATTTTATATGTTTTGATGTATTTACTCATAATTATTTGAGATTGCTATTTCCTGATTTTTGCTTATGCAGAATATCTGTTTCCATTAAGAAGTGCAATTGTTACAAGTCTTTTTCATCGATCCAATGTTGCCTTATCCAATCTTTGTTTTTCAGCTATCAGGTTCAAAATCAGTGAAGCCTTTCAAATCATGAGTTTATCTATGCATGTACATGTACATGTATTGCCAAAAATTGTACCCTTTTAATCCATGTATCTTTAATAGGATAAATAAGCATTAGCAGACATTTCTCATCCATTTTGAGGAATGAGGAAGCTGTGTATGTTTCATTTGATAAGTGCACAAAAGATTAGTGAAATCACACAAAGAATAATTCAGGGAAGAAACGTATGTTAAAGATGTAATCAGCAGCCATATTCTGAAAACTATGTTAGATTTTATATGTTTTGATATATTTAATCATAATTATTTGTGATTGCTATTTCCCGATTTTGCGTGTGCAGAATATCACTGTTTCAATTAAGAAGTGCAATTGTTACAAGTCTTTTTCATCGATCCAATGTTGCCTTATCCAATCTTTGTTTTTCAGCTATCAGGTTCAAAATCAGTGAAGCCTTTCAAATCATAAGTTTATCTGTGCATGTACATGTATTGCCAAAAATTGTACCCTTTTAATCCATGTATCTTTAATAGGATAAATAAGTATTAGCAGACATTTCTCATCCATTTTGAGGAATGAGGAAGCTGTGTATGTTTCATTCAATAAGTGCACAAAAGATCAGTGAAATCACACAAAGTCAGAATAATTCAGGGAAGAAACGTATGTTAAAGATGTTATCACACTATACACATTGAAACAACATTTAATTCATAAATAGTTGCATGCTGTCAAAGAGAATAATGCATTAATGTGTAAATATTTGATGATATAACATAATATATGCTGCAAATTGTGTTTTGAGCATGAAATTTGTAAATACTATTTTACCTATTTTACCAGCAATATCAAACAGAAGTGCAGAAAATAGGCAGGTTTTGGAGAAGTATCGTATGTTTTAAATTATAGTAAAGATGGAGTATAAAAATACTGATTCATTGTTTAGTTATTACATTGTACCCCGGGGGGGGGGGGGGGGCACTCAGATATATAGATGTACACATGCGTGTCCATGGGTTTTCAAAATACCCCCTAAACAGGTTTTATACTTGGATGAAAAAAGACCCCTAAACGAGGATTTTTTGCGCGGTTTTTCATCATCCAACCCCCCTAAACCGGTTTGACTTAAATATTACCCCATAAACAGCGCGCGCTATAAGCAACAACACGTTTCAGAGGGGGAACCATTTCAGTGGCTGCGTCGGTAGAACTCTCCGCTCCTGATTCTCTTCTCTTTTTTGCATCCATCTGCATGCACTGCCGCGCGTCACTCCCTGAACTGAAATCGGGCTGTAAATCCCCGTGAAAATCCCTGAAAATATCAGAAAATGTCCCATTTACATATTTTTAATTTGTAAACAAATCTTTCGGCATATTACTCCCAGTGTTAAAGATCGTATGCTCGATCTGTAATGAAAAACACAAGTCAGAAAAAATTGGAACCAGCAGGATTCGAACCTGTCATCTACTGCTTGCCGGGCAGCGACTTAACCACCAGGCTATTCTGGTTCACGGCCAAGTCACGACAAACTAGAATCAAATACCCAAGATCCTCTTCTTTCTGACTCATTAATCCCCAGTCAAGCTTCTGCGTTTACTAACCATTGTCTACGGCGGACCGTTTGAATATTAATGAGTCAGAAAGAAGAGGATCTTGGGTATTTGATTCTAGTTCGTCGTGACTTGGCCGTGAACCAGAATAGCCTGGTGGTTAAGTCGCTGCCCGGCAAGCAGTAGATGACAGGTTCGAATCCCGCTGATTCCAATTTTTTCTGACTTTTGTTTTTCATTACAGATCGAGCATACGATCTTTAACACTGGGAGTAATATGCCGAAAGATTTGTTTACAAATTAAAAATTCCTCCCCAGTCAAGCTTCTTCGTTTACTAACCATTTACATATTGGTGCCAAAGTGAAAAATATACCCCCTAAACGCGTTCGGCCAGATTAGTCAAAAGCACCCCTTTTTGTTGAAAATCAGCGTTTTTGGACCCCTTAACGCGTTTTCTTGGACGCGCATGTGTACACCCATATACCTGAGTGGCCCCCCGGGCATTGTACACAGAGCTTTATTAGAGTATATACAATTTTGCTTTACCAGTACTTCTTTTTTTTCTTCAACCATCCTTGGAATGCCCTTTGATGGATACGCTCTTGACTGAATTTTATATATTAATCCAAAAGTTTATGCCAGTACTCATGAATTTATCCTAAATCAATTGGTAGGCTCTTGAAGTAGTTAACACTTGAAATTTGGAAATACCACTGATTTAATGTTGTAATGAAATTTAAGATAAATTTTTACTAATGAAGTTATCCTAAATGGTAGTCTCTTGTATAAGTTAACACTGGAAATTCAGAAATACCGCTAATCTAATTTTGTAATGAAATTTATAGATCATTTTTTACAGATATTCCTGCAAAACTGCCATACCGTACTTCATTCAGTTTCTGAAATGCATGTATATATGTATGTCTTCCAAGACTTTGTATTGCCTTACAGTGGCGAATCCAGGCAGCAGCGACAAGGGTGTGCGTGCCCTCCTTTAATTTGTTTGTTTTGTGATTTTTACCGTGGGAAGGGGAATACCCCCCTCCCACACCCTCTGCTCCCTCGCTGCTGGTCACCCCCCCCCCCCCCATTTCAAATTCCTGGATCCGCCACTGGTCCTAACCATGACCATACCGGCAATGCATATGAGTGAATAGGTGCAGATAACTCTGGGTTGCAGAGAATGTTGATTATATTCTATTGTAATAATCAGGGCTCAAATTTTGTGCTTGTCAAATGACTATGTGCTGTGATTTCTTCTCATGGGGACGCAACTAGCCTCCACCATTGGTTGCTGTACCATCATCAAAATTTCCGGGGGGGGGGGGGGGGGAACGCATCCCCCTCCACCCCGTGGATTGTTGCCCATGCAGATGACAATTGTAATGTGTATCTCCTTAAGTATATTTGATATAATTATGAACATTTTAATGATTAATTAAATATGTAGGTTTATCTTGAAGGTTTAACCAAAAATATTTTGATACAATTTCTTTCTCCTATTCTCTCAATAAACTTTGAATACAAGATGTCCTTGATCGTGTATGAATATTTCTCTTTGTTGTTTGTGTTTTTTTAAAGATTGACTCCTATGAAGACTTGCCATCTTATAAGGTAGGGGAAAATAAGCTTGGAATGGAGGGGGTGGGTGTGTGTGTGTGTGTGGGTGTGTGTGCATGTGTATCCAAAATGTGCTTGTGACAAAATTTCACGTATTGTTTATATGTTAAGTATTGGAAAAGATGTCAAAAAATCTGCTTGTCGTGATTACCCTTACAACCTAAGCCGGGGGGGGGGGGGGGTTAATGGAGATTTGTATTGCCCAAGTGAATCGATCTCTTAAATATAGCATATTTTTTAGAGGCGAAGCATGGGTGGTTTCCCCGAAGAAGAAGAGTAGGAGGAGAAAGGGAAGAAGAAGAGAATAACGAGACGAAGAAGAAGAAAGAAAGTTATGAAAAGGCGCCTCAAATTAATCTTCATCTTTGCGCGTATCAGGAAAAAGCATGAGTTATTTCCCCAAAGAAAAGGAGAAGATGCAGAAAAAGAGAAAAAGGAGAAGAATAGTAGAATGAAGAAAAAGGAAAAAGAAGAGGAAAGAAAGTAATAATAAGGCGCTTCAAATCTTAATCTTTGCGCGTGTCAGAAAAAAGGGGCACGCGCTTATCTTTGTTCAAAATTTGTTGCGCTTGTGACCTAGATCTAAAACCATTGTATGGGGGTAAATACACGGGGCAAAAATTCGACATCACAAGGAATAGGAAAAGTGAAAGTTTCAGATCTAATTATTTGCATTAATTCCAGAGATTGTTTGCAATGTCATTTTCTTCAAAGATGAACCAAGAGATTAAGAAAGCTGAGACAGATCGAACTCGATCTTCAAATTGGCGAATGACGCAGAATTGAAGTTGGCACAAGGTCTGTCAGAATGTCGACTTATCGGCGATTTTCTGACTACCTGTAAAGTAAAACACTTTCTTTCTAGGGCCTACTCTTCCCTGTAACCCACTAATAAAATATGTCAGCTTCTTTTTTGACGGGTCCCGTGCAGGACAATGAAGGCGTGGTCGACGAAGGATCCGACGTCGATAATACTAGAACAGACGTTCGGTTGAACGACATCGACTTGGAATCGGATGTCGTGCTAAGTAGCGACAGCGATGGTCTCAACGGATCAGAGTTGAACATTGCAACGACCACGGAAGACGAAGAACTTCGACACATCCATCCCGAGATCATAGAGCTTTGTGTGCTAAGTTCGAGAAATAAGAGTTGCACAAGCATCCGGACTAATCACCACGATAATCATCATCCCCATCATCATCCCCATCATCATCCAGACCGTCAGCACGGTCATGACGCAAACGTGCAGCCAGGATCTACTGCTACCATTTCTGTCGAATCTGAGATCGATCTCGAGAACGAGGTGGCGACCAATCAACAATCGTCAGACCTCCCGAGTGAACGGTAAGACACAAACAAGTTTGGTCGGTGCCATTCCTATTTCTAGCAGTAGCACCGTCATCTCTCTCTCTCTCTCTCTCTCTCCAGCCTCTCTCTCTTCCACTATACTCTTCCTCCTTCTCTTTTCCTAACCTCTTATCTGTTTGTCTATCTTACCAGTCTACAAGTTTCTTTTGGGAGCGTTTATCAAGCGTTTTGTCAGTGAGTTTTACTGACAAATTTGCTCTCAGCCAATCAGATGCAAGGATTTCAGTAGCTTATAACAGTTGTCCGTAAAAATCACTGACAAAACGCTTGATGAAACGCTCCCCTGATCTCTCCCCTCTCCCCTTTTCGCTGTTTAATCAGTCTCTAATAATTTCTATTTATTGTCTTATTTTGCCCCGATCCTATTCCTACCCCCCCCCCCTTCTCTCTCTCCCTCTCTCTCTCTCTCTTCATCCTTTCATGACCCAGTGGGCAACTGCGCTAGAAAAATATTCACATGGTATGTAATTGAAGGGACCGCCCTTCATTAAATTTTGAAGAACCGCCGGCCCCCAAATGAATAAAGTTTCCGGGGGATGTCCCTTCCAAGGAACCTTTTTTTCGATCGGCCCTATATTCCACCAAATTTGAATAGGCCTATATGTTTCAACATGGTTGGCTTTGTTTAACGTTCGAGTTAATCATCTCTATTTTTCCAGAATGTTTCGACCAAGTGATCTCTTCATGCGATCTCAAGCCGCTGCTTCTACGACCATCGAAACCACTGCCGACACGGAGGATGATGTGCACATGTCTTCAAACAAAAGAACAGTCAAGACGAAAAAGAAGAAAGTACGACGGTCGTCTGCCAGCGAAACGGACACCATCGATACGACACCGCGTGTAACAACCAATCAGCGGACTCACACAGGGCGACGCTCTACACGACGCGCATTGGAAGCGCGCAACAGACCCTTTGACGGGGCAGAATCACACATCATCTTCGCGCCATTTCCATTCGCGATCATCTCAGATATTAATCGCGTGGGGAAAGACAATGAGCAGTTAAGAAGAGCAATTGCATTGAATAGTGTTAGTGTAGTGAGTGACGAATGTGATGAAGATGAAGGTGATGTCGATGAAGATAACTGGAATGAGAAGGAGATCGACGAGGATGATGACCACGGCAATGATGATGAATCAGTAGCATCAACATGTACATCAGGACCGGTCATTCAACAGGTGGGTACGACCAGGGGTGGATCCAGGATTTTGTGAAGGGGGGGGGGGGGGGGGCACACAAATATCCGAACTGTTTCTGACAAGAAAAAACATACATAAAAGGGGAGGGGAACAATCAAAAGAGCCCCCCCCCCCTTAAATCCGCCACTGGGTACGACAGTAGGAGGAAGGCATAGGGTAAAGAGGGGAAGTTGTAACCCAAAATTCGCTTTTATCATGGCACAAGTGACGCCGAACAATCTTCATGATCATCATCATCATCATCGTCGTCATCATATCAGTATGGGAGTGTGTGTGTGTGTGTGTGTGTACCTTCTCAGTAAAGATAATTCCTCTAGTTCTTGGAATGAATTCTCTTTTCTTCCAATACAAAGTACAGTATAAGGAAAGCGTTATTATTTTTATGAGGCCTGAGATAATGTCTCATTTTTGTTACTTCCGTATTGATACTCACCACATAATTATTTGTATTTTTTATTATTGAGAATAATCCTTTTTGTTTGGATTTTGATTAAGAAAGTTAATTTGCATTCATTCACATTGAATTTCCTTCCCCATCTCCCCAATACATGTACATCGTTGTGATGTTGATAAAATAATAATGATATATTAATAATAAAATTATTTAGGTCAGGAGCACCCCTAAACGACCTGGGGCGCATCATGCCCCTCCCCTTAAAATCAATAAATTCACAATTAGTTAAATTAAAATTTCACGAAGCGATTTTATCTGAAAGGTCCACCCTTGTTTATACTTGCCCTTCCCCCACCCATCTCTCTCTCTCTCCGTCGCGTCTTCTTTCTCCAATGTTGAGTATTACGTCAGGTTTTGTCCATTTTACGTTTCTGTATGGTTTTCCTCCGTACGTGTTTTCTCTTCATCTAGATGTCCTCAAACATCCACCCTTCATCCTCATCCTCTTCATCTTCTGTTTCCATGGCAACCTGCCGTATATGCTTCCAACCTGAAGAAGTGGACTCGCTACCGTACCGCCTGGTTAGCCCGTGTTTGTGCGAAGGCACCGTCAAGTACCTTCATCAGTTCTGTTTGAATCGATGGATTGCTGAGAGTGGAACTCCTAGGTGTGAGCTTTGTGGATACCAGTTCCATCTTCGTACGTCTTCAATGAGAAACTGTCTTAATGTAAGTGAAAACAATTATAATCACATTTAAAAAGCAGGGGCGGCGGGGCGTCTTTCAAAGTGGGAGGCAGGACACCGGAAAAAGGGGCACCTACAAGGGGTGAACATTGAGCGAAAAAGGACCATTTTGTGACATTGGTATTACCTATACAGTCTGATTGATTAGTTATTATCAAGCATCACCTCCTTCGTTTTTATTGTGGTTCTGGTCAAAACTTCAGCTTCCCTAATTCAGCAGTTGTGTGTAGGCCCTAATGGTCTAATGATTCATGTGCGAGCAAGCGAAGCGAGGGAGCAAAAATTTTCAGACTTTATTTCTTATTTACAGGATACAGTGTATAATAAAATATGAAACTGACAACAGCAAATTCATTTTGGGGAATGTCGTACGATCTTTTAATTTGTACATTAGTCGATATCTTTAGGATTACGCCGATATACTTTGTGCAATCTACTTGAATGATTTCATTATATACTGTAAGAGCGAGCGAGCGTAGCGAGAGAATCATGGGACATTTTTAGAAAATATTGCCATGACTTGGTATAAATTATTGGCACATTCGAGCGAGCGGAATGAGAAATCCTTTGCTGGGGGGGTGGGAGACTCTTATAAGAGGTTGAAAAGGACACTTACATGAGGTGAAAGGGGGCACTTATGAGAAAAGGAAAAGGGCACATATTAGAAGGGAAAAGGGGCACCTATCAGAAGTAAAAATGCACTCATCAAAGGAGAAAAGGGCATATACTAGAAAAAGGGGGCAATATTTAGGTTCGAAAAATGAGGGGCAGTTATCAGCAAGAGAAAAGGATACTTATTAGAGAGACAAGATGGCAACTATCAGATTTGAAAAGGGGCACTTTTCAGGAGGCGAAAAGGACACTTATTAGAGAGATTAGGTGGCAAATATCTGAATTGAAAAACGGCACTTTTCAGAAAGAAATTAAAAATGCACTTATCAAATTATCAAAGGAGAAAAGGGCATGAGAGAGAAAAGGGGGCAATATTTAGATTCTAAAGGGGGCACTTATCAGAATGAGAAAGGATAATTATTAGGGAGATTAGGTGGTAATTGTCAGATTTGAATAGGAGCACTTTTCAGAAAGCGAAAAGGGCACTTATTAGAAAGATAAAGTGGCAATTATCTGAATTGAAAAGGGGCACTTTTCAGAAAGAACAAAGGGCATTTATCAGCAGGGAAAAGGGCACTTAACAGAAAGGAAAAGGGGCACATTTAGAATTAAAACAGGGCACTTATCAGAGATAAAGGGGCATTTTACAGAAAAAAGGGCACTTTTTGTACTTTTTTGGGACAGAGCGCCGCCCCTGATTTAAAGTACTTCTTCAGCATGTTATGTCCAGTGGAATGTGCAAGATTGCAAAGCTACTTAAAATGCACGAGAAAACATCTAGGAATTTTTTTTAAAACAAGATATGTGTTAGTTTTCTACTTCGGTTTAAGCCCACTCGCGTTAAACGATTATATGCATTTTCGTCTGCTCTGTTTGTTTCCTATATTTATGACAATAACTTCGTTAATAGGTACCTAACAAGGGCTGCGGAACGTTTTTGAAGGGGGAGCAGATCCCTAGCCCTCCCCGTTCCGCTGCCCATACCTAAAGACCGAATAAAACAAGAATGTAAATATATCATATTACAGAAGCCAATAAACAACACCCGTGCGCAATGGATTGACGTTCCTTTTCCGCATCTTTCATCCGTTTAATTTCTTTCTTCTTTTTTTCTATTAGTCTCCTTTCGGTTCCTTCAAATCAGCTTCATATATTTCTCATTTTGGCCTATTACTATATAGGTATACTGTTATCAGCATTATCGTTTCTTTCCTAATATTATCTTCTATTATTTTCCCTTTCTTGTTTTCCTCTTGTTTCAGTGGCGTTCGATTGAGTTATCCCATTGGGAGCGGGTGCATCTATCCCTGGGTCTCTTTTCCCTCCTATTCGTGGTTGTGTCTCTTTGCTACATGCTGTGGGTGACCATCAGTTCGGACCCCCAAGCCGTCTACACCCGAGAATCCATGACGGCAGATATTCTCTTTCCGATCTACGCTTGCCTTGATGCTCTTACCCTATGCGTCTGCAGCTACGAGTTGAGTAGCACCGTCAAACGGTTATGGCGCCGATGGCGTGCCACCAATAGCTGCCTCATTGTATTGGATAAACCTGTTAAACGGAGGATAGAAGTTGTTCACTCTGCAGTTCTTCCAGACCAAGAATCGAACCACTCTACCGATGCCATTGCTACAGAGGACAGCATTGCGGAATACGTCCTAGAACATTTAGACAAAAACCAAGGAGTTGACCATGAATGTGGTGGTGGTGATGATGATGATGATGATGATGATGCTAAAAGTTCTTCAAGGTTATTGAGGTCAAATCCAATGACTATTGAACCACGTCAAGCTGTTACCACGGTTACTGATGATTGTTCAGTGACAATGTCGATCGCAAATCATGATCCTTTGACCTCGTGCTCAAATTTGGCAACCGGTGGTGATGATTTCAGCTGCGATAGGATGTATGTAGAACATATAAACAAAGAAACCATGGTCTGATTTAAAAGAAAGCTGGGCATGGTGAAATGAATCCAAGACAACTACCCCCCCCCCCCCCCCCACCACCCACCCTTCATGCCAACTACAAATGACAATTACCCCGCCCCCTGCGATGTGACTCCGGACAGCCTGATATACCCTATACAACTCCCTTTTCAGGACGACTAACCCATAGAACGACTACACAATTATTGTACCCCGTATTATAGGGGGAGGGAGGGGGGGGGGGGGGGCAATTGCCTGGTGGTGGTTTCCTGGTGGTAATCGGCCTAGGGTGTACAAGCCCTACAAGCAAGGGAAGTTGTCCTTTTCAGTTGTATGGGGATTGTTTGCAGGCTGGGGTAGATGTCCTAGTATCTATGTTGACATTAATGATAGTACAGTGCCCACTAACATGTACTGTACTTTGTTTTAGGTACATGTACTACCCTTTCGTGGACGATTAATTATCATTGTGGAAACGCATTCACCAACCCACCCCTGTCGCTTCGAAATCTGCCATTTTACCAAAGGTTTCTACGACATAGCAAATAAATCACTCAGACTTTTGTTGGGTAATGTGGTCTTTTTTTTCTTTAATTAATTTTGTAAACAGGTAACATCAAGTCACTATTTTTCTCTTAAATAAAAAGTGGTAATTGATACTACCATAATTATAATTTTTACTCTTTTTGTCTATTCGATATCATTTCAGTGAATACGAGACACCTCCCTACCCTCCCCCATATTTTGGGTAGCCAGCTGACACATCTTCTCCACCCGATCAAGAGTCACCATCCAATCATCATTAAAGTACTACATGTATTAATAGTGTCAGAGTAAGATAATTAAGTTGAAAATTGACGTTGTTTGCAAATTTATCCATTAAGGAAATAAAATGTATCTTGCTAAGCCTTATACCCTTATGTATATTACGAGCAAACAACACCACACCAACAACCAACAACAAACGTTAAGTGCAAGGGCAAGATTTTAGGTTGTAAAACTAGATATATTTTTATGCAAAATAAAAATAAATCTAAATTGAGCACAAGGGAAGTGGCAGTGAGTGAGAGAGAGAGAGGGGGGGGGGGTGAGCAGAATAACAAAATTAAACGAAGAGGAAGAAAGAAAGAGAGAGCGAGAGAGCTACGTATATTCACAAAAAACATTTAATACACATTTTCTCAGTACTAACATATTGGAAAATATTAACATAAACGTCCCCTTGAAACATTTATTGTGCTGTCATGAGAGCATTATTCCAAAATTACGGACGTATAAAGAGGATTATAAAGAACCTTTATAATTGGGCGTTGTGGCGTTCGCCTGTAATCCAGCTACCAGTGGAAGTTATAAACTGATTCAGCGGACCCAGGTTCGAGACTGAGTCACGTCTTTCGGATGGTAACGTTAAAGGTCGGTCCCAGACGTAAATAATCATATCTGATTGATAAACGTCTGTAAAAACCCAATTACACACACACACACACACACACACACACACACACACACTTATAATTCCATAGTTTTAAACATGATAAGTTGATAAAATGTTTTAAGAAGGGGAATTATAACTCCCGAACATGGAATCTCAGCAAGCCGTGCCGATAGGGAATTCTCGAATGAGTGAGAGAGATTTACATGTATACAGAGGGAGGGGATAGAGAGAGAAGGGGGCGGGTGTCTACAGGCAGTGGCGTAGTGTGAATCCACTGATGGGGCACTCATGTGGGGGGGGGGGGGGGGCGGGGTCGTCTTACCGAGAGAACAAGGTAGTCGAGTGGGCCCGGGACCTTCCTCCCATTATATTCCTTACTCCCTTTCTCTATTTTTTCTCCTCTCTCTCTCTCTCTCTCTCTCTCTGTCATTGCCCCCTCCCTGGCCCCGTGCACCGCTATAGATCATACGGCACTGTCATTATATGTCATTATATGTTAATGTCTGAATAAAATACAATTCCAAAAAAACAAAACAAATCTTAGTGTAAGCTCCCCAATTAACAGCAACAGCAACAAGGAGAAAAACACTTTAATAAATTTAAACATAGTGCAAGATTATTCTTTTCACTTACGTTCAGTATAATATATCTCTGGTTTCACTCGCTCGCAAATACTCATTATCATAATTAGCCACCCTTGTACTAAAAAGGGTTAAAATACAACAAATAGGCGAAGTCATAATAGAGGATATTGCATTGATTACAGGGGCGGAAATTACAAAACACAAACAAAAATGACAAAAATTTCCGTCGGGATGCCGGGTGTCAGGCGGCCCCTAAAAATTGGGGTAAATTTTCCCCTTATAGCCCAGGGACCAAATTTTGTCAGAAGGTTGCACATCATGAATGCTGTCTTACTTATTAGTACTGTATATTTGGCTTGCTGCAGACTCGACTCGCTATAGGAGCTTACGCGGTGCAATATAATCAGCAAAATTGATGTCTGTGATCATTACAGCAGGATATCTGCTACTTTTCCTTTCCTCGAAAGGAAGGAAAAGGGCACTATCAGATATGAAAAGGGGCACTTTTCAAAAATAAAAGGGGTACTTTGGGGTACTTGAAAAAATGGGGGGGGGGGGCACCGAAACCCCAGGAGAGCGCCTCCTCTGATTGATTAATTTTGTTTTTATAAAAAAAGGGTTTTATATGCGTATCTTTTCCACTAAGTTTTTGTAGGTGCCCCTTTTTCAAAAATTGCCCCCTTTTGGTGATGCCTCCCACTTCGAAAATCGTTCGACCGCCCCCACTTTCCCTCGATCATTTGTTATTTATTCTCGATCCTTGGCTTAATTTTTAGTTCCGTTTTAATTAATTTCCTGTTGTTTTCGGAATTTCATTTCTTAGTAACCGTTCCCTATAAAATTCTCTGGTAGATTTCCCTCTTCCCTTTTAGCCCCACTTCACCACTTCATGAACTATATAGGTAGAAATCGATGTTAATACGAAGGAGAAACAAAAGGACGGGGTCGATCCGTCTTGTATGTGTCGACTTGGGGCGGGGCGGGCGGGGCAAGAATAAGGGTCACCTGATCTACTATTAGTCACATGATGCATGCGGCAGGCCCCGTATACGCGTACCCAGTATACAGCATTGTCGACCTCTATACTATAGCTTGTTGACGCGCTATAGTAGTACTCGGTTTCACTTTCAATAATGAAGTCAAGGAAACTCTGGATAAATATTACAGAAGCCTTTTGTTTGTGTTATCATTTGCTTCCTGGCATTGCTGTGTATGAATAAGAGACAATTTCATGCATTCTCTCAATTTTCTAATTCCACGATCAGACTCGGAGGCAGAGCAGTGGAAAATTGCAAGATCATCATCGACGAGCAGACGAGTGTCGAGTGCAGTGCAGTGCATTAATTTTTTACAGTGCATTAATTAACTACAGAGCAGTGCAGTGCTATTTACTAAAAGTAAAGAAATCGTTCCACTTTCAGTTTCAGAATGGCTTTTCATAAATACATGGGACAGTTGATTGCAACAATCATCGTCTTGCTCACTCTTTGCTTGTGCCGCTGTGCTGCAGAATATAAATGCCAACAAATTGATGCACAAAAGAGTAACTGTCGCTGCCAATTTGACGATCCTACCAAAAAAGTGATTGATTTCTCACCCATCTCTCATCAGGGTGGCAGCCCAGAGTAGGTTCATGTCCAGTGATGTCATACATTTTGTTCTTATTTTTCTTAAAACTTATCGAAAACTAGTCATGCTACTTAAATCGTAAATGAAGAAGAAACGTTTGTTGTGTGTGTGTGATATAAATTACTACCTAGGAGTAGGGGATACCTAGGGAAGATACTGAACGCAGGCACTACGCCTCTATATTCAGTTCCAAGTTCTTTTTCCTTTTCAAGATGGCTGGATTGTTTCCTGGTGCAGGCGATTCATAATCGTAATTAATTGGCTCATTTTTCCAGCACCTATCCAAAGCTACTTCAAAACTGTGCACACTTGGGGCAGTAATGGTGTCGTTAAAATGATTATTCCATGGTTTACGTATTCGTACATAGAAAAATGTTTTGTATCTATGAGTTTTGGTCCTAGGAATAAACAATTTTCTACTATGTCCTCTTGTCTGATCTCTGGATTGTAATTCAAGATTTGGGGTTACATCAGAATCGTATTTATTAAAAATCTTGTATGTTTCAATCATATCGCCTCGAGCCCTCCTGTAAGCTAAGGTAGGGATATTCAACTTCCTCAATCTTTGTGCATAAGGCAGCCCCTTTAACTCTGGGACTAATCTAGTTGCTCTTCTTTGGACATTTTCCAAAGCATGTATATGTTTCTTAAGGTGGGGGCTCCACACAGCATGAGCGTACTCTATTTGGGGGCGAACAAGCGATTTGTACAAGAGTGAAAAATTATCCTTATCTATAAATAAACAAAGGTTCGTCTGATTAAATTCATTAGTCTGTTTGCCTTATTGATCTTTGTATGTAAATGTTCTTCAAAATTTAGCTTATCATCAATCACCACTCCCAAATCTCTCTCAGATGACACTTGCTTGAGGGCACTTTTCGAATTATCACTGGTCATATTATACACATATGGACTTGCCAGGGCAGATTTGGGGTTACCAATGGTGAGAACACTACATTTCTTAGGGTTGAATCTAAGCAGCCATTTGTCAGACCAGCATTTGAGCCTATCAAGATCCCTCTGAAGGGCAATACAATCATTCTCATCTGTTAAGGGGGAAGAATGCGTGATAAGGAATGGAAAGATAATCACACGCCTTCGAACCCAGTTGCGAACCACCACTCCTCAGAAAGTGCCTTCAAGTTCCAATGTAGATGTACCACTTGAGCAGACAACACAAAACCCCAAGATCATACATGTATCTTCTGACTCTGAAGGATATGTAGAAGTACTTAAGGAGCAGAAGACACAAAACTCCAGTATTGATAAGAATAATCACTCACAGACAGAGCAAGAAGAAGAAGAAGAAGAAGGATATGTAGAAGTACCCAATGAGCAGAAGACACAAAACTCTAGTACTTATAAGAATAATCACTCACAGACAGAGCAAGAAGAACACATCAGCATTGTGAATGATCCTGACCAAACCACTGCGCAACAACAAGTACAAGCAGATGAGGCTGAGAAATCTGAGTTGATTTGACTGCAGCAAAGAAGGAAGAAAACAAAAGTGCAAAAGGACCTTACAGAGTGTGAAATTGTATCAAATGGTGACAAAAAGAGAGTAAGCAGAAACATAGACAAACAAGAGGGGTACTGTAAGCAGACTACTGATTATAATGAAAACATGTGCAATGAAATGAACGTACATGTAAACCTTCCTGTGAATAATGCCTGGAACAAGTACACAGGACGAGAGCGACATGATGGCAAAGGTAAAGCCTGTGACAGTATACGTGCTGGAAAGAAAAAAACTCAAATAAGAAAAGTGAAGGAAGTACGAGGTTACATACAAGAAGATCGACATATAGCAGTGAACAAATCAGTAAGAAGTATGTGTGAGCAGGACAGAGAAAACGACAAGGAGAGCAAAGAGGAAGGGAAGACAGCAACATTAATGCTAAGACTGATAACGCAGAGATAGACAGTGTTCCCAAATGTAGCCCCATAGGAAGCAACTTGACAGAAAAGATTGATACTCCTGCAGCCAGGTGTGATGGAAGTAATTCAAACAAAGACAACACGAAGGGCCGAGAATTGAAAGAAGGAAAAGACACATATAAAGCTGAGAATGATGACACTATAATGGATGTGAATTACTCAGGTACAAGACACCCTGAGGGCGCAGGATACGCTAGGGATAGCAGGAATTCAGAAAGCAGTGATGCTCTCACTGATAGTGACAGGGAAGATGATTGCCCAGAGACGAGAAACCCTAGCAGGATGTCAGATAGCAGTGATGCTCTTACTGACAGTGACAGTGAAGATGATTGCCCAGAGATGAATAACCCTAGGGATGAAGATAACAATTCTGAGCCCAGTGAAGATGACCAATACTTAGGCAGAAGATCAGGAGAAGGTACCAAAGATAGAGACCAACAAAGCCAAAGACACTTCAGAGGAAGGAAGCTGCAAGTCTTCTATACAAATTGTGACTCGCTCCTCAACAAGCGAAATGAGCTGCTCCTGCTCCTCCAAACACAAGGCATTGATGTTGTAATGGTAACTGAAGTTTTCCCTAAAAATCATCGAAACCCGCTGACACATGTAGACCTCATGATGGAGGGATATGACTTGCATTGTAATCTGGAGGATGGACATAGAGGGGTTGCCATTTACATCGCAAATGAACTATGTCATCTTGTCAGTGAATGTGATCTACAGGAAAACTTCCATGAATCTGTATGGGTATCAGTGAACCTAAAGGGCTCAGATAAACTCATCCTTGGTTGCATTTACAGAAGCCCATCATCTGATAACCACGAGGAACTAAAGAGAACACTTTTGCAAGCCACATCAAACAACCCATCACACATCCTCATTGTTGGAGACTTCAACTACCCCAACATTGATTGGGAGCATGGGACAGCAACAACGCTGACTGAACAAAATTTTGTTGATATAGTTGCTGACTGTTTCTTATACCAACACATCAACGAGCACACCAGAGTCAGAGATGGACAGCGTTCCAGCACCCTAGATCTGGCCTTCACAAACGAAGAAGGTATGATCAGTCACATTGACTATCTACCAGGAATCGGAAGAAGTGACCACATTAGTATCATATTTGACTTGGCTGTATATGCACCAGACAACGAGACTACATCTTCTCACTTCCAGTTTCACAGAGGACAATACGAAGACATGTGCAAAGAACTTGATGAAATCAAGTGGGAAGCAGAACTGCAGAACAAAGAAGTAGAGGAGGCCTGGAAGTTTTTTGCAGATACGTTGAATAAGGTAATGGATGAATACATTCCCAAGTCAAAGCTAAAACGACGAAGAAAGAAACAACGGTGGATGACTAGACAGGTCCTCAAGAAACAAAGCCAGAAACAAAGAGCTTGGAAGGTAGCACAGAGATCGAAACATCCAGTGGACAACATGAGAGCAAAAAGGATGGCAAAGGAACTGCGAGCCCTGACCAAGCAGCGATGCAAGGAATATGAGAAAGACTTGGCACAAAACATAAAAACAAACCCCAAAGCATTCTGGAGGTATGCCAGCAGTAAACTCAAAACCCCATGCAAGCTTGGAGTAATCAGAAATCCAGATGGTGAGACTATAACATCAGACAAAGGTAAAGCTGATGCACTGAATGACTTCTTCGCCAGCACCTTTACCGATGAGGACACAAGTTCCGTACCCAAACTCCCACCAAGACACTCTGGGGAGTCATTACAAACTATCACGATCACCCCTGATGACGTCTACAAGAAACTCAGCTGCCTGTCCAAGTACAAGAGTGCAGGTCCTGATGGAATACATCCATGTGTCTTGAAGGAAACTGCCACTACAATTTGTGAGCCTCTCTCAATAATATACAACGCAACCATGCAGGAAGGTAAAATACCTAGAGATTGGAAAGACAGTCATGTAGTACCTGTTCACAAAAAAGGAAGTAAGATGGATGTCAGAAACTATCGACCAATCAGCCTAACATCGGTACCATGCAAAGTCCTTGAGTCGCTCATAAGGGACAAGATAGTTGCCCACCTGATGGAAAACAACCTGCTTAGTGATGAACAGCATGGTTTCGTCCCAGGGCGCTCATGCATCACACAACTTCTGACCGTGATGGAGACATGGACCGCAATGCGGGATGAAGGCTCCTCAGTTGATGTAGTATACTTGGACTTTAAGAAAGCATTTGACAGCGTCCCACACCAGCACCTTCTCTCAAAACTGGAAGCTTACAGAATATCTGGCCCGATAAAGGCATGGATTACAGAATTTCTAAGTGAAAGACGCCAGAGAGTTAAAATCAACTCGGACTTGTCCGACTGGACTTCGGTAAGGGGCGGAGTTCCGCAGGGGAGTGTCCTCGGCCCCACATTGTTTGTTCTGTGTTTTAATGACTTACCAGATGGCTTACAGGCAACAGTCAAAATGTATGCGGACGACACCAAACTGTATGGCAAAGCCACCACGAAGGAAGACCTGCTCTCTCTCCAAACGGACCTTGATGCACTGAAGGAATGGAGTGAAAAATGGCAAATGCACTTCAACATCCAAAAGTGCTCAGTCCTACATATTGGCCCAGGTAACCCCAAGCACAGCTACACCCTTGGGAATGACATCTTAGACTCCACCCAACAAGAAAAGGATCTTGGTATCTTGATTGATGAGGAGCTGAAATTTCATAATCATGTCTCTTATGCGGTGAAGAAGGCCAACGTAGTGCTAACCTGCATCAGACGTAGCTTTGCATGCAGAGATAGGTCCACCATCCCAAAGCTATACAAAGGACTAGTCAGGCCCATAATTGATTATGGAGACTCCATATGGTACCCTCGCTTCATAATGGACTCCAAAGCCATAGAAAAAGTCCAGAAGAGAGCTACAAAAATGATCTCTGACATCCGGAACCTGCCATATACAGATAGATTGCAGACACTCAACCTTCCTTCGCTTGAATACCGAAGACGTAGAGGTGACATGATCCAAGTATACAAGATCATTCATGGCCTCGACAGAATCCCGAGTAATGCCTTCTTTGAATACTCTACTTCCAGTACAAGGGGTCATAGCCTGAAACTCACCAAAAACAGATGCAAAACTAAGCAAAGACAGGAAACCTTCAGCCAGCGAATAATTAATGAGTGGAATTCACTGCCCGAGGAAGTGGTCACTGCTCCCTCGGTGAACACATTCAAGATCAGACTAGACCGGGTATGGGCAAACCAACGATTCAGCTCCCCATACATGTAGAGCATGAAACTGAGAGCACAGTAAGAGAGCCAGAGACACAGAGAATAATATACAAGGAAATGAAAAGAGACACAGAGAATAATATACAAGGAAAGGAAAAGAAAGGATGATCCCGAGCCAGAAGTGAGAATAGTCAAGAAGAGCCAGAACTGGAAGCCCGACTGCTGAGATGACAGCATTCTTCCAGAATCTCGGGTAAAGGTAAAGGTAAAGAAAATCTTTGTGTCATCAGCAAAGAGATATGTACTCTCAGAAATCGTGTCAGGTAGATCATTCATATATACAACACAAACAACATGGGCCCAAGAACACTACCTTGTGGAATTCCACTTGCAACAAGACCCCAACTGGAATATTCTCCATTCACACATACACGCTGTCTTCTCCCAACTAGAAATGCTTCAATCCAACTAACCACCAACTCACTTATGCCATAGCTTCTAATCTTGGCAAGCAGCCGACGGTGGGGCACCTTATCGAAGGCCTTCATGAAATCTAAATAAATCGCATCAATTGAACCATTTTCCTCCCGAGTGCTATAGACCATTCATCAACTACGTTTATCAGCTGGAGCATTGTTGAACGACCAAGCAAGAAACCATACTGCTTGACACTAAACAATTTGTTTATAGTCATATGATCCAGAATCTCATCATGAATTATTGATTCCAAAAGCTTACACACTATACATGTTAGACTAATAGGTCTATTATAGTTCGATGGCAGCGATCAATCACCTTTCTTGAAAACAGCAATAACATTCGCTGATTTCCAGTCTGATGGAACTACACCTCTCCGCAAAGAGTTTGGGCAAGAATTCCTTATGTCCCAGCTACATGTATGACTGGATTGATCTCACGCAGCACCCAAGGTAGACCGAAAATTCTGTCCGTTTGTTAGCCTCTTATTTGGATAGGGTCGGCTCTTCACTTAGAGACAGAAACGCTCTGTACACTCGCCTGTGCAAACTCACTGATCGCCGAGGAACAGTAGGCATGTAGTTGTTAAAATGTGAATATTACGATTTTTAAAAATATTTGTGTAAATTAAATAGATTAGGCCTAGGCTCTATACTTAAACGAACATGTTCAACTTACCAATTTGACTGTTTTATTCCTTTTAATGCTCCTTTTTCAGGTAATTCAGGGTCCAAGGTTTTCTCCGTTTGAAAATCTTCCAGCCATATTCAAACTGTTATAGTGTGTAAGTCAATGTGTATTCGGTTTGCACAGCAGAGTGATATGGCCTTTTCTGTCTCTTAAGTGAAGAGCTAACGAACGAGAGACAGAATTTTCGGTCTACACCCGAGGGTGAAACTCATCTGGTCCCGGGGACTTCGAAATGTCAAGTTTGGAAAGTAGAGACAGGATTTGTCTTCACTAATTTCAATATCACAAAAATCTTCCAAAATATTATGCTGAGGGGGACTTACTAGACAAAGCTGAGCATTGGCCTTTCTATTAGAATTGTCAAAAACCAAAATAGAATTGACTATTAATTACATGTACTACATTTTTCTGATATTTCTAATGTAAATCAGTGTTTGTATTTAATAATTATTCATTATAATTTCAATTTATAATTTCAACTCGCACAATTTTATTTTGTCAATTTTAGCACATGCTAATAATTTATCATTTCTTTTGTACATGTCTACTCATTAAATTTTTTGAAGGGGATCCAGATTGAAATTTTTAGGTCCTGTATGCATGCATGAGCCCTATGTTAAAGTTTTGAAATTAGGGGGTCTGGAATTTAGATTTTGGTCGCCCAGGCCATTGCCGCACGAGCTAGATGATATAACCAGTGCAGGGCATAAGGTTTGCACTTGTTAACATACAAAGGTCTTATGCGTACTCACATGTGTGTTCTAAGATACAAGATGTGAAATGCAGTACCCTTAAAAAAAAACCTGCTTTATTTTAAGGTAATTTACTGCTTCATATTTGAACAAGCCTTAACTTGGGACTAGAGTCTAGAGCGAACTCGGCATCCTGCAGTGATATAGGTTTCAAGAATTGAAGTAGAAGATAGGGCTCTGTGTTTATTTTTTTTTTGTAAAATAATAATTGATAAGGGGAGAATTCTACTCTGAACCCCTTTGGAGGACCAGGGCCCCGTTTCGTAAAACTTGTTATCAGTAACATCTGCCACATTTCTATGACAAATTTGCTGTCAGCCAATCAGTTTCAAGGATTTCAGTAGCTTATAACAATTATTGTAAATTGTTATTGATAACAAGTTTTATGAAATGGGGCCCAGGAACTGGAAACCCCTCTAGCTAAAGCACATGTACCTCTTGAACTGACCCCACTTTCACTCATTCTCTCCAAGAACAACGGTTACATGTCCTTTTCCGAAGTTTCATAATTCCTAAGGTGTTTTTTTTTTAGAAGGATATATCCGAAGGCTCGTTACTCCGACGGTTTGTAATTCTGAAAATGAAATAGGGTTCATATTCCGAAAATAAAGAAGGGTTCATATTTCCGAAGGTTCGTAATTCCGAAAAATTATGTAGGGCTCTCTTGCATTTTCGGAATTACAAACCTTCGGAATTATGAACCCTTTTGCATTTTCGGAATTACGAACCTTCGGAGTAATGCATCAAATGTTCAGAATTATGAACTCTATTTCACTTTCGGAATTATGAACCCCCTGCTATGGGAAATTTGTGTTTCAGAATTACGAACTTTCGGAATTATGAACCTTCAGAAAAAAACGAGTATCCCCCAGAACAACGAGGTACATGTAATCCTCTGCCATAGGACATACAGACATACAACAGTAGCCGACCAAAGTATATATTCAAACATACTCTGTTAAATCATTTTGAGTAGTGTCCTTTCCTCTGTGACCAACGACCACAGCTGAGTGATGCTCCATCAGTGCTGCTCAACGTAACTCGTCAAGATCGAGATCAAGAATATTTTGAAACAATCACATGGATAAATGAACAGAGTGGCTTGCATATTTATACTTATTTCTGAATCAACTTACATTGCAGGTTTCCTTTTGCTGCATACAACACTGATGTCTCCGACTGGACTTATGCATTCAACCCTTGTTACCCCTTTGACGGGCCAGGACAATGTAAAGGAAAATCTGTAAGTACATGTATCTTGGTTTGATATTATAACCCTTAAAGGCCAAGTCCACCCTAACAAAAAGTTGATTTGGATAAAAGCATAAATGTTTGAGCGAAATCCGTTAAGAAAATAAGACATTTATGAAATTTTGAAGTTATAATCAATCAAACACAAATTGGCAATTTCGTGACGTATCTGGCGAGCTTCTTTTCCACTTGTTCTGTACAGAAATTTCATAGATTTGTTTCCTATAGGTTGTATGTAAAAAACAATTTGCAGTGATTAAAACCAGGCTACATGTATGATTAAATATTTTCTTTAGAGAAAATGGAAATTTATGATTTATTTTAGGACAGGGCACATGGCAGAGGAGCTCGTAAGATGTGTCATGGAGTTTTTTGTGCTTGAATGTGCTTGAATGATTACAACTTCAAAAATTCATAACTAACTTATTTCTTATCGAATTTTGCTCAAATTTTGTTATTATTTTTTTGCTTATTGTAAAACAAACTTGATATCATCAGGATGATCAGGAGATCAGGGTTGGACTTGCCCTTTAATCTTCCCCCTGAATAATCTGGTTGATATAAATACGAACAAGCATATTATACTGGCTTTCTTTAATAGCAGTCAGGTGAAATCATCAACCGTTTTGAAAAGGAAAAACAAAAATCAGACCTCAATCACTCTTTGGTGTCGTTAAATATTTCACTCACTGGGTAATAAAGGAATCATATAATTTCTTTGTGCAGGTTTGCCAGCAGTCCAAGGCTACTCCTGCAAATGTCTTCAGCCTCGGAGAGCCTGCTCCTACCGCTTGGGCTTCTCAAGATGAAAACACTATCTTGGTCACCTACTCATCAGGAGCAGCAACCGACAAAAGGTAATAGCTACTATTATTCTTCTGTCCACTGCACCCTGCACGCTTCGGTGACACGACATTTGCTCCACCGTCCTTATCTCGAAAGGTCATGATTTGTTTTTTTCTTATGGACAATGTGAAGATTAGGATTAGGGTTAGGCTTAGACTTAGGTTTAGGATTAACATGGCAAAGTTAGTTACCGATGCCCATTTTATAAGCGTGTGACTTTTGGTTCACCGACTTCACTCCATTTATGTGGACTTGCTGTAGTGAACAAACCTAATTCACGAGAATATGAAATTTTCGCAGCGTGAAACTTTCGCAAATTTTATACAAAGTCCATTTCCACTTTAAGAAGGTTTGGAGAATCGTAAGAAGTCAGTGTTCTGTCAGTTGTAATTTTGATATTCACAGCATGAAACCTTTGTGAATCTGAATTACATGTTCTCACAAAATTGCAATAGTTTCTGGGTTTGCATTAGGGAACGCCATGTCATTACCAAATAAATAATTGGGAAAGTTTTACTCCGTTAAATTAAATGTAATTGTTTGTCTCCTGAATATTTCAGTTCAATTTTGTGAAACTGTTGACGTTTCAGGACATCATTGGTGAGCTTCACGTGTGATAAAACGGCCGTTTCGAAACCCACTCTTGAGTTTACAGTGGAGAACCCCCCAAAAAGTTATGTGAGTATATCCATAAAAAACGCCTATTAACAAACTTTTATGTTCATGTATAAGTGATTGCACAGCACATGCTCAGGTGACAATTTGCTCCGCATCAATTTTGAACACTGACAGAAATTGTAACTTCAACGCTGGATCTCACACACTATAACGAACTCTACCCTACCCCTAACCCCAAACCGTACCTAAAATCTAATTGCTACCAACCCTAACGCTGTTATTTTTGAGAAATTAAAGCCCTGAGCATGTGTTGGAGTACCGTATAAGTACGCATACATGTATGATCATGAAAACCCTAAACGAACATGCCTTGATAACAGTACCTTCCTGAAAATTGCAGGAGAGGAAATTAAACAGTGATACATGTAAGTTTGCTCAAACAATACAACATGTATGCATGTTGCATCTATTAGAAATTCCCTGCAAAATATGACCTTATATCATTTGTGACCAGGCACCACAAAACCACCAAAAAGTTGCCAGATATGAATTTTAAGTTTTAAGTGATTCTGAAAGAGGAGATTCTCAGCTTTAAAATGATATATAACTCATTAGCATTGGATGTTCCTAACTCACTGTACAAAGAGTAGAATGCACAGTCTCTTAGAATGTTACTTTTGAGATATAAGGGTTTAAAGTTTGCAGTCTGTTGAAGCACTCTGACTTGCAAGGTGTTGTGCTAAGGTGACAAAAGGAGGATTAGAACTCAATGGAAATTTCAATAAAGGGATTATCAGATTGTCCTAAAACTTGGCGTATTAATCAGTCATATCCTGTTCATCATGGCGCACAAGTATCAATGCAAGAAGTTTCTCTGTTTAAAAGTTATGGGAGATCAAAATGAGACAAGTATTCAGGGTCGTAAAAAAGAAAAGTAATACCACAATATCCAGAGAAGACACGCATAAGTCTAATAAAAAACTGTCAAAAATACCACTTTTTGATTGTTTGGTGCCTCCAAATTACTTAGAGAAAAGTATACTTTTTCAGGAAATACCAAAACTAAAATTTGACCACGCCAACCAAAAACACATTGATAGAGCTCTAACTGAAAATCACACAGTGCGACTTTTTAGACTTAAGTCTAATAAAAAACTGTCAAAAATACTACTTATGGATTGTTTGGTGCCTCCAAATTACTTAGAGAAAAGTATACTTTTTCAGGAAATACCAAAACTAAAATTTGACCACGCCAACCAAAAACACATTGATAGAGCTCTAACTGAAAATCACACAGTGCGACTTTTTGGTGGTTTTGTGGTGCCTGGTCACATTTTATGTTTTGTGGGAAAATAAGCCATTTTTTAATTAAAAGAGCAATCTAAATCAACAAAATTTGAACAATACATGTGACATGTGTCTTGTGACTATCTCGTAACGCCAGAAATATTTCAGACTCGATCTGCGATCAACATTCTAACACATGTCTGCATTTATCAACAAAAAGCAAAAAAGGAGGGAAAAAAAATAAGATTCAGATTCAGTATGGAAGCATTGATGTGAGATTATTTCAGATTTTAATGTACATTGGTTTTTATTTAAGAATGGCATTTAAAAGAGATGTTACAGCAGCTTTTCTTTATGCACCTTTATACTCCTTAGAGTATACCACAAGAATAAATAGAAATCAGACAATATACAGAAATTAAAGGAACAAAGGGGACAAAAGAATTCTGCAATACCAATCATCTCCTGATATGAGTTTTATTTGTTAACCAGAATATTTACTTGTTTTCTTACCCCAGAATTTCGTAGTGAAAACATGTTACGCTTGCCTTGAGAATGTACCAGGCTGTGAAAATAAAGACAATCGTCTGACACCAGGAGGAGTGATTTGTATTATGTAAGTTTACAAACAGGCACTATCCAGTATCTCTCTCTCTCTTTCTCTCTTATTCGATATCTCTCTCTCTCTCTCTCACTCCCTCTCCCTCTTCCTCTTCCCCTTCCACCCCTTTCTCTCTCAACTATTCTCTCCCTCCCCCCACTCCTCTCTCCATCCCTCTCTCTCGCCCCATCTCTCTCTTCTCCTTCTTTCCCCTCTACTTTTCTCTCCATCCATCTCTCTCGCTCCCTCTCTCATCTCTCTCTCATCTCTCTCTACCCTTCCCTCTCTCTCTAATTCTCCCCCTCCCCTCCTCTCTCCATCCCTCTCTCTCACTCCCTCTCTCTCCCCTATTCTCTCCCTCATTCTCTCCTCCACTACTCTCTCATCCCTCTCTCTCTCGCTCCCTCTCTCATCTCTCTCTCTCATCTCTCTCTCTCTTCCCCTTCCACCCCTCCCTCTCTCTCTCCTATTCTCTCCCTACCCTCCTTTCTCCATCTCTCTCTCTCTCTCTCTCACTCTCTCTTACCCCTACCTCTTCCTCTCTTGCTCCCTCTGTCTCTAACCTCTAACTTTCCCTCCAACCTTGCTCCTTTTCTTTTATTTTCCTCTGACACCCCATGTTTCTCCCTTCTTTTCATCATTGTATTTGTAATTGTATCCCCGGCAGTATGCCGGAGGATACTTTGGATTCAGCAGCGTTTCGCCGCCGCCGCCACCGCCGCCGCGTCACATTCTTGTGTGCGCTCTAGCGGTCACATTTCTCGACGAATTTCTTTCAGACTTCCTGTGGACGTGTATCTTGGTAAAATCTGGACCCCTATAGTTTCTGGTGATGCTGCCCCCAGTGTTCCGTCTTTTATAGGGTAAAAGGCCATATTTTTTGGGATAGTTTGTGTGCGCTCTAGCGGTCACATTTCTCAACGGATTTTGTTCAAATTATGTATGAAGGTGTCTCTTGGTAAAATCTGGAACCCTATAGATTTTGGTGATGCTGCCCCCAGTGTTCCGTCTTTTATAGGGTCAAAGGTCATATTTTGATAGATGTCTTGTGTGTAATCTTGTGTGCGCTCTGGCGGTCACATTTCTCAACGGATTTCGTTCAAATTTTGCATGAAGGTGTCTCTTGGTGTAATTTAAAAACCTATAGTGTTTGGTGATGCTGCCACCAGTGTTCCGTCTTTTATAGGGTCAAAGGTCATACTTCAGGGCATGGCATGAGTGCACTCTGTAGGCCACATTTCTCAACGGATTTTGTTCAAATTTTGTATGGAGATGTATCTTGGTATAATCTACACATGTTTAATTTTTGGTGATGCTGCCCTCATTGTTCCGTCCTTTATAGGGTCAAAGGTCATTTTTCCATTTCTTGCACTCTTACTTCTGCATTTCTCGACGGATTTCGTTCAAATTTTGCATGAAGGTGTCCCTTGGTGTAATCTTAAAATCTGTACTTTTTGGTGATGCTGCCACCAGTGTCCCGTCTTTTATAGGGTCAAAGGTCATACTTCAAGGGATGGCGTGAGTTCACTCTGCAGGCCACATTTCTTGATGGATTTCTTTCAAATTTTGTATGGACATGTATCTTGGTATAATCTACACATCTTTACTGTTTGGTGATGCTGCCCTCATTGTTCCGTCCTTTATAGGGTCAAAGCTCATTTGGCCCTTTTGTGCACTCTTACTTCTGCATTTCTTGACGGATTTCATTCAAATTTTGTATGGAGATGTATCTTGGTATAATCTACACATATTTAATTTTTGGTGATGCTGCCCTCATTGTTCCGTCCTTTATATAGGGTCAAAGGTCATTTTTCCATTTCTTGCACTCTTACTTCTGCATTTCTTGACGGATTTCGTTTAAATTTTGCATGAAGGTGTCTCTTGGTGTAATCTAAAAACCTATAGTTTTTGGTGATGCTGCCACTAGTGTTCCGTCTTTTATAGGGTCAAAGGTCATACTTCAGGGCATGGCGTGAGTGCACTCTGCAGGCCACATTTCTTGATGGATTTCTTTCAAATTTTGTATGGACATGTATCTTGGTATAATCTACACATCTTTACTGTTTGGTGATGCTGCCCTCATTGTTCCGTCCTTTATAGGGTCAAAGCTCATTTGTCCCTTTTGTGCACTCTTACTTCTGCATTTCTTGACGGATTTCATTCAAATTTTGTATGGAGATGTATCTTGGTATAATCTACACATCTTTACTGTTTGGTGATGCTGCCCTCATTGTTCCGTCCTTTATAGGGTCAAAGCTCATTTGTCCCTTTTGTGCACTCTTCTGCATTTCTTGACGGATTTCATTCAAATTTTGTATGGAGATGTATCTTGGTATAATCTACACATTTAATTTTTGGTGATGCTGCCCTCATTGTTCCGTCCTTTATAGGGTCAAAGGTCATTTTTCCATTTCTTGCACTCTTCTGCATTTCTTGACGGATTTCGTTCAAATTTTGCATGAAGGTGTCTCTTGGTGTAATCTAAAAACCTATAGTTTTTGGTGATGCTGCCACCAGTGTTCCGTCTTTTATAGGGTCAAAGGTCATACTTCAGGGCATGGCGTGAGTGCACTCTGCAGGCCACATTTCTTGATGGATTTCTTTCAAATTTTGTATGGAGATGTATCTTGGTATATCTCTCAACACATTTCTTTCAAATTTTATATGAAGATGTGTCTTAGTGAAACCTACACATCTAATTTCTACACCATCCTTTTGTTTGAGGGAGGGGATGGGGGAGGGTCTTTGTCCCTCCTTCAAATTGCTGCCAGTGCCGGGGGATACATTTAGCATTGCGCGGCCCCAGCAATGCACATTTCTAGTTTTTATTGTCAATCATATGCGTTCTACAGTCAGGTAGTCATGGCACATGATAAACAAGTAGTCCAATATTACTGTAATCTCTAGATCTTTGAAATAATGGCAGATACGTGTACTCAGTTCTGGTAATGGAAGTATCTTACATGTATTTCAGGAGTTTTAAGTGGTGCCTCGGTAAACCGTTGGACCTCTATTACCTTAACCTTTCATTTGCCAAGAGTGCCGATCAACACAATCGCAGGCTTGCCAAGCGTGCCGATTGGCACAAAACAATAGCCACCGATTAATGAAAGTATTGCACTGTGCATGAAGAAGATTTACATAATAACCCATTTCTGGTACACTGTAGTAGTTGGCTATATGACAGCCCTCTATCACCTGCATGTAAACACAACACAAAAAGTAAGTTCCCCCTAAAGCAAAATGGCGTAACATTTTAACGAAAAGGTTTTAAGCAAAATAACTTGGCAGGAGTGTTCCTACACTTATTGACTAACTTCTGTGTGAAAATGAGATTGATCTGTCAAGTCATGCATGAGTGAGCACACATTAAAGGGAAAATAGTCACTTTTCAAAAGTCACAGGAGTCATATTTTATGCCATATTATTAAGAGTGAATTTTAGCATTTCTTGCTTAATTTTAAAGTGTGCTCACTCAACCAGCCAGAAAATTACCTCTTGCGTTTACACAATTGACAACTCATTTTGGTAGCAATATCTGATGTTAATTTTTTCAATAATCCGAATGGATTTTGCCATTTCAAATTTAAGAGGGTTGAACATCGTTACTTTCCACTAAAATTGTGCTCACCAAACCGTGCAAAAACACGAAAAGTGTCAGGATAGGTGCGAAGGGGTCAAACGATGGATGATAAACAACTACAGCACTTGAACAAAAACCAGAAACAGAATTTGCCAAAATGACCCCCCAAAATGGCTCTTGTGACTTTTGAAAAGTGACAATTTTGCCTTGAATGTGTGCTCACTCATGCATGACTCGACGGATCAATTTCATTTTCACACAGAACTTAGTCAATAAGTGTAGGAACACTCTGACCAAGTTATTTTGTTCGAAACCTTTTCGTTAAAAAGTTATGCCATTTTAATTTCGGGGGAACCTACTTTTTGTGTTGTGTTTAGTACAACTTTAACCTTGAAATTTTAAAAATGAACTAGTATCCATTAGTAAAATATGGATGAGAAATATAATGTTGCACATGGTATTGTTTGAGTGGCACATAAAGAATGAATCCCTCTTATCTTTTCACTTATGACAGACTTACAGTACTTTTGGTTGTATACATTGCTGTAGGTATCCTGTTTCGGAAGTCTGTAGTGGTGCCACAGGGTTAGAAGATGGTCCTCTATTATTTTAATCTCTTAAAATCTTATCTCTTATGACAGATTTACACTACCTTTGGTTGTATACATTGCTGTAGGTATCCTGTTTCAGAAGTCTGTAGTTGTGCCACAGGGTTAGAAGATGGTCCTCTATTATTTTAATCTCTTCAATCTTTTCTCTTATGGCAGATTTACAGTACTTTTGGTTGTATACTTTGTTGGTGGTATCCTGTTTCAGAAGTTTGGTAGAGGTGCAACTGGTATAGAGCTGATTCCGAACTATGCATTCTGGTCAGACTTCCCTGCGTTGATTAAGGTGAGGAAATTATTTCATGTTTCATATATTGCCTGGATGGGAGCAGTGTTAGTATATTGGTGAAGGCTCTTGGCTCTTCTATGAGAGTTCCTGGTATTCCTTTTTGGCCCCCCCCTGTAGTTTTTTTCGCCGTGCTTCTAGACCGTTTGGAATTTCACGTTCAAACTTCATGACTTTTTTCTCTCAAGTCTCACGCATATTTTGGTATATAATTCACCCCGCTTGGACATGTAGAACTGATTTTAGAGGTCGATAATTGCTTGACCGTCACAAAAAAAAACAGCAATTTTTGTACAGGTTTCTATGTAATTCATATATCCAAGGGTTGAGGGTTCGAATCTCAGCCCGGCACTAGCGTCTTTTGGCAAGACATTAATCTACATTTGCCACTCTCCACCCAGGTGTAGTAAATGGGTACCTGGCAGGATTTATTCCTTGAAATGCACTGTGCGCTGATTACGGCTGCCGGAGCTAAAGCCAGGGTAATAATATCCAAAACCCTTTGGAAGCGCATAGGGACGTTATATCATAATGTGATATGCGCTATACAAGAATAGTGGTATTATTATTATCCAATGCCAGATCTGTTATAATTGATATGATGAATTAGAATTTGGATTATTTCTTTGTTATTAGTTTATTTCATATACTTTTTTTTAAAATCTTATTCTACTTGATATGTTTTACGTCTGTGCCAATTTTCAAGTCAATCGGTCTATTCGTTGCCGAGATCGGCCAAAAAGTCCCCCCCCCCCCCCCCCCCCCCCATGGACTCAAGTCCTCCAAATAACCCAATGGGATTAGGGTTAATGCTTATCAAATTCAAGAACTAGGCATTTTAGCTCAATCCAATTTTGCAAGTTTCACAGAAGTAGCCAGTACTCACTCAAGCGTAAAATATTTTCAGTACTAATAGTGTCATCCAATGAAACTGACCCTCACCCATAATTGTAGAAGAAAAAAATCATATATAGATATTGTAAAATTATGATTTTGGAGGATATTTTCAAAGTGTGTACTTTTTATGTAGTAGTACTAGGGGTAGTCTCTACCATATTTACCTTAGTTTTGAAGTGTTGTGGTCTAGTGGATAAGTCACTGGACTGCAGATTACAAGGTACGGGGTTCGAATCCGTGCCACGGCACTAATGTCCTTTGGCAAGACCTTAATCTACATTTGCCACACTCGACCCAGGTGAAGTAAATGGGTACCTGGTAGGAAGAAATTCCTTAAATGCTTGAGCATCTTATGATCGCTCGGCTAAAGCCGGGGTAATAGTATGTTTGCAAGGCCCTCAGGGAGAACAGTATATAATACTGATGAGCAGAAGAAAACTGAAAGTTTGAAGAAATGATACTGTTATTTTAAGAATCTAGTGAGACACATTCTAAACTTTATACCAGTATTTGATAGTGAATGATAATTATAATGATGATAATATTTGATCATATATCACCTAGCAGAAATCAATATGTGCTATGTATTCTTATCCAATATGTTGTTACTTCCTCAAAGTTGTAATAAATTATGTGGTTGTGGTTTGTATGAGTCAGTAGCTACGTCCATATGGGACTTGTAGTGTCAAAACTTTAAAGGGAAAGTAAATCCTGGCGATTTAGTTAGCCGTTTAGTTGAGGGGCACACTGTTGATTATATATGTCGAATTTCAACACATTTGGGCCCCCCTAACGCCGTCAACAAGTAGTTAGAAATATCATTTTGTCGTCTGCTAGAAGGTCCTATATCGATCGTGTGCGTCGCCATTTTGAACAGATAAGCCCCGCCCTGGGACGTTTTGTCGGACCTCTCGGACCAGAAGTACCCGGATGCCGCCATTATTACGCGTTTCAAAATGGTGTACTGCCAGGCGTTCGGATGCTCCAATATAATAAAAATGAACAAGACGTTCCGAATTTCAGCCAATCACAGTTCCCCCTTGGCATGTCCAACAAAACGTCATCATAGCGCGGGTGAATCAAAAATATGGCCAACCCCGATAGCAGGCTGTAGCAGACGATCATTGCTCACAAAAGTGTGAATTACTCCACCGTCAAGCGTTCATAAGAGGTAAATTTTCACAGTAATGTCAAGAATTGTGCTCTTAACACTCTCAGTAGGCCAAAAGTCCAGGGTTTACCTTCCCTTTAAGTTAACGAAACAACGGCTCACTAAGAGGGTTCACACAGGACCGAAACAACAACACTCGTTGTTCTGAAACTACAAGTCGAGTGTTAGTCATTAAACATGAGCAGAGAGGTCATCGGTAACAACGAGATTACTAAACTTTAACAGTTTATTCTGTCCACACGATCCAAAACTACATGTACGAGGTGGACCCCCGCTGATCGTGGTTTCAGCGTTGACTACAAGTAAACGAAACTACAAATCTATTCATACGGTCTGAAACTATATGAAGACTTATAGTTTTGAAACTACAAGCAAAATTTTAAGTTTAGCTCCCTTCGTCTGAACCTGACTAGTGTTGTAGTTGAGACGAGAGGACCTGAGATCGTGACCAAATCAGGAGGAAAAACTTATGATAACATTCATTTCATACTAGGTCTTGGGTTTGAGACCAAGACCAATGCAGTGAAAATTCAAGAATGAGATTGGTCCTGGCCCCATCACTGGTATGAGTGAAAATGAAGGAAATGAAAAGAAAAATATTGAAATAAAGTCTGTTGATTACCAGGGGGTACTGAGACCAAGAGCAGACCGGTGGGAAAACTTAAAGTGATTAGGTATACTTTGTGGAGGCTTGATAAAATCTGAGCTGTCTGGCCTTACATGCTATCAGTGTATGTAATATGGTGTAAAAATGAAGCCCATGGGGGGAAAAAAGCACTTCAAAATCATCATCTGCTTCTCAAAAGTAAATATCAGTCACAGATATCTTAATAATAGCATTATATATTTGAAAAACTTTCTATGCCTGGCTATTTATTTATCCTTCTGAACATCATTATACAAGACAGATATCAAAATTCAACAATTTATTAAATCAAGCCTCCACAAAGTTACCGAATGCCTTTAAATGATAACGTTCATTTCAAACTAGGTCTCGGGGTTTGAGACCAAGACCGATACACTGAAAATTCAAGAACAATGTTGGTCTTGACCCCATCACTGGTATGAATTAAAATGAAGGAAATTGAAAGAAATATACTGAAAACATATCCTTGTTGATTAAAAACGCTTGTCTGTGTCTTTTGCTTTGTAGGATGGCTTCCTTTTCATGTTATCACCGTGTACTAAAAACGATGGGTACTCGTCAATTTGATAGGTAAGTTTTCATAATCATATCCATGTAGTATCATATTTGTGCATGGAATAGTGGTATGTTAGACAGAGTAAATTCGAGTGTCGCTAGAGTTGGGGCGGGGTGACACCACAATTGCAAATTTTCTGTCACAATAAAAATTGGGCGTTACGGGGAATTTCGACGGGCGTTACAGGGAATGATAACAATAGGCCGAGATAAAAGGATTCCCCCTATGGCTGCGAATAGAGTTATATATATATATATATATAACTCTATTCGCAGCCATAGGGGGAATCCTTTTATATATATATAACTCTATTCCCAGCCATAGGGGGAATCCTTTTATCTCGGCCTATTGTTATCATTCCCGGTAACGCCCGTCGAAATTCCCCTTAACGCCCAATTTTTATTGTGACGGAATAAACCGCATTGCTAGGATTCCCCCTATGATCGGAAATGGGGATATACATATATGTCAAGGGCTATGCCCAAATATCGGATAATTGACATCTCTACGGTTTTTTAATTTATATTTGTCTTTTCTACGTATAGTTTACCAAAACCGACGCAGAACACTTTCTTTATATATATATATATATCTGCCCTCACCTTAAGCCATATTGTGGACCTACCATGTCTTATTTAATACATACCATATATTTGTACATGTATTTCTTTCATTCTTATTTCACTTTTTTCTCTTCATTTCAGGAGGTATATTTATGAGCAGCATGGAACAATGCAGAAGTTCCGATGTGCTCCCCTCCTAAACGATCTGATGGAAAACATTAATGAAAGTATCCAGTAGTAACTGCAATTTGCCTATCCAACTAAATTAGAGTACTGGTCATGCGATCACATAGTGAGAGGAATTGTTTTGGGAAAGGAATTACATGAAAAGTTTTGTGTGCTCTGGGGTTTTAAAATCACAGAAATTCCATATACATGTACATTGCATATCAAATTGCCCCTTTCTTGCTAGAAATCACCAACCAATAAGCACTGCATTTATATATTTATATGCATATACGGGACTACACAGACATGTGGCTGTAAAATTTGGTGCAACGTTTTAAGATATTTGTAGTCATATTTGAGATATGAAGGCATTTCAAGCACAGTCCACGACTACCATTATTGTTTTCTACATGGGAATGAAAAGAATGAGACAGATTATTTTCATCTTTAATTGAAATCTTTAATTGAACTTTAACTGAACATTCTCTTTATTAAAATGCGCCTTCATCTCAATGAAAAAAATCTGCTAATGAAACTTCTTACCTCAGCATTAACATAAGAGAACTTTAAGGTGTACAACTTTATGATTCTGATCAATTGATTAGATTCTGTTGATCATGGATTACATGTACTTAATATTTTAGCTGTTAAAAAACATTCCATATATATTTTCTGTCAAATTTGGCAGATGTCACTCATTTGCATCTCTTGACATGCAGTGTAAATTTCATTGGATTCTGTGAACAATGAGGGATCCATAATATTATCATTCCGTCTTGAAGAGACTTTAAAGCTGGGTATTGTTTTCTGGAAAGTGTCTACCATTTTTGGTATTTTACACCTTTACCTTGTTGTGCCTTGAAATCAGGGGAGTGTTTCATCAAGTGTTTTGTCGGTGATATTTACCGACAACTGTTATAAGCTACTGAAATCCTTGCATCTGATTGGCTGAGAGCAAATTTGTCAGTAATAATCACTGACAAAACGCTTGATGAAACGCTCCCCGAACGTGGTTGAATGAATTCAGGGTCTTTCTTGAAAGCCATGTATAGCCCCCCCCCCCAAAAAAAAAGAAGAAAATTAAAAAAAAAATTAAAATTAAAAAAAAATAGAAACCCACTCTGATTTTAGTTGATAGATAGCAAGATACAGGGTGCCCCAACATGTGCTCTGGCGACAATTGCTCTGGGCTTTATTTCGTCAAAGATATACGGTTAGGGTTCATGTTTCAATTGGGTTTTAGGTTTTAAGGGGATACGCCACCAGGCGGTTGTGGGGAAAGTCAGGATTGCGTAAGCCCCATTCACTCATACACACAGTTTGTGTGTCGAACGCGTCCATCAGACTGCTGGGATTACATTTTGGACTGCACAAAGCCGACCGAATCTCGAAAGCTCGAGCTCGAGCTCAGACGGAGCGTGCATGTTGCGCAGCGACCAGTCTGTCCGCTGCATAAAACGTCCACAATCTGCGGGTGAGTATCCCTATAAGTCATGGGTAAATAAGAATTCAGTATAGTGTTTGGTCCAGGGTTTGAGGTTAGGAATATGATTAATGTACGAAAGTAACGCAGAACAATTGTCGCTGGAGCGTTTGTTGTATAACCAAATGCAATAAAACCTTGTTATACAGGTGAAGAACAGTGTTATAACAACTTGTCCCATCCCACTTCTTTGTATTCTATTGTTTTCTTTAGACCTGATATAACAAGGTGTCAATACAATACCCTTCTTATAAATTCACAAGAACACATAATAGGAGCATTATGGGACTTTATTATGAATGTATCCGCATCACATTCATACGCATTATTTTAGAGCTGTTATTATGTGCATAATTCCCTCATTTCCAGGGGTGTTTTCAGGTTTATGAATTTGATAATGCATACCAGGCATGGCAGAGATTTCTCCTTCAATTCACCGACCCTGCTCGATGCAGATTTTCTTAATGGAGGCTCGTAAAAATAATGCTCGTAATATGATTTTTATTGCTTAATGCATTAATGGAGGCTCGTAAAAATAATGCTCTTAATATGATTTTTATTGCTTAATGCATTATTTTAGTGTGCATAAAATGAGCATGAGTTTCTGAAAGGGTTATAAGCAGGTAATGTCCCTGATCCCAAGAAGTTTAAAAGACGTGTTGCACGGCAAATACTGGTTAAAGCCATCTGCGTCTTTTTTTTTTTGACAACTGCACGTCAAGGAATAGACCTCATCTGACAGTAGTCGGCGACTGAATCTCTACACGGTCAGCATTTGCAAAACAGACCAATGTTACCCTGAATCTTCGGTTTCGTGTATGTTGCGCGTACGTACATGAGGAGCGATTACTGCGGCCTCGTCGTGGTTGCGGATAAACCTGATTGGCCCAGAGTCAGGCCACGGGAGAGACACGGTCTCGTCACTTTACACCCCCGTTAATATAACAAAGTTCCATTGTACGCAGAAAGACTTATCTGCATTGTTGCTATGGGCTTGTATCTCCGACACTAGAGAACAGTGTAACTTCCTCGTAAGAAACTCTTTGGGACCTCATTATACTGAATCTTGTTATATCAGGGCTAAAACAAAAAAAAACAAAGAACTTGGACCAGAAAATTTCAATATAACAAAGATTTTTTATAGTTGTGGTTTTCATGAGGAAGTTCCACTTTATCAAAGAGCACTGAAAATAATTTAGAATCCTGACGTGGTGTTTTGGAAGATTGTTTTATCTTTGTTTAAGTGAAATGATTTTAATTATCATAGCAAGTCAAAACTTATGGCAAGTCAATGATTAATAACTGTGTATAGGTGACTGCTTACATGTAAGACATCTGTGCGTAAGATTGCAATTTAAAATTTGTAATGACGATTAGATTAATGTCACTAAAATAAGGAGAAATTAATACTCGGCACATCGGCACATCGTCCCTGGTCGCTTGCATGTATGTCTTCCTTTGTTTTTGTAATCCTTTCATCTGTATACATTCGATGTCAAGTAAAAAGCTTTGACATTGTCTTTCTAATGCAAAAGATGAGCTACATGTATATCATGCTCATATTCCCTTATTTTACTTCTTACCTTTACTGTACATGGGCTTGAAACTTTTTTCATGTATACTGATGTTTTTGTGTGCTTCTTTAATATTCTAAATGAAATATTCTTTGTTTTGTAGTTTTAATTATCTTAAGTGTAGTGCCAAGAATAATGTAATAATAACCCCCAAATTATGTTTTTAATTCCAGGGTTTGCATTGTTCATATTTTTTTAAGTGTTGAATCATGAAACGCAACAGTCTGTTTGTAATAAAGGTACATGTCGTCAAACTGTCTCTGAGCCTAGCGGTAGAGGTATTCATACAATATACATTGTATTTGTAAATGTTTGAAGGTTGTAAATGTCAAATGATTGTGAGATTGTAAGTTGTATTACGCAGGCAGGATCTTAGAATTTTCAAATTTGAGAAATATATGTATGAAATAGATGGTAGAGTAGGTTTGAGTGTATTGTCACTTATGTTTTTTTTCTACATTTTGGTATTTATACATGATTCAGAGTGAAATTTGAAAATAATGCATATGGGTATATAATTCCAAAGTTTATATATGTATCATGAAATGACTCTGCTATCATTATGGTATGTTATATGATCTCCTTTAATGTTACAAGCAGAATGATGATAAACCACTCCAGTCTCTATGTAGTTTTGTATTGTGTACATAGTAATATTATTAAGGGGGAATATGAAATATATCTCTTTTAATATGGTTTGTAAGAATGAGCTGCGATAGTGATTTGCGATTGGGCCAGTAGATTGAAGTGCAACTGCGTATTAGTAATAAATGTGCTAGATAAGACATTACAAACGGTAGTTTAAGGCTGAATAGCAGTGCTATTTTATTGCTGAATTGGACGTAGGAATATATTCCATTGTTCAACAAACAGGGTGACTTTTAAATAGTAGTTTCACCTTGTTTTCATGTCTTGAATCATGGAAGAAAAATCTGTTATTGTTTTTGTTCCAGAGTTGAGAGGTAGTGCATACGATATACATATACGTTAGAACCAAGGCATGGGAAATCAAAGAACAATGTATGGAAAAAATAATTATCGTTTTAAAAATTCCTTTCTTGACTGCTTATATGTATGTTATGTGATTTTATACAGAAATTATGTGCTAGATAACACATTACATTTGTGAGTTCACTCTTATCCCTTTCTTTTATTTTATATGATATAGTTGAAATAAAATTCAATAGATTTCAAGGAATTTTGTCGATTGGTATATTATGTGTATGTACCCGTGAGATTCCAAATCTCATAAGAGATTTGACTAAAAAATCTGAACCTTTAAAAAAAAAATTCTGATTGTCTACACCTGATCAGATCATATATTTACTAGGGATTTACTTCCCCTTTCATGATGATAAGATATGCATACAACGATGAAATAGCTTTCTAAAGAATGAGTACAAGTATGAAAGAATGTGAGTGGCCTTGAGAACAAATGCGACACTCATTAAGTAATTCAGGAGATCGATGAGTTGTGAGAGCTCCGAAGTTGTGGTTTCGTTTCTGGATGCAAGTCAAAATAATTCCGAGAAGGAAGCTCCTACTATAAAATCAGGCAAATACAATACTGCCATCTACAGGTATAACCGGGAAATGGCAATAATGCAAGTCTTTCTCTCGTGTCTCTGCTGTTCCTATTATGCCCCCCCCCCCCTCTATCTCTCTCTCTCTCTCCCTCTATCTCTCTCTATCCCTCTCTCTCCCCTCTCTCTCTATCGCTCTCTTTTTCTTCCCCTCTCCTCTCTCTCCCTCTCTCTCTCTCTCTCTCTCCCTCTCTCCCCCTCTCCCCCCTCTCTCTCTCTCTCTATCCCTCTATCCCCCTCTCCTCTCTCTCGCTCTCTTTTCTTTTTCTTATCTCTTTCTCTCTCACACCCACACATCCTCTCTATTATGCTCTGTACCCCTTTCTCTATCCTCTACCTCTCTCTCTCCTAGAATCTCCCTCCCTTACCCCCTATCTATTTTCATTTCCTCTTGTACATTCATGTTCTCTTTATACCTTGCTTTTCCTTTTCCCAGTGACAAAAGCGTGGGTCCAGACAATGAGAGGGCACCTGCACCGGTGGTTAGGGGGGGGGGGGGGGGGGGGGGGGGGGGGGGGGAATTTGAATTAACATAGTCATTTGTTAGGGGTGTGATATGGGAGGGATTGTAACAATCTTCGTTTCACGTTCCTCTTTCCCCTCTTCCCTTATTTTTTCTCTCTTGTTCTTCCTCTACCCTTTTTTGTTTGGCCATACTATTTTGGAGCGCGTGCCCCCAACTTTATCTACGCCACTGTTTCCTCCGTTTATTCTTTCTCCCCCCCCCCCCCCCACCCCCCCCCCCCCCCTCTCTCTCTCTCTCTCTCTCTCTCTCCTCAACACACACCTCACTCACTTTCTTTTCGAACAAAACTCCTACGTGCCTTTGGAGAAGCATGGATAGTTCCATGGTAGGAAGCTACCCTCCAGCCCTCTACGGGGGACCTCATCTGCACCTGTAGTAACATCCTAAGGCTCACGGAGTTTCCTTCTATCTTCAACATCTAACGAGCCAATCGATATGCTCTGTCACCTTTTTAAAGATCTTTTTTTTTTAAATTCCTTTCTGAAATAAATAAATAAATGCGCATTTTCCTTTGCAATCTCTCTGGTTTTCTCGCTTTTTCTCGCTGCTCCAGTGATCTCTTTACCAATATGCCCATCACGGTGTACTTTAGTGGTGAGACAAAATGTCATCGCCATAATCATGATAATGTTATTCTCATTTCACTTTGACATGTTTCTTAAATGGTTAATTAATACTGAACATTGATACTGACTCCATCCTCGAAGGATAAGACCGCAGAACAGATGAAAGATAAATTCTTACAAAAAGTTTACTGTAATTGTAAAGAAAGAAAAAAGAGAGAGACTAAAAAAAAGAGTACAAAAGCCTGCGGCAGACAATATTATATTGGTGGCGGCAATGGGTGATTTTAAGTATGTTGTTAGAATCTGGTGTTAGTGTTAACTTCGTGCCTTTGGACTACTAAAATTAATAGCAAGCAAAGGTTGAAGTTAGCACTAACTTTTAACTGTTAACACTAACACCGGCCTTTAACACCATACTTAAAAATCACCCAATGATATGGAACTCCTTTGAAAGTACTTCGATAATTTTTATGTAGGCCCTATGACTATACAGTGCGTCCAAGAAAGTTAACAGTTGGAAAAATTCTCCCCAAATAAAATGTTAGGAAATCTTCATACCAGTGGATAGCTTAGGGTCTCTTCTATCAAATGACACCAAAATATCTCACAATATTTTACGCTTGAGTGAGTAAAAGCCAATTTAGTGAAAGGGTGCAAAATCCAGTCTTGACAAGAATTTATATTGGCTCTGGGCGGTATCAGCCTAGCTGAGAGTCATGTAAGGGCTTAGAAATTTCCATACTCTGATCAGTAACGGCCTATGTTCTCTGTATATCCTTACACATCCACCAACATCAGATGCTTGAGTGAGCAATTAACTACTTTGCTTAGTGTTTCAATATGTTAATTTCGGTGAGTCTTTTAATTTCATCTGGCTTGGCACTCAACCATAAAGTTTTGATGGTATATATCAGCACATACACTGAACAAAGTCTGTTCTTTCATGAATCGTTTTTTTAATGATCAGAACATAAAGTTTTTAAGTCTTTTCATGACTCTTAACTTGGCTGATACCAGCCAGAACAAAAACAAACATTTGTGAAGAATGTTTTATTGACTATTTCACATAAATGGCTTTTGCTCACTCAAGCGTAAAATACTGTGTGATATTTTGGTGTCACTTAATAGAGGAGACCCTAAGCTAACTACAGGTATGAAATTTGGGAAGACTTTTTTTTCAACTGTCAATTTCAAACAGTTTACAACTTTGTTAATACCAGTCAGCACAAATACCATTTCTTGTCTCGTCTGAATTTTGCACCCTTTCAGAAGTGATTTAAGATCACTCAAGCGTAATAAATAGTCACATCTTTTTTTCTTCTTCTTTTTTTTTTTGGGGGGGGGGGGGGGGGTTATTGTGTAGGAGGGACCCTAAGCTAACTACAAGAATCAAAATTTATAGAAAATATTCAGACATATTTATTTGGGGAAACTTTTTCCAACTGAAAACTTTTTTTGGGGACGCAATGTAGAATCATTCAAACCGCGGTACCAATAAAAATCACAACTACCTGTATTATTATTTCTTACTGATCTTGAATAGTAACAGAAGTACGGTTCAGGTGCAAATATAACTATTGTTATTCGTTAGTGATCTCTAATAGTAACAAGAGTACTTTGTTCTGGTACGAATTTAACTATTATTATTCCCTATATACTGATCTCTAGTAACAGAAATACTCAGTACAGGTAAGTCAAGTTCTACCTGGGGGAAAGGGAGGTCAAGAGGTCAAGAGTCAAAGTCAATGACCAGCGGCCTACTGCTCCAATTAATTATCCACACGCCGTGACTAGCTACTTCTATGTAAACTTGACCTTTGACCTTATTCACCTGTCATCTGAGTCCATTTCACCTGCCAATCAAAGTCACGTGTCACATCTCAGATCTCATTTTGATTTTTTTTTCTAACGAGGCTAAAATATTAATAACCCAAAAAATAGAACATGGCTGGTTGTCGTATAGGAAGAAATTATAGAAATCTGTTTGAATATTCAGTTCTATATAGTTTTATGTTTCCTCTTTAAACAAACACAAAACACAAAATGTTACATGCCCATTATTGAAAAAAGAATGCTTTATGAAATCATGTACTGTGCTTTGCTTTTTTAACTTAAAAGAAAGTGACATTACGATAATTATACCAAGATAAAGAAATATATACATTGTGCAGTATTTCTCACGAAAAAAATACACGTAACTGCATGCGGCAAAGAGAACAAGGTATCATCCCTAAAAAGCAACTGTAGTCCTATTTTTAAAAACACTCAATATTTCGTCGGTTAAGAGCCAGAAGGACATTACACTCTGTGTTAAAGTATATGAGTTAATGCCCCTCCAAACTAACGATAAATAGTATTGTCAGAAAGTCCTACAATCAGATTTAGAGTTATAAAATTTTCGTCATATATATTGTGCAATGTTACCGAAAAAAGATAGATAAAATAAATAAATAAATAAATAAGTAAATAAATGAATAAATGAATAAAATCATAACAATTATTGGAGAAGACAAACAGGAAAAATGAAAGAAAGATCAGTGGAAGAACAAATAAAATAGAATTGAACGAAAGGGAATCTATAACTTTGTGTGTCAGTGGTGATGGGTGAAGAAGGGAAGGGGAAGGGGAAGGACGTTGGGCATATCCAAAGTCAAATCTCGCGCATTGAACTGTATTCGAAAAAAATAAGAACTTAATGGGGGAAACTTGGTACAAAGGACATAGCTGAACGTATCCTAATACGATGTTTCGTCTTTCGCCACCCGGCCAGGCCCGGCGTCAATCGCCCGAGCCGCTCGATAACGTACCGCGGGGTGTAAGCGATCTCGAGGTTCACCTTAAAGAAGTTGTGCTTTGATATTATCATTACGCGATATTGTATATGAGCGAAGACTGAAGTGAAACGTAAATCAACGAACATGATGGATGCCAATGTACAAACTATGCACTAAGAATGAAAATGATATTTTATTTCATTTCATTCAAGCATTGCCTTGTATGAGTACACTTCATGATGCTTGTTCTTCAGCATGTCAATGCATAAGCCAAGATGTTTTTAAAAATACAAACGTATTGACCAGAAGGTAGCATTCCACTATAATTAAAATAAGAAGTTCAATACATGCATTTACATATAAAGGAGATTTAAAAAAGAAGAGAAATACAATGATGATTGACCCTAAAACTGATTGTTATGGAGACGTATGTGGATAGGATGAAGCAGGGTGTCATCCATTTTAAGGGTGCATCTCTAGATACACATAGTATATTTTGAACATTAATTTTGAACAAACAAACAGACAGACAAAACCATAATGAAAGAAAAGAAAGCAAAACATAACAAAACGAAACAAAACAAAATCGAAAAGATATTTTAAAAAGGAGAGAAGAGAAAACAAAACAAAACAAACAAAATAAAACAAAAGATAACAAAACACATATTCTGCTGACGTAAATTCGAAATGACTTTTAATTTCGAAGATGCCGTGAAAATGGATTAAATGAATTGAATTGAATTGAAGGTTATTTCGTTGCAGCCAATGGCTGAATTGCGAATGATTTACAACATTGAAAAAAAACCACAATAAAAACTTACATTCTTCAATATTATCGAAACTACATACATGAGCGTCATAAGTAAATTGAAATATAGTTTAACATTATCCTAAAGAAGAAATTATTATCATCATTGAGTATGTAGTTCATTGATAATCTATTTAAAACAACAATTTTAAATAGAATACATTTAAATAGATTATTAAGAATTGAAGCTTACATTTGATAAAATACTACAATTTATACTTATATTCTCTAATAAGCTTTGGGTAAAATTAATGGAATGGAAAGGGTGTATTATGAATATATTTCAAGATAACGAACAATTTGGCAAAAAATGTACTTAAAATATTCAAAAGATTATGGGACAAAAAGGAATGAATTGGAAATGATAAAAGAGCAAAATGGGACAGGGGGAAATGAATGGAAAAAATGTAGACAGCTGACATAATTATTCAGAAAGAGAGAAAGAGAGAGAGAGGGAGAGAGAGAGAGAGAGAGAAAGTAGGTTTTTGCAATATAAAAAGTACGTGTGATAATGATATTTGATTTGATTTGTGTTTATTTTATTGATTTCTATATTATATTTCAAACAAACATCAATGTGATTATATTCTTTTGTATTCGATACACTTCAAAATACAATACATAATACTTTATATAACTTGGACAATTCATAAGAAATTGATTTTACACAGATGTTAAATATTTGCATAATATAAACACGTTATAAGAGGGCTACAGAGTAAGCATGAAGCTTGAAATGCTTGCAGCCCTCATGCAATTAAACAAAACTAACTAATCTAAACTAAACTAACAACATATAGAATATATGAATAAGGGACACAAAAATCTGTAACAGCCAAAATTTGAGGAGAGTAGGCCATATTTCAATTGCACTTGGCGGTTTCTTCAGTTGGTTCCAGGGAGGAACGGTATATTGTGTCGGACATGACGATGATAGATGTCATTCACAGATATATGATATTAGTCGAAGAGGCGAGCGAGACCGGACACCCTTAGGGGTCAAAAACCTACCCCGAACATACCAAGAGAGGCTAGGGTGGGGGAGACTTCCCTGGACAGTGGAATATAATATAGGGGCATGGGACATTTGTGGGTGGGGGGGGGGGGGAGAGAGAGAGAGAGAGAGAGAGAGATGTAGTTTTCAAGTGTGAGCAATGGATGGTTGGGGTTAGCCCCCCACCCACGAACATTCGAAAAGAGAGCAATGGGGTACACCTTCCTATATCATAATTATCATGCATGTTTGCAGAGGTGGTGGAGTGAAAAACCAACATATATCTTAATATTAAGAAATGGTGAGGCGGAAAGAGATCAAATATGAATTATTTTATACTTGGTAGTAGAAAATGACATTTCATGACTGACTGACTTGTCTAAAAATTGATATATGAAAGGAAAATTATGAAAAGTATTGCACAGGGAAATGCAAAATTATTATGATTGATTGAATTATAGATTTGAGGGCGTTTTAAAATGTAGTAAATCTTCTATGAAATGCATTAAAAGAAATAACATTTTTGAAGTGATTTCAATAATTTCTAAACGGAAAAATATAACTGTCAAAAAGCTGTAATTATGTTAATTTTTTACTATTCATGCTCTGTATCTATTTCATTTGATTTGCGTCATAGCCCTAAATTATATCATGAAATCATCACACAACACGAATAAGGTGACGTCATTTCAACATTAGAAAAGTGTACATGTATATGTTGGGCCGACTTATGTTCAGTTTAACTTTAAGGTATACATAGAGATGAGACCTTTGGCTCATTTTATATACCAGACATCCGTGGAGATTTAACAATGTGGTAGATTAATAAAGGCTCTTGACTCTTACTCGAGAGTTTCTGGGTTCGATACTTGTTCAATGCTTACATTCTTCGACAAGGTGTTTTACCAAAGATTGTCTCCCTCAACCCACATTTATTGTATTAATTGGGTACCTTACAATTGTGCTGGCCAGTGGTATTACCAATTACAGGACCATCAATAAAAAGCGTGTTAATACTGATGATTTTTTTCCTGGGTCAATATTATATTACACAATAATATTATCCTCTATTTTATCATAGACCTTTACCTCATTGCGATATTAATATTATATTACACAATAATATTATCCTCTATTTTATTATAGACTTTTACCTCATTGCGATATTAATATTATATTACACAATAATATTATCCTCTATTTTATTATAGACTTTTACCTCATTGCGATAGTAATAATATATTACACAATAATATTATCCTCTATTTTATTATAAACTTGTACCTCATTGCGATAGTAATAATATATTACACAATAATATTATCCTCTATTTTATTATAAACTTGTACCTCATTGCGATAGGAATAATATATTACACAATAATATTATCCTCTATTTTTTATAGACTTTTACCTCATTGCGAGGTATCCATGGAGAAAAGATATTTTTGCCCATCTCAAGGTATCCATGGAGATGAGACATTTTTGTCAAGGTATCCACCTCTCTATTCACACCTGTATATCATGTTGATTTATAACTCTCGGTCGATCGACTTCCAATCCCGAGACCTATCATAAGACTAGATGGAAACAGGCATTTCCGTGCACCTGCGAGCAGGCTTATCCCCAGGGCCGATCAGGTTTTATTGTACTCCACCAGCCCGAAGGTCTTCGAGATGCATAACTCACCAACTTGGATCTGAACTGTCAAGGGGCTCCCATAGCTCTCCTAGATGAAAGGGACGCCGACGGAGCCGGGCTGACGGCAGGGACCGTCGCGGTGGATGGAGGTATGATTTTGTCATCGTCATTCGATTGTCACCGAGCTATTTTCATGTCCATAAACCGCGGAAATTAAACGTCAGTCATTTTGGAGGAGAGCTGTCATGAGTGAAAATGGCGATCGCATTTTATTTCGGACATTGAGAGGATTGAGAAATAGGTGTAGCGCAGGTACACCCTCAAAATGGCGTATTCAGAAGGGGGGGGGGGGGTGAGCAACTCCAAGCCCCCCCCCCCCACCAATTTGAGCTGATGACCCTTTTTTGTTTGGGGGGGGGGTGGGCTTGTCAGGAATTTTCCCACTGTTCAAAAGCAATGTAAGACTCTGGATGCCAATACTACTATTGCATATTACAATTATTATTTATTTTTGTTCATTTCTTATACTTGTTCCTAAGCATTCTAGCATAATTATGATTTAAGTAATACATAATTTTCTAAGGGGGTGTTGCAAGAAAGTTGCAATCAATTGTAAATCCCCCAAATTAGTCGCAAGTCTTGCAATTGATTGCAGTTCCATTTAAAATACATGTATCATATTTGCAATCGATTGCAATTGGGGGATTTGCAATAATTGATTGCAAATGTTTTCATTTAGGCCTACTAAACAAAGTAATGACAGAGTTTAACCCATTGATTACGGGAACCGAGTGCCTCCTGCAAAGCCTAATGGAATGAGAGAATTCAGTGGTCAACGGGTTAAGGAACGTCCACATTGACATCAAGATGACTTCATGAAATGCAGAAACATCGGAGGCACAGCTCTGTGAAAGACAAATCCGACGTGGAATAAGAAGGTTACTACGTTTTGAAGTCTTGAAGAGGAACTCTCTATTATTTATTTTTGTTTTGTATCGAAACTTTTCTAAAGTAACAAAATTCTTGAGTTTTATTGAAGGGGCATATTTATTCATTACAAGCTGACGTTAAATAACATGTGTCTTTAACAAGCAGAGAGTTGAGAAAACATTGTCTTTGCAGAAAAAAAAATGGAAATGATCTTTTGTACAAAAGAAGTGGAGAGTATAGCGGACGAAGGAATCACAAATTGAGTTGCCAAAGGGTTCTTCAGTTACTTCAAATCTAATAATTTAAAACTTGATAAATGAATTACATAACTTTTTAAGTTTCAGAGGATGTTCTCAAATCTTTCATTTTCTTACACTGACAATGCCAGTGGGCCTGGGAGCTAGTACGCCCTGGTTAGTTCTCATTCCGTTTTGTCTCCGGTACATTCACCAATTTGTATTTTATCCTGGTTTACTAATGTTGATTAATAATTTTGTGATACATTGATGACATTTCTCATAATCCCACCCTACCCAAAATCTTTCACCTATAACACGAGGATGTCAGGTATTGTAATGAATACGAAGAAAGACTTCAAGTTTTCATACCCTCACCCGTCCCGCCACGACAGCTCTTTTATGGAATGGCTTATGATGGTAAAAGTATAGATTTTCTCACAGAAAGCCTTTTCTGGGGGTAGCTTTTGGACAAGAGCTCTTCAAAAGTTTTCTCGACTTTCCAGACCGAAGTTACACAGAGTCAGAGGCGTAGCGTGGGTCCATATATTGAGGGGGCACTGGTATAATGGAGGGGGCACCGGTCTTTGCGATGCGGATGAAATTCGAATTAACAGAATAACGATTAGATGGAGGTTGTGAGAGGGGTCCTACAGACCTCTTGGTCTGTTTTTAAATTTTGAATTGCCGCTATTTGACAGGGGCACTTGCCCTAGTCCTCCCCATAGCTACGCTACTGCTTAAAGTTCCTGTGTATTTTTTTTCAATGACCCCTCCCCCTCCCATGCACACAGCAGAAGAATGTCGGCAGAAGAAACCTACCCGAAGAAAAAACGACGGTTTATATTTTCATTTACGATACCAAAGCGGTGTTCTCTGACTTTTTTTCCCCTGACCGAGTTGATTATAATTGAGCGCGATTGAATCGAGATGATAGATGAATCCCATTTAGTGACAGTAAAGATAAATAACCAAATATACGCTGATCAGAGATCATATAAGGCTTACTTTGTACCACCGCAGCTCCAACGGACCACTAGATTTAAAGTTTAGGTTTTAAAGGAATTCTGCCCCCTCTACTTATTTATTCAGCCCTTCTTTGTTATTGTCATCAGCGTACAGTTATTCATTTGCTTCCTCAATCTTTATCTGCAAAATCTTCTGTAAAGTTTTTTCTTTCTGCTGGTTTACCTCCCTGTATGTTTTCTGTAATGTTCATGTGAGCGTTTATTTAAATTACATGCAGTTGGTCTAGAAATTTTAAGTTGCATATAATAAGATCGTGTTGAAGTTTATATCATCTCATTACCATAGTGAGCAGCAACACTAGAATATTATGATAGGCTAGGGATACTTGGGTGATCAAACATTCAAATCTTTGATATAATTCTTATATTAGCCAAATTTCGAACTTCATTTCTGGACCTAACCCTAATCCTAACCCTACCCCTAAAGTAACCCCCAAACAACGACCCTAATCCTAACCTTGCTAACCATAACCTTAACATACGTCCCATCAATTTATGACGAAATAAAACTCAGAGCAAATGTCATGAATGTTGTCGCAGCATTTGGGATTTTGTTTTGGTATCACATTAAACAAAGCAAATTGATGAAAAGTGAGGAATTGCAAATCAAAAACTCACGAATGAGTTGCCAATGTGTCTCAATCAGAAAGTGATTTTACATGATTGCTTTTCATGTCATTTCAAAATTCATAACTTCCCATCATGCCCACGAAGAGTCCGATTTTCTTTAAATACTTTTTGATCTATTCCTCTTATAAATGTATTAATTTAGGCCTATCATAAGCGTATGAGGGGGGGGGGGAGGGGCTGAGGGATTGGGCTACAGCCATCCCACCCCCCCCCCCCTCTCTGTCTCTCTCTCTCTCTCTCCAGCTCTCTCTCTTTGAGAATTTTGAAGTTTCCCATATTCAGGTACTGGTCACCTCATATTCAGGCAATGAAGAGGTGGATTTGTAGTTTTTATATCTTATGTAGTTTGTCTTATATTCTAATAATGTCGAAATTAAGTTGTCACTATACATGTATATCAAAGTTTTAAAAATAATCACTTCGCTCGCTTGCAAAATTTACAAACTGGCAACAGAGTTACTATTCGGACAGGACATGCCAACCTTTAAGTCTATGTCATCTTAGCAAATAGTTGTATATTTTAATCTCTTGTCCTCGGCCAAGTTCCGTGATAACTGCTTGACTAAGTATCTGATTTGTTGCATAAAATTGCGGGATTTTCAGGTTAATTATCCGACATTTCCTTTAATCGGACGGTATAAGAACAAGATAAGTCACATCGTTGAATTCATCATGTTACTTTACTTGGGGACTTGAAGCTGTTGAGTCTCCGAGGCTCAGCCCATTATCCCGGGGGTTTACGGGGGTGAGCGGCGGTCAAAGACTTGCATCAGCTAACCAGAGCAGCGGCTAAATATCTTCAACTTGACATTATATCGTCTTGAAGGCGTTTCAAGCTTATAAAATGCCAGAGTAAACGAAATAATATTTGGTGGAGAAATGATATGCACAAAATATATTTGTGTTAACATGGAAGACAGCAATGCAGAGCATCTATTGTTTGTGGGTTTTTTGGGGTGTGCTTAGAGATGGGGGGAGGGCAAAACGAGAAATCAAGTTCAAAGGCGTAATTGAGTGTTGAAAGTACTAATAAATTTCAGTTTGTAAAGGAGCAACACAAAAAAAGGACCGAATCTAAGTAAAACGCAGACTTGAACTGAGTATCTTCAGATCAAATAATGGAAACAAGTTCCGTATGCCTTATTTTTATCCCAAAGTACGTGCATTTTGTAGGTATATTTATATACATGTAGGTATTACAGACGCATGGCAATGTGTACTAGAGGTAACATATTGCACTGTAAAGTAAAAAAAAAAACATTCTGGATGTTGTAATTTTCTGTGATAAGCTTGATTTGAATACTATTTGCTGTCCATACAGATACTGTGGGAGATTTCACGCAATATTTTCTTCGCACGCCAAGATATCTCGCATCCGTGGGAAATTTGAAAGTAAATATAACACGTAATTTTGGAAGTGTCGTGTACATGCATCAGCAACGTACAAGGCCTGAAAGATCATCGACTTTGCTCGCATTCCAGCCTGGTTTAAAACCCAGCTTCATCGATGACATATTGGAAATCGTCTGGAGTACAGAATTACACCTACCTTTTTATACCCTAACCACATTTTGCAGGGTAACCCCCCCCCCCCCATTTGGATTTGAAAAACTAGCCCCTCATTGCATTTGAAAATTTATCTGCGAATGTCATATCTTGAAGAGCTTCTCTCTTAATTTCTAAGACTTATTTTTAAGTCCAAATGATTTATATTTAAGTCCAAGGGAGTTTTAAACCAGTGACAAAGCAAGTCCTTATGACTTGTTTTGTCACTGGTCTTAGAAATTAAAGGGAGTGGCAAGTCGTAATCCATGGGCCTGACCAGTTGGCCTGACTCGGGGAAATTCGGATACAATCAGGTCCAATCGTGCGCTACCGAAGGAATGTTATTGCCGAATTCCTCGCGTGATCGTTAACTGGAATCCCTACATACGTAACCGACCAATGAGATTCAAATACTGGAATAAAGAACGCGCGATCTTGTTTACTCAAATTTGGGTCAATGTGCGAACTTTAATTAGCTGCGCGCGATAAATTGAAGTCGCTTTGAACTTTGATCCAGAGAAAAGAGCAGCCAACTGTAAGATTGCGACTTGTTGCTCCCTTTAAGAGAGTTATTTTACCCAGGTTAGCCTCTTCAGTATAATTATACTGCTTTTCCTGAGAGCCGTGTAATTCCCTTCGCATTGCATGCAGGTACCCATGTCATACGCCTGGGTCGAGAGGGACAAATTTGGGTGAAACACCTTGTTCGAAGATGTAAGCATGGATCGAACCCAGGACCTTTCGTTTGAAAGTCAAGAAGCTTCATCAATACACCACAGAACTCCCAAAATGTCAACGCTTGTTAGATCTCATTGGTGCACCATCATGATAACAACACATTGGATTGATTTTTACCTCGGAGAAAATGTAACGATACTAAATACTATACCCTCAATATTGTACGGAAGCGGACAGGACGAGATATTTCATCTGGTCAAGTCGACTTAATATCCATATCATGTCGACATGTAAAGATTGCCATGTCGACTTATCAATTTTTATAATTCGACTTGGCGAAATGAATTATCTTGCCAAGTCGACTTCCCAAAAAGTACGACACGAACTCTTTGTGAAGTCAACTTCAAAAGATAACTTTGTTTGCGATGTCGACTAATAAAAGTTGATAAGTCGCCATGGTAAGTTAAATATCTTTACTTGTCGACATGATATGGATATTAAGTCGACTTGACCAGATGAAATATCTCGTCATGTCGTCAAGTAGAATGGTACTTTAACGCTTCCGTAAGATTGTATAAATTTATTGTCAACTGTTGCTTACTCTCTCTAAAGGAAAGAGTGAATTTTAACTCTATTTTCCTTTCACGGGAGTCACGTCAGTGATCACTTGTTTAGGAGTTCATATTGAGTGCTCTCTTGAAAGAAAAGAGTGATTTTAAACTCTATTTTTACATATGTTCACTCCCCCGAGGAGTCACGTCACTGATCACTCGATTTATTTACTTCCCCCAAAAAAGATTTAAATTTAGCATGTGAAGAGGCTCTGAGTAAAAAAAGATACATTGAAGAAATTGGCCTCTCAAGTAAATTGACGGTGTTAAAATCCTTTTCATCGCCACCTCAATAACACAGGGTCAAAAAACGTTTGAACATGCCGACTGGGATGATGATATAAAAAGACGAGAAAGAGAGAGAGAGAGAGAAAAAACAGAGAGGGGAGGAGGAGGAGAAAAGGGGAAAGAGAGACAGGAGAGAGAGAGAGAGAGGGAGAGAGAGAGAGAGAGAGTGGGGAGAAATTGAATGAGAAAATAAGAGAGGTAGGGGAAGAGTGAGAGACAGACGGAGAGAGACAAAGAGAAAGATTGAAGAAAGTAATAGAAGGAAGAAAGGGGATGTCGGAAAAAGGAGAGAGAGTGAAAGAGAGAGAGAGAGAGAGAGAGGAGTGAGACAGAGAGAGAGAGAGAGGGGGGGGGGGGGGAGAGAGAGACAGTAAGTAATAAATCAGGGGAGCATTTCATCAAGCGTTTTGCCAGTGATTTTTACTGACAAATGTGCTCTCAGCCAATCAGATGCAAGTATTTCAGTAGCTTATAACAGTTGTCGGTAAAAATCACTGACAAAACGCTTGATGAAACGCTCCCCAGAATAACAGACTGATGTCACTTGAACATGACCTAGGCATAGACGTGATCTCAGGTCAAGAAGTGATAACTTGTTAAAAATGAGGCCAATTTATTTCATGGAGTTTCTCAGGGATATAGTGAGGAAACTGATCATATAACCAAAGACTACATTACCATGTATGCATGGGACTGGGACTATTAAACTTGTATTATCGATCACAGGGATTACCAAACATAGCTGGTTTAATCGTGTGTTTTTTATATACCCAAAATATCAATTTAAAAAAAAAGAAAAATAAGTATTTTTGATAAATGTAATATGCCTATATTTTGCATGCCGAAAAACGGTGAATAAAGATGATGCGCTCAATTTATTTTATGGAGTTTTTCAGGGATATAGTGTGAAAAGTGATATAACCAAAGGCTACATTACTTTGTATGCATGGGACTACCTCATAGATTACAGGGATTTCCAAACATAGCTGGTTGTAACATATAGCTCGTTCTTTGACATGCATGTAGAAATATCTATATATTTTTGATAAATGTAACTGCATATGCCTATATTTTTCCTGCCAAATAGTGGAAAAAGACGATGCGCTCGTGCCCTTTTATAAAGCAGTGATTTTCCATTACGAAATCCCTCGGATAAGACTTTAAGTCGTAGGTCCACCGGTTACTTATTTACAAGCAAATAGTGCTTTCTTAGCAGTTAGGTAAAATAAATCATCAATCAATCAATCTAGCAATATATCAATCAATTAACTATTCAATCAATCAATCAATCAATCAATCAATCAATCAATCAATCAAAATCTCCAAATGAATTGTTTTAATGACAGGCTGAACAACAGCATTGTTCATTGTTCATTCACGACAGCATTACAAATTGATCTGACAAACCAACGGCTCATCAACTCATTTTCTGACAGTCAAAAACGTGGACAGGTTCTGAACTACAAATTAGCCAATCGAGCCTTCTGATTTATTTCTTCCTATTTAGATGACAATGCTAGAAAACTAGACCAAAACATTATTTGGTGGACGGGTAGCAGCGGCTAATATAATACGATGTATGAGTTCGTATTGGAACCGGAAGCTACTCAGATAATTATAAGATGTCCATTAAAATCAAGAACAGATTTACAATCGGTAGTAAACAAGATTTTTCAAATGTCTGAAATTGTAGCTAGAGATTAGTAAGGTTTATCTGACGCTTTGTGTGAAATTCAGACCAGATTTGGACTATGCTCGACTGAAGAAGAAATAGGGAGTATAACTCGTCGACGCCCCAGAGTCCAGTCCCGTTCGCGCGCACTGTCGCCTGTAACAAATTCGTTTATCATACCCGATTAGTGAGTTTAAGTGAAAGTTCATGTATATCTCTCAAACTTCTATATCTCTACCAAGCAAGATTCTCATCCACTATGCAACATGTTTGATGGATTAAAGTCATAATCATTCATTTACAAAAGAGGGAGGTAAATACATATAATACGAAATAGCCAGTGCCAGTGTTATCAAAAGACTTTTTGAAATTCTGTTAAAATCATGTATAGCCTTTATATCAGGAGAAATTCGAAGCTTTTACAAATTACTGCTTCGCATAGACGATACCGATGGCTATACGGAAATCTCTCGTCTGGGAGCCTGTCCAGAAATAGTCACCCCATTTTACCAATAAGATAAGTGTTTTACTCCATTTCATTTCAAATTTTGAGTATAATAATTTTCTTGAGGTGCAATTTGGTGTCAAATTGGTCCTTTCATTAATAAGTTTTTAAATTGTGAAAAATGAATGGCTTTCTCAAAAGTAGCCAAGAAATATTGTCAGGATTATGTAAACACACCTATTGACCATTGGTATCTGTGTAATTAACACATGAACACTACATTTCAACCTGGCAGATACGTGACAAGCTCTTCTGCTATGTCTTGTAAAACAGGTGCAGATTGACAATGGATGTGTTTACATAATCCTGACAATATATATATATATATATATATATATATATATATATTTTGGCGGCTACTTTTGAGAAAGCAATACATTTTCCCATAATTTAATAACATATTAATCAAAAGACTAATTAACACCAAATTGCACCTCAAGAAAATTACTATACTCACAAATTATGTTATCAAAATTTGAATTGGACTGAATAAAACACTTTTGAATTATCATAGTCAGGAGGTAAGAAAATGGTTTTCTTTATAAACAGAGCATTTTGGGGGAGAAAAGCGTTGTCAAAGGGTAAACTTTGGTGTCTTTCTTTCAGGAGGTCTGACATCCCCTTCCCGACAGACTATTTTGTCAGTTTTATATTTTTGGAATGTAAATCCATATATAGCTCTTCTTTCTGACGGGGTTTGGTCACTGGGCTTCAAAGGGAAGATTTACCCCATTTTTTAGGGGCCGTCTGACACCCCATCCCGACTCATATTTTTGTCAATCTTTGTGTTTTATAATGTCCAGCCATACTACTTCTTACTGACGAAGTTTGGTGCATGGGGGGGGGGGGGATGGGGTGAAACATGTCAGTTTCTCCTGGGTGTAATTTCAGGAATCCCGTCGTCATAAATTCCCGCATGATTTAAGGAAGTATTTCTCGAAAAATTAGGGATTCGAGAGCGTAATTAAGACATGCTTTATATACAGTAATAAGCCATTTCGTAATTACAATTTACGCATGTGCAGATAGAGGTCATCTGTACCGAGTACAGTTGACCTTTTATACGCTGTCATTTTGTACGCACCACGAAGCGCGCACCAGAAAGATTTTACCACGGATTTTACCATAGATTTTACCACTTTGATGTTACCACCATCGCAAACAAATGCGCATGCGCGTACAAATTGAGGTCATTTCAGGGTCACTTGTGTCCTAAATTATGGAATAGCCTTCCTGCAAAAAGTGCATAACATCTGATTCTTTTAAAAATCATGTAAAAACATTTCTGTTCAACTCTTAACTAATTTCTACATGCGCCCTGAGCACTCCACACAGTGGATTTGGCGCTATATAAGTTACATTTATTATTATTATTATAATAATAATAATTATTATTATTATTATTATTTGTACCATGAACTAATTACGAACTAGCTTATTACTACGATCGCAAAGACTTTCGACAAATCAACTCAAGGATAATTTTAATACCCTGTGGTCAATTGTATATCCCATGAGGAAATCATGTCAGGATTACGCGATAATGTCATGGTAATGTTTGCGCGGTACAGGTTATGGACATGGCTACTAAAATGGCCTTTGGTTGACATTTCGGAAGTCTTTGCGATCGCGTTAATTTAAATTTTCGGAATGATGTGAAAACCTTTGTCTAAATGATCTCTATCCTTTAACGATATGAACAGACGATAGATACCCCCGTGATGCGATAATCGCCTTAATGATATAAGGGATTGGTATCGGAAATAGAGATAAATTATATAATTTCATCAGGGTCCGCCAACTTGTGGATAATTTGCTAAATGATGGTAGGTGACATCCAAACATCTGTTAATATCTATCACACAACTAAGTCATGCTAAAGTCATTCTGAAGGGGAGTTCTATATACATAACATTGGCCACACATGAAGTTTCCTCCTTTTATGACGTAATCATTGAAACAAACTTATTATAATTCTGACTGCTGTCAGTCATCAATGGCGTAGCTACAGGGGGCACATGGGGGCATGTGCCCCCATCGAATGACGAAGAAAAAAAGGAAGGAAAAGATAGAAAGGATTCGCATTTCATTTTCTGAGTAAGACCGATGTGCCCCCCTCCATGATGACAATGCCCCTTAATGCCTGGATTCACGCTACGCCATTGGCATTCATCATCCGTATTTATAAAAGAATCCTCTATTTCCTTTTGATACATTCAGTTGGCAAATATTCAACTGAGTGTTTTTAAATATAATTATAAAGAATTATTCCTCCGGTGATTTAGGTGAACAGATTATTGCAGAAAGCTCATAGTGTTAGTGTCACTACGCCTAATGTGATATTTTTGAAAAATCGAAATTTATCTAAAAATACTAAGATGCGGTAGATCGCTCTTGATTGATTTTTATCTGATTTGACAATGAACTTTCATAAGTAGGGCCTACTTTTTTGTTGTCTGGAATGAGCGATGTTTATCTAGATATTTTGTGATCCAATGTCACCCAGTATCACTAATGCGATGTGGTGGACTTCACTCTATCTTTTTAAGACATATTAAAAAAAAATTAAATCATTCTTCTCTCTCATTACCATTTTATTGATGATATAATAACATCATTGCATTGCACTCAGCTGATATGCTATATCTTTCTATGCAGTCAGGTTCAGATTAAGATTCAAACTACATTTATTTTCCTCCTTATATTACAAAATGAAATGTGCGTTTCACACACACAAAAAAAAACATGATGGAAGTCGAAGTTAATACTAGTAGTTATCAAATTTGTAATTTATATTTCTCAAATTGGAATTTGGCCGCGATGGATTTCATCTTCAAATGTCCTTTTTATCTGTGTTGTTTTGTTTACATAAAACCCCCTGAATTGAATAAAACAATATATTGAAAATCCTATTTTAGTCTATCCGTGGCTGACCGTGACTGTTTCTTGTCAGTCCTGGGGGGGGGGGGGGGCGTATCATCAAGTATCTTGTCGGTGATTTTTAAAGACAAAATTTGCTCTCAGCCAATCATATGCAAAGGTTTCGGTAGCTTATAACAGTTATTGCAACTTGTCATTGATGAAACAGGGCCCAGATGACAAGATGATGTCGTGTCATATCAACGTCTCAACGTTCACAACTGATAATAACAATATCGGATGATACATTGCCAAAAGGATTCATCATAAAGAAGTTGAATTGTCAGAGAATGGCACAAAACGTCACGTTAATTGGCCCAATAGCCTTGACTCCGGCCGTTTCGGAACATTGATTACAATGATCCCCCTCCGCTTCTGGTTCCCACTGACGGTAGCTAGTCTCTATCACTAGTCGTTTGCTGTTTCCATGACATAAACCATGAACTTGAAAAAATAAAGAAAGAAAGAGAGAGAGAGAGAGAGAGGGAGAGAAAACTCACATCAACTTTAATCTCTTATTCCTAAGCCAATATAAAGTCGTCTCACTCGTAATTTCTTCTACTTGTCTTTCTCACAGAATTTAGACACGATTAATTGGTTGATTCCAGCCAATGTTTTCGTGAGATTTGTCTTTGCAATGTCTGACCAACACAAGATGCAATTCAAAGGTAAGCTTTAGTTCTAGTACCGTATTATAAAATCAGTTGAAACCCTGGTGATTCCAGTTGAGATGTCAATTACTTTCACCTAGTTTCATTAGTTGTAGTACCATTTATTTCCATTTGATTCCAGTTGAAACTAATCAACGCAGTTGGATGATACCAAATTTCCATTGAAACCATTGGAAATATATTGAGTTGAAACCAGTTTATTCTACTGACAGAACTGCCAGTTGACTCCTTTAAATTCCCATTATTACAGATCGAGATAAATTCGTCTGAAAACAAAAATAATACAAGTTGAAGTTCAGTTAAGGAGATTATTTCCAAGTTGAATAAAATTGGGCCCCATTATCTCCAACTGTCCGCTCTTGCATGCGTGATATACTCATTTACCGAAGGCATAGGTTGGAATCATACCCTCCCCCTACCCCCTCGCTCTCTCTCTCTCTCTCTGCGGCATGAACCCTTAGTTTATGCCTCAAACCATGGACCTACCATATAGAGACTCAAGCCAAGGATTTAGGACAGATAACTCTCTGCTCAAACCCACAATATCTTTCAATGTTTTATTCCTTTGCTTTTCTTCCAGCCATTCTCTTACCCTTTCTTTACCATTCTGATGCGACAATTATTTACCATTTGCGAACGAAGGGTAAGTATCACTCCGTTGGTCATAAAACATGTGTTGAATATAAGCCTACATGTTTTGAATGAAACAGCGACTTGGATACATAAAGGCTCTCGAGTACAGATAATGTTTGATTTATAAAATATAATATCTGGAGAAGAGAAATCATGCTTTAAATTGCATGGTAACCTTCATTAAGCAACAATTGTTTGTACAAAAGCTTGCTAGCAAAATTCCAATATTTAGTACCATTAAGAAAAAAAATATTATTCAATATTATGAGTATGAGATCGAGAGATATTCAATCTATATCGAGTATGTATACAGTAACAATTGTTTTACTAAATGACAGTCACTTCAACCTTGTTTGTATAAACGAAAATGTGAGAAAAGTATTGTTTTATTTGAGTTTAAGATACATATCAGTTTCATTGAGTTTTAAAATGTTTTTATTTGACTCAATAAAATAACCTATAGAGGGCTAAAATGTTGAAAAAAATAATATTCATGTATTTGAGTGTGACGTAAATAAAGATGAAGCGAACCCAACAAATCTACAGATTGAGGTAATTGCTTTTTGAGGTAATTGCTTTTTGTGTTCATTTTCATAGTTTTGAATTATTTTGTTTTTGCTTGGTCGGGGCAAGTGACCTAATTTAACCCTGATACTCTCCATCCTGATGTTTTAGAAAATGAAGGGGAAGTAGGAAGAAAATATAAAAGAAAAGAAAAAGTGCGTGATGCCATGCACTTTATTTCTCAGCTCTATTTCCTGATTCCCTGTCCAAATACTTGTAAGGAAGTCGGGTCATTCCACAGCGAAGTACAAGTCAAAATTACTTGAACCGAATGCATTTAATATTTACTTTGACCGACGTTGGCATTGGAAATCATAAACAAAAAAAATTATTGAACTAAAAGTGCATTTTGCTTATAAAATAATCGATAAACAAATATCCTTATGAATTTGAACCAGTACAATATAGGAGACTTTTTAAACCTAGTTAAAAGAATAACTTAATTTCATTTGAATTTACTTAAGTTTTGTTGACATGAGATAGACTGGTATAATTTAGAGACAAGGATTTTATCTTCCGCAGTTTTCTTGTCAACCTGAATTATGTCAAGTGGAATTATTTTGCGATACTATTGTCTTTAAGAAATGAACATATTAATCTCGTTTATATTTACGATACTCTTATTTTTCTGCGTTTCTGTCATTAGCTCCCTTCCTCTCTATTCCCTCTTTCTTACACATATATTTTCTTTATTTTTATTTCTTTTGTACCCGGTTATCTCTGTACCCTCCCTTCTCTATCCCCCTCTCTCTCTCTCTCTCTCTCTCTCTCTCTTTAATGGACAAAAAAGACTCATATACCTGACTCCATATACATGTTTGTTCTATTTTTATTTGAAATAATACATGAAGGAACGAACATTTACAAGACCAATTACAATCTACATATTGACTTCAAATATGTTATTCACAATAATATACACGATGTCGCATACACAACAGTCGACTGAAAAAATATTTCGTTTTATGGCCTATTAATCCCACAAAACAGCCGCTTGACAAAGTTTGATGTCATTTTTGCGATAACTTTGTTAAAAAAAATATAGGAACTGAGAACCATTTAACATTTCTTTGCATACATGTCAAGCCTCCTTTTCGCACTGATTGCTTGAAGCGATCCTAAACCTTACCTGAGCTTGCCTGATAAAGCAACAGATAATCACGTTTGCCACTGGCATTGAATACTTCGTTTGCTAGACCACTTTCGGAAGAAGCGTCTTGGATATTGTATGTATGTGAACAACCCCATTGTGGAATAATGATATCCTTGTACGACCAATACCATGCACAAGAATGCATCTCAGTTGAAATGAGAATAAAATCATTAAAATTTCGATGAGACATTCCGTTTCTAATAAATATAATAATTCGGTTTACTCCAGACACTGGCTGTGCTATCGCTACGACTAGGTCCACAATAACAATTTGCTAGTCTGTAAACAAAAATATCCAACAAAACGAAGTATATGTTATTGTAAACAAAGAAAATGTGATGGACAAAATGAAATAAATTAGATATCAACTTAAACTGACCCTTGTCTTTAAGGTACTATTTTACTTTTTGAATTAAAATACATATGGATAAATCTAAGTTTCATGCCACAAGATGTTCGTTTAGTTTAGTGTTATTAAAAAGAGAATTTGCCTATTTTGTGTAGATTCGTTTTGTGATTGCATTTCGTATAATTCCGTCTTAAGTTTGGGGAAATTCCACAATCACCTAGTAATCTCAATGATTGACATTTTTTTTGTAAGATTGTGTTTGGTTGTTTGATTCCTATTCATGGATGTTGGAAACAGTCTTGGATTAACACTATTTTTATGATAGCCCCCAAATAATACGTGAAATAGTACCTTAAGACATGTAAGAAATTTTTAAAAAGTCTAACACTACTATAGAACGACTACAGAATGAAAGAAAACGTAGTGATGAGGGATAGTACAACACAACAGACTATTCTCCTCTCCTAAAATTTAGTGTTGATCTGTAGTGGCGTAACCACAAGGGGAACACGGGGCATGTCCCCCTAATTGAATGACGAAACAAACAATAAAAACACGGAAGAAAAGGGGAACGACAGGTAAAGAAGGGGAGAGGGGAAGGATAACTTGAAAAGAAAATAACACAACCCCCCCTCCCTACTCGATGACCTTGTTCTCTCGCAATTCATTTGCCGTGCGAGACCAGGGGAGCGTTTCATGAAAGGAAGTTGTCGGATATTTTAACCGACAACTGTTATAAGCTACTGAAATCCTTGCATCTGATTGGCTGAGAGCATATTTGTCGGATAAAATATCTGACAAGTCCTTTCATGAAACGCCCCCAGTGCGCCCCCATATCACCAGTGCCCCCTCAACGTTTGGTCCCACGCTACGCCACCAATGATCATAATTCGAGAAAGACTGCTGGTAACTAAAGGATGCAACAAAATTCATCATGACACTTATTTCAAGTACAAGTACAATTGCATTTTTTTCCTTTTTCATATTAACCAAAGGCAATTTCAATAGCATTGTGCGTCGCCTGTTGAAATGGTGCGAACGTGGAAATTACATAACCAGAACATGATTTTATTTGGGCAAGACAATAGTGTACTGAAATTGCCTTTGCGTTTATTTCTGGAAAGTCTTTGCGATCGTGTTGTCAACTGCATCAAAGAATAGGATGGCCGAATTACGAGCTCATTTTGACAAATTAGCCAAATAGTGATTAATGTTATTGAATTGTAGCAATGTTTGTTAAATCAGAAAATGAACAGAAATACGAAACAATATTGTATCAAGACTCATCATAATTATGCGCAAATGAAACAGTGAAACAAAATCTGGTCGAAAGTCAAGACTTTCCACAAAAGGTTTAGCTTATTCTGAAATTAAACAAATCATGAAAATTTAATCGAGATGGTCTACAATAAGTGTTTGCAAAAAGATACTCACTTATCCCTCTCTCTAATATCAATGATTATTTGTTTCACTATCAGCGTTGTCTACAACGATGAGGCTCCAACGAGCAAAGCCTACGAATCTGTAGCTTGGAATATGCCTTTACAGGAAGACGATCACTCTATTTACGAAAATATAGGCTATTTAAATCACCATCTTTCATCTTGCACCATGGCATAAGGAAGACAATACGAAGGCAAGATTGATAGCGTAGTGCATGGAAGACTAAATTCATCAGAAAATAAGTGCGTCAAAGGTGAATTAAGTAAGGCAAGAATGAGACGCGACAAAACATAGAATTGTGCATAGTACAGGATCCTGTCATCCATGAGTTTCAGCGTTCTTAGTCGATATGACTACAAACATTGAATAGTCAATGACGGAAGATCAGGAAGTTGATGCAATAATTTGTTTGATCCTAAGTGTCCAATGTTACGTGCTGAGGTTTTTAGTAGGCTGATGGCTTCTTTTCAGCAAGCTGAAGCTTATGGCAAGTTTTTTGAACATCGTTCAGAATAATTCAGTGTTATGTTTAAATCAGCTAAGCCCCTTCCTCACCTAAGAAACATAAGACTTCTTAGAATAAATGAAACGTCAATGCCACAAGGAAGATGTTTCACTTTTTCATGTCATACGTTCATCTGATATCATTCTGGGTTTCTTTCATAGTACGAACATGACGAAGAAGGCACTGATGACTGATGCCATGGTGTCTGTATTGTCATTAAGCAGGATAAGAGTAGATGTAACATCGTGGCTATAATGTGTTTCCATGGATACTGCTCATGTAGTGGAAGTCTGGAAGATGCTTTCCTTGCTGATACTTGTTTGCGGTTTTGCTTGGTGAGGACTACTGCTGCTGCTGTTGTCGGTGTTCTATTGTCGCCGTAGTTGACGATGGTGATGATGACGGTGATGATGATGATGTCGATGACGATGTTGCTGTTGTTGATTTGGATGGGTAGAGCAGCCAAGCACAGCTAACTAGCCAAGTATCTTGGAGCTCAATCGACTCGGAGTTTGATGCGATCTACTAGTTTATTATCATCTACTGATGAGAAATTCATCCAAAGACTCTTTGTCTTTGACCTGCAGAAAAGAGAAAATAAAATGATAGATTGATGTTAACAATTATTGTTTACAATCACGTGAACATAATCAGGTTGTATTTCTGTAGAAGAGACAGAACGAAAACAAAGACAGAGAAATTAACAATTATTGTAGAACATCATGGATAGGCGCAAATACATTGAGCGAAAGAAAAGAATGAAACAATACATTGGCACTGAAATCATAACTATTGTTTTAATGCATTTAAACTAATTGAGAGCTTTCACCGATGTGAATAAAAAAACCCTGAATAATTTCATTCAGACCACCTAGCAATTTGACTTTCTCACAGTCAAAACAACATGAGAAATGATATATATACCATAACAATGTTCATTTCAACTATTTATTGTCATAAATCGCAGATGCGTTCACCGACCGGTCACCGAACCCAAGTCACGTGATCCAGTATCGAACGGACCGATTTCTCAGCTTGGTTATAACAGGGAATTGTTAGAGACAGTAGATGCGCTGGCGACAATCGCTCTGTTTCAGTATCTACACAAACAGAATTTCTAACGTAAATTCTTGGACCAAAAACTTTACCAAACCCTAACCCTGCTGGAGCATTACGCCGAAGCACCTTCGGCTTCGGTGTGTATGATCAAGGAGGTACTAGGCTTGCCTGGTACCTCCTTGTTATGGTACACGCAAGATTGATAGGGGCAGAGAAGGGGGATATTAAAATAGTTGTTCAAACAGGGGCATAGAAACACGGGGCATAGAAACACGGGGCATAGGGAAACGACCATGCCAAACAAATACATATGCCTCTCTCTACATACATATAGGCATATGTGATACCATGACCTACTGTACCAATAATGAAATACACGACCTATAACACGTCTAAGGCCCATATTCATGTACCCCTCTCCCGCCCCCCCCCCCCCCCCACCGGTCGATGACAAGAGAACATAGGATAGACGAGAGGGATACATTTCTACACGAGAGAGAAATGGAGAAAGAGATAGAGGAAAAGAAGAGGGCGAGTGAGTGAGAGAGAAGAGAGAGGAAGAGAGAGAGAAGGGACAGAGAATTAGAGAGGGAGGGAGGGAAGAGGAAGAGAGAATGTGTCGAGAGAGGACGACAGAGAAAGTAAGTGCGAAAGAAAAGGAAAAGGAGAAAGAGAAAGGCCGAGATAGAGAGAGAAAGAGCGAGAGACAGACAGGCAGACAGACAGACAGACAGAGAAGGGGGAGGGGTGTTCTAATCTAAATACCCTCGAATTCTATTTCGATGCGTATTTCTTTGATAAACATCTTTGAACAACGTCTTCGCGCTCCATTGCAATGTTCCTCCCTGGCCCTTGCACTGATCCACGACGATCCGTTTACCTCGGGCACGTTCTCGCTTCTTAATACACCAAGGGATTGACTCCCGGCCAACACTTCATCCACACAGACAGTTAGTATCTTCGGCAGATGCTTCAGGCGTGCCCAGCACTGTTACCTTACATTAGGATCCATATGCATAATAGTTAGGTTAAGAGGTGGATCGCAGTGGCGAATTAAGGGGCACAACCTACCCGTGCCGCCCCCTCCACCTCCCAAAAAAATGCACAATGATTGTGTAATTTTGCGGTACTGCCCCACAAAGTGCCCCTTAATACTGCAGTTTTTCGGCATTGTTTCCCCCTTTTTTTTACAAGATCCTGGATCCTCCCCTCGTGTATATTTTCATGTAAGCGTAAAGGCATATCATCATGATCATGGCGAGATGGAAGAGTGGTGCATCGAATTGGGCAGCATCCAAGAATTTGGGTAAGGGCATATTACAACCTTCTCATCTCCTCCTCATCTGTATGTCAACACGAGACCGACAATGTCGGTTTGGTGAACTCTCACAAAAATTAGTTGCCAAAAGGCCCACTAGACCGTAATGTCGGTCTCGTGGGCTGTGGCTACCCCCCCCCCCCCCCCCGAGGAGGCAAAGGCGTAAAATTCATGGCAGCATGCATTACTATTGGAATGATAGGGATTATTTATGCGAATTTCAGTTTTGTATTGTAGCATCCGAATGAAGATGATAACCATATAGCTTTCAAAATAATATATCCAATATATTGCCTCCGCTTTGGAGCTATGAAGCAGCAGAGTGTAAACTTATGTAAATTTTGTCACTCAAAAGAGTTTTGCACTGAAGTGAAAGTACATGTATGTACAAAATTTGGTGATGCCTAGTACTGCAGTAGCTCCCGGAGTCCTACAATACGCGTTTCCCTGAAGCAAATTAGTGCGTTATCTTCAATTTATAAGCCAATGGGATATCATTCATTTGATACATCTTCATTTGTATCTCTGAGATGTGAGAATTACAGGAACTGAGTATTATTTTCATCTTATTAAATATTTTGAATCATAAATAAAAACGCATAGCAGCACCACAGTTATACACCTATATTCAGATACATTTGCCTTGCTTGAACCATGAAGCTACCAAGCTGGTAGACAATCCGCGAATGTCGATGCGTTTTGTACAGGTCGAAGTTCTCCCGCTCGCTTCCTGTGCACATAAATACAACATTCATTTTTTTCTCGTTTGACTCCATAAAACGAGAGAAGATATATGTGTGCAATCTGCAGTCATTACGATCTTATTAGTCTGAAAGGTCGTAACTCACTCGACCCTATCTCAGAAGGTCCATAAATCTTACCAGCCTGAAGTTTCAGCGCACCATCAAATAGCGTGACCTCGATTGAGGGTACGCCGAAACTACCCCATCAATCCCGACTGAGATGTCTGCTGGCCGCTGCACACACCATACATCGTTAAAAAAAAATCCTGCGTGAAGAAATGTTTCTGCAATGCTGCATGTCCATTTCAACTGTAATGCTATGTCAGCCGCGTGGACCATCCACAAAAACGAGTTGCGTAAAAACGGAACATGCTTGTTTGCTGGGTAAAATGTACCCAACATTGTGTAAAATTTACACACTATAGTTTATTGGGTAAGATTTCTAATACCCCCAAAAACATGCATTCCCTTTTTTCTGATTATTTATCGGCCCATATGCCTACTGGGTAAAATTTACCAACATTTTTAGAGTGTAGTCTACATGTTTCATGTTGATTTGCGTCTGTTTTTCTACCAAGAAAAATCTCGACTATCTTGTCTTCTGCCCCCAAATCGTAGTCCTACCCATGATATAATATTATGATTGATAATTGTAAGACAGTGCTGTGTTCCTAATCATGCAGTGTAACTTCCTTCTCTCCTTCTCTCTATTTTCAGAAAATAAGGGGGGAGGCAACCGGCCTATTCCCCATTTAAAACCAATGTTGCATGTATATTAAGTTCACAAAGGAAAATTTTCCCCTCTTCCCCCCTCCCCTCAAAAAAAAATCCACCCAAAAGGCACCGAAAAATCTTACTTTGTTTTTGTTCGTTCCTATATATATTATCCCCTTTTTCTCTTTGGAGATGGTCGTTTATTATCATTTTCCTGGAATCGTGTTTCCTTTCTATATAAATCTAATTCCGCCCCTGTTGTAATGACATCACGTCATACAGAAACAAGCTACAAAGTACAAGAGAACAGAGGGGGAGGGGGGGGGGGGGGGGAGACGGATAGAAAGGGGTGAGGATAGAAGAACGATGAGATAATTGAGCTTAATTCATATTTGCAGTCTCCTGTGAGTACGAAGTGAGTTTGTCCTTGCTGAGGACACTGGTAGTTTAGACAGGTAAATGACCGACATCATCAACACAAGTGACATATCCAGGATATTAGCAGGATGAAAACAGTACAACAGGTGTAAGTGAGATGATAATTGATGCTGAAGTAAGTGCTTTATCATCAGGCAAGCAACAACAAATATGGAAACACTCGAGTCGGAATTATCATGCTATGCTCATCGTGAAAGAAAGTGTCTTTGTGGATATTTACATAATTTGTGTGATCGATTTGTCAATCAAATAAAGCAGAGTGGGCCTATTAAACAATATATATAAAGCCTAATACGCAATGTTACAAGAACACATTGATGCAGCTCAAAAGAATCTATTTTAGCTTTCGAGAGTTTTTTTTTTGCTTTGGTAAATTGACATCGTTTAGCTAAAAGTTATTCTTAAGAAACGTCATTCGTGTTTTTTATTGGTAATAAAAACGATGCCTCATTTCAAAATCAGAAGTCATTTTATTTACCCATTTTGTTCTTCATGTACCTGTATGACATGAGCAATACCCGGATAAAAGATTTTCTATAGGTGATTTTACAAAATGTCCAATGTAAATGATATCTTCTCATCTCTTTAAGATAAACTATATTCCCAAGATGGATCGAGCAGAGTGAATCATGAATATCATGTTGTTCCTTCGATACTCTTCAAGCAAGGGATAAGATAACGCTCTCAACGACCACAGAGTTGGTTTGGCTTGATTTCTCGCGGTTTATCTTTCCGCTGAAGAATATCTGGGATTTCCCTTGTTGTTAGATAAAAAACGAAGGCATGAAACTGTGACAGAAGAAGAAGAAAAATTGTTCGCAACACGACAGTGTGGCAAAGATATTACGAGAGTGAACGGACTGTTCTGTAATAGTGATTCGAGCTTCGTTTGCTTGAGATGGCCCGTGATATGCGATTGTTGCTATCATTTCTTCGTCAACCAATTTCAATTTCCCCCTCGATGTCCTGTCACCATCATCATTCTTTTTTTTTTAAACGTAGGCCGACATCATAAAATATGAATTACCAAAGAATAATTAATAATAGTTTCCATCATTTTATTAAGAAAGTGAAAATAAAGTATACGTTGCGCCCTTGTACATCCAGATCCAAGGGCGCATTGTTCAGAGAGGCTGGAAGCTGTTTGACTACCTGAATGGCGTTCTCGCCCCCTTTTCCCCAGAACGAAACAAGGGAGGGGGGGGGGGGGCGACTGCAATAAATCATAATCATCTCTTTAAAAGAACATGATAAAGGGGCACCAGGTGAAAGTGGGTGTAACGTAACATAGCTACAAGATAAAATCATATGCAAACAAGGAAACCCTTGAATGGATGACATTGAAAATCATACGGAACAGATTGACAGAGAGTCACCGTCACAACAGAACAGTTCACATGAGGCTGTATCATCGCTATATTTCAAGGTAATGTAAATACCACAGGACATGTTTACTGTACTCATCGAAAACTCATTTCCTAGATGTGCCCAGGGAGAACCCTTGGCTCATGCTTTTGCAAGAGAAAGAACTAACTTGCATTGAGCTAAATTAGCTCCTTTGTAAATTGTAAGCGAACCTTCTGCTTGTGATTGCAGATTTAAGTACTACAACAATGTAAAATCACCATTTTAGTCAACTGTTTTGCCAGAAACCTTCCATATTTTGTTCTTTCCCCTTTCCCAGCTAGGCATCAATCTATTCATGTGCCAATATTTTTCCTTTATCAAAAGTATGTCTTCGCAATAGCCTTTGTTTATAGTTTGTTTTGATTCAGATTGAGGTCCTTCAGATCTTCGCCTGTAAAGCCTAGTACTTCTTTCCCCTCTCCTCCGGCTACGCTGAGCGCTAAAATTGGCGCCCAGTCGAGTAACAAAGTACCCCGAAGAAATTAATCCCCACTTCATGTTGATTTTTAGTCATATAAGAAGCAGAAAATGTTGAAACAAAAAGCTAACCCAGGCAAATAAGTTACTTTGCAGGGGTTTTCGGGTCCTTGATGGAACCAGCTTGTAACTGAGACACGTATTGCTGAAAATAAACAGTTGGGTAACATTATGTGACGATGTGCATGGTGTGCGTGTGCTAAACAAATCGGAGAAGAAAATAAAAGGGACTATCAGATGAAAGAAAGAGAGACAACGGGGGAGGAATTAAAAAGGGTGCGCGCTCATGTGTGAGGGTGTGTGTGTGTGTGTGTGTGTGTCGTTGTGGGTGTATGTGAGGCGGGAGCTGAGTGAAAAAAGATGGAAGGAGGCCATAGTTTACGTTACGCTGTCATGTACATGTCATGTACAGGTATATGTTGCAAAGTATTGTGCTACCAAATGTAAACCAAACCATTTTCAATTTGGTCTTATTATGATTAGAGGCATTCACTGTCCGTGGTAAATACGATTAAACCTATCATACTTTGTAAGTCAATCAATATGACAAACATACTTGGATGAAATCCTGATAGATGTGAAAAACATACATCTGTGCAAACAATAGTCATCACCTAACATTTCGGGTGTAACAAAGACCAACAACATTATTTATGTATAAACTTCTTTCTGTTGTGCACACGTTTTTATATTTATCGCTGTAAATTCAGAAAGGAAAACCGAACTTTCAATCTGCTTTGTCCTTTTTAAAGATTAAATATAAATCAGAATACCTGATAGTTCTCAAGAATAATAAGATGAGACAACATTTTCAAAAGTTTGTATTTGATATATGATGCTAGAGTCCGTATTTTTCCTGTAAGCCATGACCTGAGTACTCATCTTATAATCCTATTTTTATACCCAGTATACCATGTATACAGCAAGAACATTATTCATGTAACATGCACTTAAAGGAGAATTAACCTCTGAGTACAAATTTACTTATATTGAAAGGTGTAGTATATTCCTACTTATTGGCCTAAATCATTTTCCAATAAGATATCAGAAAGGGTATAATAAAGATATTCCAACACCCGGTATCGTCTACTACTCATTTACATGGGGGCTGCCATTTTCTTGCTGATTTGGATTTGTACATGAACCATTGAGAAATGTTCCGGTCAGGAAGATATTTTGAATCCAAGACCTAAATTGATTTTCTTCATTACCTAAAATCCCATATGTGACGAAAAATATAAAGTGGGTGTTTACATGATTTATAAAAATTAAATCTTTATAATGATACTTTTAAATTGTCTGGTTTTGCTTAACAAAAATCTATTTTCTTGGGTTTGCCAAACAGAGCAGAACATAATATATGCAGCATGCATTCTGACTTTTCAAGTCCCATTATCCGAAAGCAGGTGAATGCATAGTTTGCCGCTATAGATGCTCAGGGAAGAAGCATCCATAAAATTTGAATTAATTTGCTCCGTCCATTGCGTCACAGTATCTAGAAAATAGATTTATATTAAGCGAATATCGATTTTCAACAGAAATATATAAGGAAATCTTCAGTTTAAAAATAAATTGACATATCTATTCTATATTTTAAATCTCAAATGGGTTTTTAATTTTGAAAAAGGCAATTGGGCATTTGGATTAAGAAAATCTTCTTGTACACATAAAAAAAATGGCAGCCCCCATGTATTGCTAGCAGACGATACATATTGCTAGCAGATGATAAATTTTGCTCAGAAAATCTTGATTCGTATCGATCTCGTATATTTTGACGCGAAGCCATATAGTCTAACAAGTAGGAATAAATAACACCTTTGAACACTATCGTCTTTATTGTTTGAGGTTAATTCTCCTTTAATACATTGTTGCAATCTGGCCTGCGGGCGATTCCCGTGGGTCAGGATATAGTATTGTGATATAGGGTCTACATGTACATGAACTTTGTTCACTGACCGTACCTCTTATTTGTTGTTTGTTTCTTTCATTATGCTCATATTTATTTTTTCTACATATGTTATCCATTGTTTCAATAAAAAAGTTAGTACAAAAAAAATAAATAAAAGAAGAAAAATAAAACTTGTTCCAAAAGGTCCAGTCTGCTGTGTTGTAAAGATAAGTTACAAGTCTCTCCATTAGGTGAGGGCTATAATTCTTCCATATTTTTTTAAAAGCTTCGATCTGGCACGTATTTTTTGCAAGGCTTCCCATTTGCCTGTGTGTCCCAACTGTGGATTCGGCCTAAGTCTTAAATTAGTTACGGCAGTCTTCACTCAACACCGCCTCTAATCCAGTCTCCCGAGATCGCAGAATTATGAAAGAGTATGAAGAGAATGGGCGATGGTAACGAGAATTGGGGAGTTAGAAAAGAAACCGCCATCACCCATTTGATTCAATTTGTACCAATATCTAGGCTCATTCTCCCAGGCTTTTTTTAAAAATATGAACTCCACTTTACCAGATATTTAAGGACTACATCCCAAATAATTCCATTCTTTATATCAGGGAGGTGTCTCTCTTCCATCTCCCTGATTATATTATGAACAAGCATAATTAAAGGTAGACTTAAGTTCTGGTGTTCACGAAAAGCATCTCTCAAAGTCCAACCAAATTTTTCACGGACTGCAAGCCTGCAAATAAATGCAAAATATATGATCTACCCCCCCCCCCCCCAAAAAAAAAATGATTACAAAATTAGGAAATCAAGAACGAGAATGCATTTGTCACAACTGTATATCACAAATACAACTCCATGCTGCATTGACGGATGACGTCATAAATGTGGGTAGGGATCAAGGTCTATGTGTCATAATTCACATCCCACGTCCTTTTCCGCCAAAATTGAAATTTGAAACGCACAAAATCCTATTTTTTAAATATCAAAAGATATCTAACGCCCCCATTCTCTGTTATATATTCGTGGACCCAGCCGGACAAATTTGAAAAAAATCACTACATCCCAGTGACAGCCAAGACACCCTGGCTCTGCATAGAAACTATTAAAGAGCACCACTGCCAACTGATATCTGTTGTGTGCGGAAATTACTGTGTCTAGACAAGTCGATACAATCATATTGAAAGGCATTACATTTTCCTATTTGCTGTGACATGCTAATTTCGCAAAATCTTGTTGATGTTCATTGATTTGATGATCATATCATCATCTGGTTAAATACCAGTGATGTTTCCCATCACTTCCCAAATGGCGTTGATACCGCACCCATGGGTATTACGTATACATATTCAGTCTCCGAGATGCTGTCCTTTTCCACTTTCCTTCAGGAGTACAGTTTTTTTTTAAATCCCCGAAAATGTACCAGCAGAAGAAACGATAGCTAAAAATAACACACACTGACGCATTCTTGGCTCGTAGTTGGACTGACCGTGGACCTACCCAAATAACTCGAGAGATGGACTGAACAAAGCACACATGCATGTAACATGCCTGAATGACCAATATGCTGCACGGGCTGTGCACTTTATTCAACTTCCACATAATGGCGTTTTTTTTTAATGAAATAATTTGTCATCGTGCAACTCACTAAGAACTGTCTTAACAATTCCTACCAATTTTTTGCTCTTAATAATATTGATTAAAGATATAATATCTAAAAAAAATTTCAACTAACACACAATTTCTTCATATATACATGTAGTTTCAGACGTACCGTTAGTACGTTCTGGATTGCTTGCTTGCTGGGTGCCTTGGCGATGTTGTCTCAAGGCTCACCGTCTACTTCTATCTCTGGTTATTTGTAAAATGTTGGCACTATTGTCACAAGTCAGCTTATTGAATGGATATGATTTATGTATTTGTTATGCTGTCTCCAAATGCTTCCCTTTCCCTGAATTTTTGCAGTCAATATTCTATTTTATTTGCCTTCTATTCTCACTATGTAACCCACAAACTGAAGTTGTCTTTACGTCATGGCAGTCACCTGTATGTTTGCGTGTCACACAAGCTGAGCTTTCCAAAGAAGTGTGTTGACACCAAGCAACCCCTGAACAACAGGTATCGTGTAACACGTAGCACGCAGGGGGTAACCAGCATTGCTACGATGAATCTACTACTGTATTGTTTTTAATTACAGCAATTTCTTCCCCTACTTCTAAAGAGTGGCTTCTTGTTTGCTCGAATACTGTATCTAAATCCCCATTTCTTTTACGTTAACACATAATGTTTAGGCCTGAAGGCTGTATGCAAATTTCATTTTTTTCAATCCTAGTGATGTGTTTCGATTTGGATTATCTTCCCTCAAGAGTCAAGAACAATTCCTTCTACTGAGTTCTAGAAATGAAACTTCATATAACCATCAGCATAACAGCAACAGTTTATATAACCGTCAGTTCACAATTGTTAGCAACTATATGACCTACAAAAAGGGAATGAACCTGTAGGGCCCAATTTTAGGGCAATGCCTTAAAAATATCATCGTTTTCCAAAGCACATGCACATCAAGAACCTGTGCTAAATCTATTCCAATTCGGATTAAGTTCTAGGTGTGAACTGACTGAAGGTGTGGGGACATATCTTCTTCAGCTCCATGTTTATTTGCTCTGGCGTGGAGCGAGCAACACGCAAGCTTTCATTCCAAACAGTCTGACGAACACCCCTGCTATGCGCCGATAGTCTAGGTGATGATGGCTCGGTCAGCCCTGCATGGCTACAAGAATTTGGGATAAAATACTCAATGCATAAACAGAAGAAAAGAAATGTATTTAATAGTTTTAATGTGACTAATTCCATTAACTATAGTAATTTCAATGTACCAATATTATATAAAATACAGTAATATAGTGATATATATAGTAATATACATAATAACATTATAGTAATATATTAATATATCATACAGTAATATAGTAATTTCATATATCTATTTCACAGAATATAATGATGGGTATATAACTCTGATGTCGTATTCTAACAATTATTTTGTTGTTATTGTAATAAAATAATATTAATTGTCATAACAAATATTAATTTTAATCGTTATAAGTTATAAAAAGTGTATAAATTCAATGGTGGCATTTTGATTTTTTTATCTTTATTTAAATGAAATCATTTCAATTGTAACGACAGATTTTAAACCGCTGATTTTCATTGGTGACTCTGGAGATGTCTTCCGCGTAAGCAACGACCTATATGTACTGTCATCAATCAATGAAGCGCTACATTGAATAGAACAATGAAAATTTCTGTCCCTTAAATAAAGAATACCACTTCTGGGTATTTCAAGATTGTACTAAAGCCTCAGGTCGGCACATACCACCGGACACTGTGACAGAAGTAGACACACCAACTACTGAAGTTCTTAGAAAATGGAAGGAAGGGCCATTTAGGTTACGAAAGGAAACAAGAGTTCACCCATTGTCAACAATAAATGCCCTTCTGTTGACCTACGTGTCATGTGAAAGGTTAATACAATGACCATTGTCTGACATTATTTTCGAAATCGATCATTTTCCTTCATTAACCTCATAAATGTGGATATACTCCACAATGGCGTGTCATTTAATTATCTTATGACTATGATGACTATGTCTACCTTAACTAAATTGTTTGCATCTTTCGAAATAAAACCGAACTCCAATTACATTCTCCCCCGATACATGTTATTGTATTATCATATAGATTCCTTACCTAAATAATAATATTATTAAACTTTATATAAATCAGGAATTTCAGGAACATTTGTATCTTCATGATTTTATAATGATGTGATTAAATTTCTTCAATTGCTTTGTAAAAACAAACAATATCAACTCTTTCGCTGATTGTCTTGTTATTTTTAATCAACCATCTAAATTCAATTATTCCATTCAATTAGTTAAATGTACATTTATATCAGGGCACGATATTAATCACCTTGATTTAAATCACCATGGGGGGGGGGGGGGGGGGTAAATCCAAGTCCAAGAGTTTTTGTATTTAAGAATTGTCTGATTTTAGATTATCCAAATAATTTTTTTTTTCTATAGGATCAACATTTAGGGCAATAACTTGACGCAAAAAAAAACAACCGATTAAAAAACCCCAGATGTTTTCATATTTTTTTTCCAACCCTGATTTATGCACATATTATAGTGCCTTTACTGTTTTGTGCTGTGTAAGGATATTTGTAAGACAGCATGGAATGAACTCGAAGAAAGTGCAGGTGTACCTGAGGAAACTTAACGGGTATGAATAATCCTGTAGTTCAGGATGTGTGGTTCCCTGCTCAATTGAGTGTCCCCCTGAACCTACCGCGTCTAGATCTCCAGAGGAAGCACTCGGGCGTTGGACTGCGAATCATGGCAGGGTTGTCAAGTGTCTCAGAAAATAGCTCGATACTGATCTCATGCATGCATAAGAAATTCTTCATACAAAGCAAAATGCATGCGCGACTAAATCTGAACAAATTGAGACCCTGAGACAACCTTAGATAACTAAAGTTACAGAAAATTACGAACGATGCTGATATCAAGAACTTCTTCACTGGTCTCAGTTGTGTCTCATCTAACTAACTGAAGGAGGATCATACAGGATTTCAACAACTACCGGTCAATTTTCCACCGGCGGTCAGTGATGAGGAACCCTTCACTTTCATGGGGGATGATGTCTTCAGAGTCCCAAGATGGTTTCAAGGATCCATCCAGTCCCATGATAGTTGCGTCATCCTCAAGAAGGAGGATACGATGGGAGTTCACATTATGCTCTGTATACCGGAGAGGGTTTCCTTGGAAGACTCGCTGAAAGATGTGACACATTGGCTTGGTCTGTATGAATTTCCTGCAAATGGATTCCTTCACTATTTGAGACGGGACTGATTAGGGCATTGTCAGTTCCTCGTTCATCATCATCAGAGACAAAAGTTCATTTCAGTTCAACCCAGTTCAAAAACATTCAAAAGACGTATACAAAGGAAAAGAGATGGATGGATGATGTTTGGCGATACTGATCACATCGCTGCTCGCAATCATATCCTATTTAAATTAAATGTTTGATCTTAATTGACATGACGGATAGCTTTATTCCAAAACCATCTAAATGACTGAGAATGATCTAGAAGGGAGGGTTTCCAGTACTTTTCGCATATTGGGGCCTTAAGTTAGGCCAACGCAGTCGAAAAGTACTGTGAATAAAACATCGCTTTGTACCAAAACTGTTTCAAACCAACTCATAACAAACGTATACAGCCTCAAAAGCAAAAGGGTTGGAAAGCGTTATCACTTCATGAGAACGTCGAAATTTCAACAACATTCTAACGGACAGATAAAAGTCTATAAAGTTTTCCACATTTACAAAATCCTTCACGAAACTGAAATATGACGTGGTCTTTCTCCACTCCTTAAATAGTCTTACGGATCATCGTAGTGGAGAGTTTTCTCTAAGCGTGACAGACAAGCTCATCAGCGGATACTGCTGTCCGGGAGGAAAGCCAGGCCATAAATCTTTACGATAGTCTTATATGACAAAACCTTGACCCTCAAATTAAAGCAGAAATCCACACGAATGGAATGAAATATACTTTGGTTCATACACTCATCGGTCCCATCCTCAAAAATTAAAACAAAGAACTTGCTTTAAGAGAAGATTAGAAAAGAAAGGTGAGAGTATGAAGATTGATGAGGGAGTCGTCGTAATTGGAAGCATCATTACTGCACGAAGACAGGTGAAATATGGTCCACTTCTTTATAACATGACAAGAAAGTTCTGAGGGTCAGTGAATATGATGTATCGAGACAGACCTTTTCCTCAGAAATTCATTATATCCAACGACTAGGTACCTTTGAAGCTGGATTTGAGTAACCATTGGCATCACTTCGAGGGGAAAATTCTTTATCCATTTCAGCGGGATAGAAAAAAAGATAATGCAACCTAAAAGATTGTCGTTCATGTTGTGTACATATGTGAGATAGCTGCAGTGTAGATTTAACCCGTTGACTACTGGATTCTTTAACTCTCATAGGCTCAATACAGGAACCACCCGGTTCCCGCAGTCTATGGGTTAATATGAATCTTCTATCTGTCACAGAAGAACTAGAAAATGCTTATTCCATGTTTCTGAGCACTTCTTTCAGTGGTCTTTAGGCTAAAATGATCTTAAGAACCCCAACAAAAGCAACTTAAAAAATATCTGGAAAGAAAATGATAGAAAGGCTTGATTGGTGCCCTTTAAAAGTTATTTGGTATATTTCATATATCACAGCCACTGAATCTCATTTAAAAACAGGATAAACATTTTCTTATAATGATATGCATGCGAATGAAATACATGTGCTTGATTTGATACCAAAAATAACAAGCATTGACAAAATTGTCCTATATAACCGCTATTATTATTCCTTAGGTTTAAGGTTTTAACTAGTTTTCCAGTGACACAGCAGAAATCGGAAATATATTTTCTCATCCTTTCCAAATTACGGACAATCCATTAAATAAATTGAATACATCATTATTCTACTTTTTCTTTTCAAAGGTACCGGTATCATTAATTTTTGCATTAATTTGTCTTTATTTCAAATGTAATACTTTGTATAAATTTTGTATAGTATTTATTACTATGAAAATTGTATTTTGTATATGTATTTTGTTTGAAATTAAAACATTGAAATATGAAAATATGAATATAAATTTAATTTATCATGATGAACACTGAACAAGCAATTTGGAATTTTTCGCTTCTGTTGGAAGAAGTAGAATATATGTTGTCACTACAAATAAAGAACTAACAACTGATTAGAATAAACTAATATTTTTCTGATTCTTTATCACAATAATTTCTTATTCGAACAATAAGTATGAGCCTGTAAATCAGGTAGAGTCGACGGAATTCAAAATGATGTCTATTAGCGAGATGGCGGATCACTCAACCAGTACGCTAGTGAAGATCAGTGCTGTCAAGGCTATGGCAGCTGCAAAAATCCGACCAGAAAGTAAATTCGTCCTCTTAAAACACAGGCCAGAAAATGAATACTTTCCATATACATGTATTTGTTTCCCAGCGTTAAATCTAAAACTAACATGACGATATAGACGGTGATTCTAGAGCAACAACTGCAATGAAACAATACCTCCATTCAGTGAATGCAGGCATCTTTAGAATTTAAAAGAAGGAACTGTAACATGAAGAGAAAATCGTATCTGGTATCAAAGCGAGGTTTCTAGAGAATATTCGGGCGGTAATCTAAGCCGTCTTTGATGTCAGATTTACGATTTTAGCCGAGATTTCACCAAAATTACCCTCTGGATCAAAAGGAAGGAGAAAGCGAAAATGGGGCAACGACATTGCCCCTGCGAGCCGACCTCCAAACTCCGAAAGAATTGATCGCTATCAATTGTGTCACAGATCGTAAGGCATAAACTGGGCCAGCTTCCTATTTTGACGACCCCCGTTAGCTGAGCAGAATTCCCAAGACTGTTCTGGAGGTTAAGAATTCGCCTTAGACAAACTTCAATCTAAGGAGGGAAAATCCTCCTTCATTATGGAAGAGATCTTTTCCTTTTTACTGATTCTTCAGTTTTGATGAGTGGAAGTGAGATGGGTTAGCGAGTTGATGGCACGCCTCCACACCATGGAGTGGGTTCTGACCCCACTCGGCCCCAAGGTCTCAGTCACCAGGGATTGTCGAAGAAACGTGAAGTCAGACACTCAAACTGTCTTCCGTCTATCCCTGTAATTCTTTGGTATGGTTGAGTTTTAATTACAATATTCTTCCTAAGATGTATTTTTGCTGTTTAACTCCCTGTGTTTTACAACGTGTGCACGATATGCATATGAATGGGGAAAAACAAGCCAAGAAAAAATGAAAAAGGAGAGGCTTGAACCTGTAACATCTTCTGCTATCCAATTCCAAGCAGCAACTCTACCACCAGGCCACTTCTGGTTCAGGGTACATGTCATAGATACGATGAATTGGAAACAAATACCTCTCAGTTCTCTAACTTATTCTTATTAATCGTGATATTTGGAAAGTCTCATATCATGATATTTGGAAACTCTGACATTATTCCAAAATAACGACAAAGCTTAGTTAGCTTACTTAAAGTGAAAACGAAGTACTACAAGAAACCATGGAGCTCTGGTAGGCTCATGAAGAAACCAACTACAATCCAAAAGACTATCATTTTGTAAAGAAGGCATGCTACTGGTGGATGACTATTTGTCGGGTAGTAGTAATAGTAGTAGTAGTAGTAGTAGTAGTAGTAGTAGTAGTAGCGGTAGTAGTATAGTAGTAATAGTAGTAGTAGTAGGAGGAGAAGTGGTAATAGTAGTAGTATAGTAGTAGTAGTAGTAGTATGCCACTGGACATTGCTGCCACTGACCTTAAAACCATGAATCAGTTCGAATGTATTTGGATGTGTCTTGATTAATGTGTCAACTTTTTCCCCATACCCCTTTATACTTTCATAATCAATGAATATTCCGAAAGAGGAGTATTTCCATAAAATGTGGATTTCTATTCAAATTCGGATATCCTAGCAATATCCATGGAGTACTTTAAGTCTTCCAAAACTTTGGTGAACTGTCGTTTGGTCGAGATTGCATCAATCCGGGGATTTCGATAGTGTGGAAAGCCCATGTCAAGTAAGCCGTTTTACCTTACAAACTCCATTATACCGACGAGATATCTGCCCTGGGGTCATCTCTCCCGAGCCTGTCCCCAAGTCGTGACCCCCTCTCATCATCATTTGCCTTATTCTACCATTAAAGATAAAGTTGAGTTCTGGTCATGCGATTGTAATGTAAGAAAAACAATAGAGAGAGGTAGATTTTGTTTTACATACAATAATTTTTTTAAATGTGTTTGACATCATCAGAATAACAAGAAATTACATCAAGATTACTGACTGAAAACCACAGAGTGACCAGCACTGCACACAGAAATTGGTATATGGGACTGATCAAACGTGTGGCATTAAAGTTTGGTCCAAACTTTAAGTTATTTCTCGTCATATATCACAGATAAAGCCATTTGAAAAGCAGTCCTTTTCGGGGGACAATACTACTAAGATACTATTCCACATTAACATAAAAATGAGAAATTTAACATATTACTTTTCACCTTAACCAGAACGAACTCTCTCTTTAAACCCTTGACTTTGATGTATCACGATTTCCTCCGAGCCGTACAGATTTTCTTTCGCTGCATTGGAATCCTACAGTGAAACTTGAATCTCGACATGCCTTTGTTTTATTTACTGGAATGCAATAAGGTTATTATAAGACTTACCACAAATAAACAAAACATTTAAGTCCATAGTTCACAACGCATTTTTTTCAAACAATACGTTGTAAACGTATCAACTTTGTAGATGAACTATAATTATATTCATTTGAATATTTATGTGAGTTTACTTGATGCGAATTAATTCAAAAGTTCCCCTTGTTGATCTCAATGCAGAAACGGTAGTACTCTACAATTTATTCATTTCTTAATCACGCAATTCATTTCTAAACATAAGTGTAAAAAAAAATCATGTGCATCAATAATTTAGTCATAATCATAAGGAAGGTACTTGCATTATGAACTTGAGTTTTTTTCGGTAGGATCGGATGTCACGGATTCACTTGTACCCACTTCGGAATTATTCCGATGCTATCGATAAATTGATTGCTAACATGACTATCGATTTTGTTTCTTCTCATATTACGATTTTCTTTGGCTTTCTATACAATATGCCTCTATACACTCGACACCAAGTTGTTTTGTTTTTGTGTAGACCTACATCATTCCCAAATATCGGAACTAATTTCTGAGACATGTTTTCCTATTACTTTTCTCCTCCATCGGTGGGTAGAGAGGTTCCCCGTAGCAGATGGCAGAATGAACAGAGGTAAGTCGGCTGGATTCCCACGAGATACCTCACTGGATTAGGAGAGATGATGAGACCCTAGTCACAATGCTTCACTGTCAAGTTCAACCCATGTTAAAGGGACACTTCATACAATGGCGGAATCACAGTTCAACCTAAGTTAAAAGCTACATTTCATCCAATGACAATGTCACAATACCACATGGTCAAGTGCAACCGAAGTTAAAGGGACACTTCACCCAAAGGCCAAGTCACCATCGCACACTGTCAGGTTAAAGGGACACCCCACACACTGACCAAGTCACAACGACACACTGTCAAGTTCTACCATATTTTACGGGACACTTCATCCAATGACCAAGTCTCCATATACCGCAGTGTCATATTCAACCCTACCTAAAGGGACACTTCACCCATAGGCTAAATAATTTACATAGAATTAAGCCTGAAATATTCTTAAAACCTAACGGTTCTTTAACATTCATAATTTACCTCTTTCTTTCGACATGTTCGAAGGCACAAAATTCCATACAATAGAGTGGAAGAGGTCACGATGGAAGGTCGGATGTCATACTAAAAGGTCACTTTAACAAGTTCAACACCACATTTCACACACTTGACCTTGATTTTGTTCTTCAGTGATTCAGTATCAGTTGAGTGTGGTGTTTCAACAAAACGATACAATTTCTTTCAATTATCAAAATAGACATTTTAATAATTTTCTTTTTATTAACATTACGTTGAGATTGACTTATTTTCCTCCTAACCTACTTGTAACTTGCTTTTAGCTTTTGAATATGTAATCTGATATCACAACTTTTGAATCCGCCAACTTTCCGAGATATTAATAAAACCGGAGAGCATGACTTCCCGATGGCCCACGTTATGTGCTACTTTCGTAGTTACATTTTTTTTTCTAGTGAGTTTGCAATATTAGAACTGGATTTCTTTGTGCTATGGCCCTGAAAATATGGCAGATATAACAGTGAGACATGTTTTTAATTCTTTAAATCCTAAATTACTATACCATGTATACTGTTCAGTGTGTCGGTGATATGAATTAATTGCCAATATAGCTCTTTTTCAGATACATACATAAAAGTGCTGCGCTACCGCAGAGCGTAATTGATCCATGATCTATTTTCACCATTTAGGCTGGTTTTGTTTCAAATTCCACAAAAAGAAAAATAGGTGAAATATTCAATCATTTGAATATACGTTCAAAATATAGGAAAGGCATGTTTTTAATATGTTATCAATAAGCTACTAATTTATTGCGCACTCTGCTGTGACGCCTTGTAAAATTAAAGTTATGTGCAGCAAATGATGTCACAACCGTAATATATAATGAAACTATTGAACGTCACGTGATCACATTTCAACCAATATGATACGCGTTTACAATACCCCCTTTTGTATACTTTTAAATGAAATTTATCATAATTCATAGGCAGCTGTACGTGTTTAATCACAATTTCGCAATACATGCACATTTTAGTAGTTTTTTATATATAAATGCGTGTGAAAATGTCCGATCTTCGATGAAAATAAAATTGCTTTTCAGGTAAAAGTGATGTCGATGGGTGATTAGCATCAATTATTCCTGTTTTCTGGGAATTGTACACACAAGTTGTACGTAGACCAAGGGAAGATGACTCCACCAGGCATGGAGTACTGTCAAACACTTGTCAACGGCTACACTAGAGTGAGCAATGTGGCGCGTAATTGGACAACATGTTGCGTTTTCTGTCGCCGTCGTCTGTGAATCAAATTGACACATACGCCTCCCTAGTTTGTCCTTGTTTGGGGTACAAATGAACGCTGATTATCTCTGGCGATAGGTTTAGATTGGATTGCTTCACCACCCGAATGATCGAGTGCGCAGGGTTTATTTACGATCTTCTACAGGTTTCTATTTGATAACAACCCAACCGAAGCAAGTCTAAACTCACAATCTGTGCAAGGAGATGTGATCCGTTAATCCGTAGTCCGTACTAAATGTTATCTCCAAGTTATGCAATAAGAAAACAACCCAAAAGCCTTTAGAATAACTAGCAAACATTACCCGTGGCACCGGGGGGGGGGGGGGGTGGTCTTCTCCTATGTACAGCCCAAGTACCCATTCACACTGAAAGGTAATTAGTTTATTGATGAAACATATTTGAAAAATTGATTCATATAGCAGACTTCTCTTTAAATATAGATAGGAGGTTTAGTTTAATTAGCATTAGGGGTTAAACTGGGGGAAGAACCTGAATATCATTGCGGAGTGAAATCAAAATATAACTACAGAATGGGGAAAAGGTGTATTGTAACACGGTGTATTTAGTAAGCAGTCAAGAGGCAATTATTCTAACATAAAAATGTTATCATTACATGTATTAAGTCGAAAATAAATGAGTAATTTACTCTATAATGTACAACAGAATCAGATTGCATTTGTTTGTAGTTCTCCAATTAAAGGTTGCTCAATCATAATAGTGGAATGTTGAAAGAAACGAGAGAGAGAGAGTGATACAGTGGGAAACAGTGGTGGGGAAATGAGTGAGAGAGAGAGGCATAGTGGAAAATGAGAGAGAAAGGGAGAGAGAGATAGAGAGAGAGAGAAACAGTGGAAATATGAGAGAGTGAGAAACAGCCAGTTCTAGATTCAGGCGAGATGTGCATTATAGCGCCGGCAATTTCTGAATACTTTTAGGCTGGTTTTGTTTCAAATTCCACAAAAAGGAAAATAGGTGAAATATCCAATCATTTCATTATACGTTCAAAATATGGGAAAGGCATGTTTTATTAATTTGTTATCAATAAGCTCCTAACTTATTGCGCACTCTGCTGTGACGCCTTGTAAAATTAAAGTTACGTGCAGCAAATGATGTCACAACCGTAATATAATAATGAAACTATTGAACGTCACGTGATCACATTCCAACCAATATGATACGCGTTTACAAAATTAATACCCCATTGGTATACTTTTAAATGAAATTTATCACAGGCAGCTGTACGTGTTTAATCGCAATTTCGCAATACATGCAGATTTTAGTGGGTTTTTTTTATAAATGCGTGTGAAAATATCCGATCTTCGATGAAAATAAAATTGCTTTTCAGGTTAAGTTGATGACGATCGACTCGATGGGTGATTGGCATCAATTATTCCTGTTTTCTGGGAATTGTACATACAAGTTGTACGTAGACCAAGGGAAGATGACTCCACCAGGCATGGAGTACTGTCAAAACACCTGTCAACGGCTACACTATAGGGTGAGCAACGGGACAACATGTTGCGTTTTCTGTCGCCGTCGTCTGTGAATCAAATTGACACATACGCCTCCCTAGTTTGTCCTTGTTTGGGGTATAAATGAACGCTGATTATCTCTGGCGATAGGTTTAGATTGGATTGCTTCACCACATGAATGATCTAGTGCGCAGGGTTTATTAACGATTTTTTACAGGTTTCTATTTGATAACAACCCGACCGAAGCAAGTCTAATAAACTCATAATCTGTGCAAGGAGTTGTGATCCGTTAATCCGTAGTCCGTACTAAATGTTATCTCCAAGTTATGCAATAAGAAAACATCCCAAAAGCCTTTAGAATAAGTAGCTAAAATTACCCGTGGCACCATGGGGGTGGTCTTCTCCTACGTACAGCCCAAGTACCCATTCACACTGAAAGGCAATTAGTTTATTGATGAAACATATTTGAACAATTGATTCATAGCAGGCTTCTCTTTCAATATAGATATGAGGTTTAGTTTAATTAGCATTAGGGGGTTAAACTGGGGGAAGAACTTGAATATCATTGCGGAGTGAAATCAAAATCTAACTATAGAATGGGAAAAAATGTATTGCAGCACGGTGTATTTAGTAAGCAGTCAAGAGGCAATTATTGTAATATAAAAATGTTATCATTACATGTATTAAGTCGAAAATAAATGACTAATTTACCCTACAATGTACAACAGATTGCATTTGTTTGTAGTTCTCCAATTAAAGGTTGCTCAATCATATATAGTGGAATGTTGAAAGAAGCGAGAAGTATATAGTGGAATGTTGAAAGAAGCGAGAGAGAGAGTGATACAGTGGTAACCAGTGGTGGGGAAATGAGTGAGAGCTGGAATGTAAGTGAATCGCCTCTTTTTTCAGGACTCATTTCGCAATTTAAAACTTCTTAAATGTCATATCGACGCTGATATTTTTTAATGTATCATAACAGCAGCATTTGGAATAAACTGGTATACAAATAAATGGTCCATTTCAGACCATAATATACGTTCTTGTTTTGTTCCATGAAGCTCACTTGAGTGCGGTTAAACATAACTCCTTGGTTATACCATTCCAATGCCAAAGCCTGCGCTTTTGTTGCTATTGGGTTCTGTACAAATAAATGGCTATAAACAATAAATCAGTCATCGTTGAGCAATCCTCAGTTAGTAATGATATTAAAATATTGGAGATTGATTGGCAACTAATAAACTGACCTCGGTTGCTCGTTTCTATATGGTAAACATATTCAAACATAGGGTTGGTATTATGCTAGTTCGACTGAGGATATTTCATCGTCGACTTTGTCCTTCTTTTTAGGCCTATAATATGAATATAATTATGATTTCATTCAATTTAGTCAAGGAGGTACTAGGCCTCCTTGGTTGGTTTAATTCCTCTGCGCAGTTCAGTACAAACTTGCTAAACACAGATTTACAATTTCCATTCTTATTATTATCATTATCATTATTACTATTATTATTCACCATCATTACTATTGTTATCATCATCATCATTATTATTAGCATTATTTCATTATCATTATTATTATTATTATTATTATTATTATTATTATTATTATTATTAGCATTATTATTATCATTATTATTATTATTATTATTATCATTATTATTATTATAATAATTATTACTATTATTATTATCGTCATCATCAGGAGACGCTTGACCACCTTATTTTGTCAAAATGTGTCAGCAAAAACAAAATGAAAGAAGTTTCGAGATTCGAGTTTCGAGATATGGAATACTTATTTTAATATTATTTTAATAAATTTTCTGAATTTTCAGTTACATTTTGGTAAAATAAAATATTGTACTTAGGTAGATACCGTAGATGTGCCTAAGCTGAGGATCTATTCTTCATTAACACCATACGAAGAGGTCAAATGTCACAATGGAACGAGTTGTCATGGCAACAAAGGTGAGGAGGTCATATGCGTCATAAGAAACAAAACTGAAAATTGAAATAAAACATAATATGCACATATATGACGAAAAGCTTAAAAAGGTTAAAAATGACATGCCGAGCTGTTAGCATAATACCTTATTTATTTGGGTTTTTTTAAATCTTTGTTTTGATTATAGGGTTATATATAATCATTTTACAACCAAAAATATATGTTGATTGGTGAGAATGATACCTGAAAGAGTGTCATTTAGAAACGAATTTGTGTGCCTATAATATTTAATAAAATATATATTTTGATGTTTGGAAATGGGAACTGATTACGTAGCTGAAGAAGGCGAAAAGAAAAAATAAAACCGAACAAAAGCAAACAAAAAACAAAACAGCATTATGCGATTGACAAATTGAAGTGGATAAATAAACATCAAATCAACTTCATCTCTAAAACTTGCACCATTATGGTCATGATGCTCATTGTAGACCAATTAGGGCCAGATAATATGTTGTTGGAATAAATGAATAAATAAATTAATTAAATAATATATGACACTTTGAAAAGATCTCGATTAATTAAAATCTACCATTTAAAATAAATCTTTGAATGCACGGTCTAAGTGAACAGATGCATATCGTGCATATGTACTATAAATTATTTCAATTAGTTTTGTTTTCTTCTGAATATGTATTAATCAGGTTGAAGGAACTTAAATATATAATGATCAACGAATGGGATAAATTATGAGGATTAGAATTGGGAGAACAAAAGGGGCTCGAAAATTCAAAACTTACTGCTCGCAAAATAAAAGTTTATTTGTGTTTTATTGTCTATTGTCTGAAGTACCGAGAGAGCAGGAGGCAAGCAGAAAATTCGATTAGAAAGCGAAATGCCACGATGCAGACACAAAAGAGAGGTAATTATCGAGTGTGGGATTGTGGGATATGTCCCTCATATCCTCGGGAAAGTGACAAAAATCCAAAACAAAGAGAAATATCAGGGTCCGTATGACAAGATGAGGAAGGAAAGCGTGTCACAAGAAACGAATAGAAAACATCTGAAAGTGGGCTTTCTTCGTCATACGGACTACTAGACAGGGAGGATGGCAGATAAACAACAACATATGTGAATGGTGATCGTTCCCAATTAAAGATCTCGCATTCAAAAGTTATTTTCATAACTGAATATGATAGTATTTTGGAGTAGTATGCGTGAATCATCCCTGGGAGCAGCCTAAACATTGGCTCTTCGAAGCTCGGAACAGTCTCAAGCCGATAGACATTATGGTGATTATATATTATTTCTTCTAAACAGTACTTGTACAGATCCTGGTATTCAAAATAATACAAATATCTGCTACCAATTAAGCGTTATATCATGGTATGGCGACTGTAATAAGCTAAGAGGTAAAACTGTGATTTTTGTATGATTAATATAGTATTAAAAACAATCATGTTTAGTTTGAATAAATTTTTGTACATAAAAATTAATCCGGACTTTTTTCTGTTCGTTGTAATGACAAAAATATCGCATTGAAAACGATCAAATTTAATAAAATATTCAATTGCTGAAGTAGTAGAATTACATAAAAGAGAAAACGATAGTAAAGTAAAACCCCATTCCACAACAAAAGAGGGCAATGTTTGAAGAGGATTATGCGGGACACACTATATTTGACGTCTTTTGAGTTTGTGATGATCGTTGGGAAACAGGTGTGTGCGGACAGAGATACGAATTGTTCTAAAAATATCACAATTCATATTTCAATGACGAATGTCAGATTAAAGAAGGATCATCAGACATTGATGATGCATTATTAGGCCTAGCCATTAGTACTTTTGTTTTGATAGCATCCATTTTTTTGCGATTGTATTATAACGAAGTGTTAATACTAAATTGTATTTGAATCAACAAGAGGATAATTACGGCTTGATAGGCTGAACAATAGAGGATTGTCCAAATTATTGAAATCCCATTTACATGATAAACAATAACAGAATTGTAACATAGTTGTATGCAATACCATACTAAATGTTTATGTATTAATCCCGAAAAAAATAAAAATCATTGCTTTGCATATATGCTTCTTTTATCAAGGTTCAGGCAAATTTAATGCAACCCTCCCCTTTTTTCTTTCTTTGGTAGAGGCAGGGAGGTAATCTATTTATGTAATTCAACATAAATATTTCAGACAGCTTGGATAACGTTTGCATAAAGGCAAACGCGAAGGATAGAGAGTGATATTTGCAATGAAAGTTTGATTACCAAGTAATCGAATAATTGTTACCTGCTAATTGCTGTTGTTATTATGGGCATTTGTCAGTCAAAATTATGTTTTGAAATAAGTTTTGAAATAGAAATCTGATGACGTACACATTTAATTGAAAATTCACATATAGAAATACACCATCCCGGTAGTAATCATTTTGAAGTAATGCTCAAAAGTAAGATTTAAGTCACAGTTAATCCCCATGCATGTTTCAGTAATAGCTGACAATGATGACATTTAGTTTTTAAACTAAATTTAATTTACAAAAAAATATCGGTCAAAAATGTAATGGAGGAAATTGTTGAACATTGAACATTAGCGCAGTCATAAACTTCGTCATGTCGCGTTCCAAATACAACAACAAAGCTTAAACAGTATAATTAAGCTTTGACATTCACTAATAATACCGAAATCACTTGGCCAACAAGGTGGAGGCAAACGTAACCATGGTAACCCTACCAACTTCTAAGCGGAACGGTAATTGTCTGTATTTTAAGAAAGTCTTTAATTAAGATTAAGGGATTCAAACGCTCTGAGCCTTATGGGAAGGGCGTACTAAATGCTTATTGTATTGTATTGTATTGTATTCACAACACATTCATTTCCCCTCATGTATCAAATGAATATAAAATCAATGTTTATATTTAAATACAGGCCTATAGGGATGAGGTGAGATTCCCTAAAAACACGATGCTTGTGATGGGGTCGCCATCACCAGGTAGTAAAACATAATTATGGTTCGTTTATTGTTAAAAATAAAATACATGTATATCTTTCAAAGTAAACTTTAAAAAGGCATTCAGAAGAGTATTATAATCAACAGGGGCATCATAATAGTCAAATTAGAAGTTTGGGTATGGGTGACACAATGATTTAGTTTAGACATAAAAAACTCGATATGCCTTTTCTGAATTCGGAAGCAGAAAAAAACTTTAAAAATTACTGTCTTGTCTAATATCACATGTATTTGTGTTTTAGTGTATGCATAATAAACTAAAAACAAAAATATGGAAAATTATATTCAATATCCCATTATGGGCATGATGGGTGCCGACATAATCATGCGTGAAAATTTTATCTTGCTGAAATAGTAAGCTTTACGGGTTGTATGGTAAAATATGACAGCATTTCAAGAACAATATTTTGCTATCGATGGAGGAAATATAGTCCCCCCCCCCCCTCCTCGAAAAGAAGAAGTGTTGGCCATGTTGCACAAACATGCACAAATGCTACGCAAATCACGGTCGAGCAATAACAATAACCGACACATAACATGCCAAGAATGGAAAAGTACGGTGCATGGACCCTGTAATATTCCAGAACGCTTAACGAAGTCACCTTAAAAAAAAAACTTGGACACAAGAATGACAGTAATGCAGCCATGGTTCAACATAAGCTCGATCGGGGAGGGGGGACATGTCTCAACTCTAGGAGGAGGGGGATGACATTAACAAACAAAAAATGATTGAATTTTGAAAGTTAGACAATTTATGGATGCAATATATCTGGGGTTAGGGTTGTCATGGTCGTGTGGTGCATTTTATATGGACGCACACGACACAGTACATATTTAGGGTTGGGAATGTGAGTTGAACAATAGTTGTAAACAAATATCAGAGAGTAAATGGAAATGTTCTCACCTGTACAAGTATGTTTTATCGATGTGACGCCATGCTATTCCACGCGCCTTCCATCCTCCATACCGAGAAAGCATAGCTAAGTCTTTCATGAGCCATGTATGTACAGCTGCCCACCATCTTCTGGTCTTCCTCATCGCTCTTTAGCACTTGAAAAAGAAAGTCAATATAGCGAGATGCTAGCTTTAGAGTCTGTATCTTACTCAGTTTATCTGATGGTAGTGTGGGGATGATTTTACGAAGGTTCGCGAAGGCATCGTTCAGTGATTGAGTACGTTGTCGTTCTCGGACGTTCGCGAGGACGCGTTGATTCTGGAGATCCTCGAACGATTGCGGGCCCTTTCGCCGGATTTTGTGCGAGAGGCTTCCGCTGCCCGTCGACGAGCCGTCATCACTGCTGTCACCCAGCTGACACTCGTCCTCACCTTCTGATTGTCGATATCGTCTCTTGCGTCCGTAACGATGCTGCTTCATTGGGTCATCCTCGAGCTCGAAATGGTCCCTGAGGTCGAGCTGTGGTTCACGCTTCACATCGACGTCATCACATCGTCCATTCAGGTATTTCATGCTCCCTACTCCTCCTCCTCCATTTGTTATCACGTTGTCGTGGTTCATCTTCGGCGCGTGCACCATTTCCCCGCCGATGTATTCTCGCGGGTCGTACTCGTAGCCGCCGCAGTAAACACCGCTGAAATTCGTCGTGGATGGGTAAGATGCAGCAGCAGCTGCAGCAGCCTTCCAGCGGCTCTCGTCGTAAGCATACACCCCGTTGGTGACACCAGAACTGCCTCCGTACCGAACGATGTGTTCCGTGGTAGCAGAAAGACCAGTCGATGTCTGATGCCGAGTAAATGGATGACCTGCCGATGTCCCCGTCAGAGGATTCACTGAAAGTAATAAAAAGAGTTACGAAAATCAGCAGGTCGCCTCTTAGCTGGCTGATTTGTCGCGCGTGTGCAGTTATCGGCTCCGTGTGTCGTTTATGGCCGGCGTGTGATTCGGGGTGCTGTGGTGCTGTGAAGAGCCTAGCGGCATGCATGACTCTGGGAGGCGGGGCTTAGGCAACTACGACTGTCAGTGTGGTTTCTACCAATCCCTTAGGCTTTTTGATCCCCCTTGTCTCCTACCCCCCCCCCCCAAACCTTCTCTCTCTCTCTCTCTCTCTCTCTCTCTCTCTCTCTCTCAATCTCTACCTTCCTCCCTCTCACTGTCCCTCTCTCCCTCTCTCTCTTTTTCTCTGCTCTCCCCCTCTCTCCCCTCCCTTTCCTTCTCTCAGTCTTTCTTTCTCTCCTTCCTCTCTCACTATTACTATCTAATGTCTCTCTCCCATCCTCGCCCCTCGCCCCACCCTCTTGTCTCCCTTCGTGCCCCTCTCTCATGCTCTGTTATGCACAATTTTCTTTCCAGTTGATATTTATTAGAAAATTATTTATCTCTGAAACTGAATAAACAAAATCAATTTCAAAAATGGTATACGGCGGATGTACTATTGATTAAAATTAGAGCATATTCAATTTGTGTGCGTGTGTTATCATGGAATATATACTGATGTAATGTATTAAAGCTTATTCTTGTACCAGTTCACCGACCAAGGCGTACCTCCCTGCCCCGACGTATCAATTTCATCATTCAAGCATGGACTCTGACTATGAGCAGACTTGGTCATTCTTTCGGAATTTCGAAATCAATACTTTTCAGTTTATCAACTGTAGAGATTTGTTTTCATACGCCTTATTTCTAAAAAAAAAAAGCAATAATAAGAGGGTAAGATACAAAACTATTTTTCATCATAATTTCATTCTCTAAAATGTTATTTCCATCTGGCAATAAAACGCGCAGAACTTTGCGCACGGTTTGAAGAGTTATTGCATATAGTTTATAGCGAACAAACTTCATCAAACTTGCAATAACTCTGTCAAACAGTACGCGCAGAACGTCGTGCACTGCAGTTAGGAGAGTTCTAAGCAAGTTTGTTGAAGTTTGTGGTTCACAATGGCAAGATGGAGAGACGAGTACAATACTCGTGAACTTGACTTGGGTCTCCTAGTGAAGAAACGACCACAGAGAGGCAGTCCCATCGGACCAGCTTTCCGCTATCATTATTGGTGACTCACATCAGATAAAGCGTCTTGAAACAAAGCTGCCCTCCCAAACACACACACACGCACACACACACATTTATTGCACCTCGACTATTCTATTTATTTCCCCCTAAAATATTTCTTTCTTTCTGAGTACTACTGTTGGTTAGTCATGCAGACTCACTGTAGCTCATCGAAAGCAAATTTTCCGCACTTAGTAGAGCTTATGAATACAGATAAAACGTCTTCAAACAGAGCTCCCATTCAAAATACACACATTTATTGCACCTCGTCTATTCTATTTATTTCCCCCTAAAGTATTTCTTTCTTTCTGAGTACTATACACTGTTGATTAGTCATGTAGACTCACTATAGCTCATCGAAACAATTCCCTGCACATAAGAGAGCTAATACAGATAAAACGTCTTGAAACAAAGCTCCCCAAAACAAACAAACAAACAACAACCAAAAAACCTACATTTTATTTCACCTCGTCTATTCTATTTATTTCCCTGTGAAATATTTCTTTCTTTCTATTGAACACGATAAAAACCACTTTCGAAAAATAAAGACAATTTCAAAAGCCCTGTCTATCACCTTTAGAAATGTGCGAACATTACAGTGGTGTATTACATAATCCGAACCTGATTTCTATGGGCAGTACAATAGGCCTTTGAAATTGCCCTTGCGTTTATTTTTCGAAAGTAGTTTTTATCGTGTTGACTTAGTTATTCATATAATTATACTCGACACAGCTTATCGAAACCGCTAGAACATATAAACCGTCTTGAAACAATGCCCCCTCCCAAACAAACACATTTAATGCACCTCGACTATTCTGTATATTTCCCTCCAAAATATTTCTTTCTTTTTGTATAGGGTCCTATGATTCCTATCCTAATCTATAGTATTCACAGTTTGATTAGTCATAAAGACTTGCTTATACCTCATCGAAAGAAATTCTTTGCACATAAGAAAGCTATAATGTGCATATTATTGTATGCGTGAGAAGGCCTTGTAATGTTTCCAGGGGCTTGTAACATAAAGAGATACAATCGATCTTACGATTGATATCAATCGTAAGTCTATGGCAAACCATGTACTGAAGAGTTACAATTGATCGTAAGATTGATTGATCTCTTTATGTTACAGGCCCCAGAGCTGAATAAGAAGTTTTATGCGGGTAAAGATAAACATTAAAAGACTATAAGACTTCATAACATACCTGAGGGTGTTTCATAAAGCTGTTCGTAAAGTAAATCATGACTTTACGAATGACTTGAATATGAAGTGCCAGATAAGGTGCCCAAAGTTTTTCCTGATGTTTTAACAAAGTGTGACTGTATTTCCAATAACCTCAATTAAAAAATGGCAAAAAATATACTTTGCATTAAAAATGTTTGTTATAATAAGAAAGTTAATCTACATCTGCACAGTTCAACTTTAGTTGATGCAGTTAAAAATGATTGAGCATCCCATTTGGCTTGTCATATTTAAGTCGTTCGTAAAGTCATGCATAACTTTACGAACGGCTTTATGAAACACCCCCTGCTTGATGATATCTATGTTATAAATGATGATATGATACTGTTAACAAATTGAGTTCTGTGCCCCTTTTCATAAAACTTGTTATCAATAACATGTTACTATAATTGTTAAAAGCTACTGAAATCCTTGCATCTGATTGGCTGAGAGCAAATTTGTCTTAGAAATGTGGTAGTTGTTATTGATAACAAGTTTTATGAAACAGGGCCCTGGTGAGGGTTAAGGTTCATGTACTCTTTTCATATCTACAGGTATAAACAAAATCAGATAAAGTTTGACGCTCGACATTCTTGATTTAAGAACTGACCAAGGATCAGAAAATAAGAAATAAATCTGACATGTTGTATTAAAAGAAAAAAAAAATATTTCCACCTCAGCTCAAACCACTGAAAGTCAGAAAAATATTTCGTGAATGAATAACACTTCATATAAATAAACATTGCAGGGTCTCGCTTCAATGAAGATGATTTTAACAGTATCTTACCGATGCTAAAGTTAGATTGCTTTATGAAAACTATATAAATGCCCCGTCAAAATTATATGTTTAAACTATTTCTAATTTCTATTTCTAATTTCATTTTGGTATTTGTGTATTTTATTAAGAAACTTCACTGACATTGACATCAATATTTTGTTTTACCTTTGTGTAACTGATATCGGGCTACTTATGACCACTCTATACAAGTCCATCTTCTTTTTATCGAAAAGGGTTGTTAGAACAGATCAGACAGTTCGTTCAAAAGATATAAGCGAGTTTTAAAGAAAAATAGGAATTTCATTGCTTCATAGTAGACGTTTGCATTTAACAACATTTGCTGAATTGCTAGAAAAGGCACTGTCTCTGAATACCACTATTACACGTGAGTGATACCTTGGAATTGAATTAGAACTTTGACCGATGTATAGCATGCGTGGATATCATTATGATGAGTGCACAAAAATGAAGGTTAGAAGGATTGCAAATCGAAGATGATTTTACTTCGGTCATTGCGACCAAGCATATAGCTAGAAAACATAATCATTTTCTTTGTTTTGTTTTCTTTGTTTGGTTAGACCTTTGTAATATCATGTTTGGGATACATCATAAATATTAGCTTCTCTGCTGCCTCACACATCTCCCCTCCCCCTCTCTCTCTCTCTCTCTCTCCTCTCTTTTCCCCTCTCCACTGCCGCCCCCCCCCCCCCCCCCCCTCTGTCTGACTTTCTGTCTGGCTGTCTTTCCCTGTCTCTCCCTCCGTCGTCTTTCAGAGAATAAAACACCTAAATTATTTTGTTTTTGGATGGCTTTACCATAAGCGTATACGAGGCGTCGGGGGAGGGGGTGCGGGGAGGGGACTTGCCCCTGATATATTTACCTAGTAATATTCAGGTAATCGTCACTTCATATTTGGACAGGGGTGCATGGTTACTTTGTAACTTTGTATACCCTAGGCATATTTAGCATTTATGAATAATACAACTTAACATTCAAATCCTATTCCTCGTTTTCTAGGAAAGAATGATTATTAATCATATGAATACTATAAGATAAATTATGAATCAAGGGAATAGCATTGATTAATCTATTTCCGTTATACATTTCATCTCATGTATATATTTCGATGTCTTTACCAATTTTCTGAAAACAAATTAATGAATAGAATCCGTCATAATCAGTAATGTTTGAATTCCATTTATGTCGATATGATTTAAGTTTTTGTCTCGTGAACGATCAACTAGAAGGCCATTTGTAGGAAAATCAGTGGTGCAATTCAAACATTGTCTATGTCTAGGTTACCGTATATACTCGTCTTTCTTTTTTTTTTCCCCTTTCATATTCAATCGTCCAGACATTGCCCAATTTGCGTCATTTTAATGAGCTGGAATCAAAATCTTTAAACGGGTCTCGGTTATTTCCGTCTTTTCAATGAGCGAAGAGCTTGATAAGCCTGCTGGTTATACCGAAAACTGGCGGAACTCTGGCCGCCCCACGCCCCGACCCCGCTCCGCCGCCAACCCCATGGCGTGCAGCTAATTTCGCGCGCTGCAGTACTCCGGTTATTTTCAGCGAAGGACCAAGAAAATATTCTGTATACTTTTTCATTGATGTATAGCTCTCGTACTCTCTCGCGACTTCACCGCACCTCAGTCGGGCTTCGTCGCCATCCCTGCCCCGCCTGGAAGACTCTGAGCCGTGGTCAAGTCATTCTACAATAGAAATTTGATTGCGGCTTCCTCCTTAAATTCTCTATATTTTTTTCCAATATTATGCTATGATAAAAAATAATGTATTTGTACATGTATATATATCTTTTTATTGTTTAACATAAAACTTTCACGGGGAAGCGATGCTCAGTCTTGTCGAGAGTATTCGTGTCTGTAGAGGTATAATAGTAGGTCAACTTTGATCTTATGAACGATAGTATACATGTAGAACCAAAATAATGAAAACTGCGGACATTACTGACGGTATTAATCTATAATTTATAAATTATAATAGTCTCACAAAAAAAAACTTTCCTTGAGAAAAGAAAGCGAAAAAAAAAACAAAATCTAATTTTCCACTAACAAAAATATTTTCAAACAGTAGGCCTATAACGGATTCGTATATTGGATATCCATTGGTATTTCTTTCCTTCCATTCTTTAAAATCTGAAATTATAGCCTATTATATTATTCATCACAGAGCAATAAGTACAAAATGTATTTGTAAACAATTCCACAAGAACATTTTTTAATTTTGATAAGAAATTATTGAAAATAAACGATTGCGATTGTGAAAATTTGTGCAGTTTTTGTCCTTCTCTACATGTACAACATGTTTTAGAGAAACAAATTACTGTTCTAAAATTTACTGTTCTATTTTCTTAAAATTATTGAAAATTAGGTTAGAAATGTTAGACCTGAAAATTGTCTCAATGTGCAGACTTTTTGTATTGTTAGCATTGCATGTAATCATTTCTTGATTGTTTAAAATAATTTGTTTGTCCCATATTGTCAGTTTTGACGTTTGAGGTTATTTGCAGGGGAAATTACATATAAAGAGTAACTAAAATTCAACTTGTATTGTTGATAATGTAGTATAATATTTTGAAATCCCGTTGCATTATGCTATGATACGATTACCAATCTACCAATATCACAACAAATTTATTAAATATTTCTTAATAACAGTAGGCCTGTTCTGACCTTTTCTACAATTAAATTTCATGAGAGCTAACCATGTATATTTTTAATTGATGATAAAAGCTTTTCAGCCTTCAGCATTAACACTACTTTGTTAATTGCAGTAGTTACATCTTTCTACACTGAATAAAAAAGTGAATATAAGGTGACAAAGTTCACTATTTACTTTTGACCTTTACGACCCTAATTACTCGATTTACTCGTATAATATCGTATAAACATAACAGTTTGCGACAAATTGTAAGTTATTACTTTGAGCTTCAGACATATTTCGACGGCACGCTTCAATCAAAATATTACTTGATATTCTAATTTGACCATACCAGAAGGGCGTATGTCATGAACATAGGGTTAACGCCCTTCTGAATCGTACTCAGCTGAAATGTTTCTTGGGGTCTGGTAGAGAAACCTCGGGCGCCTACCCTGCGGCGTGGGCTACATTGCCTCTCAGCAAGGAAGACTTGAACCAACGATTAATTGGCTCATCAGTGAAACCGGGGAAAGAGAGAGCGAGAGAGAGAGGGGGGGGGGGGGCACTGGTAGACAGCAGAATATTAGCCGCACGAGAGTTCTTGGAAATATTCCATTATGATTATTTCTGTCATGGTAGAACGAAACCGCACAGATGACGACAAAAGTGTACGCCTTTCTTTTTTCCAGGGGTACACCTTTTTAAGGGTACACTGGTTGAAAAGAGAGATTCGGAATGCTCCCTTTTATGGTCAATATTTAGTATGCTAATGTAATTTCTGAAGTTGGGTACTCTAACTGAGAAAGAACAAACTATAGTTATTGAATAAAAATAATGTAGGATATATTCGCCTCTGATTGCTTCGAAATACCCGCCCCCCCCCCCCCCATGTGAAACAATTTATAGCAATTAAAAAAAATAACACGGAAACATCAGCGACATAAAGTTAAAATATGATAAGAATGAAAACAAGAATACTGATTTGTAAAATTCTTTTCATGATATCCTATTCCCCATAAATGACGCCATTTTTAAAATTATACTACAACCAGTTTATGTAATTTGATATTTCTATTCTACACACAAGTGCACTTTATAGCTGCATTTAAAATGGGTTTGTCATAAAAACAAGAATAGTTTTACGTGTTACCAGCTTCCCGAATCACGATATAGGCTTTGTCTTAATTAATGACATCATCGTGCTGAAAAGGGTGCACAACATCATTAAAAACACATCAAACCAAAAAAGAAGAAAGAAAGAAAGAATTTACCCCCCAAATGATAATGAATAAATAAACCAAAAGAAAATGCTAAACAGTTCCATGAGAACAGCGACGGACATGACTAAAGTACTTGAATTTTTTTTTCGAGACATTCCTAAAGAGACAGTTGTAATTATTTCGAGGAGCTCATTACATGAATGGCGCCTGATAAGAATCAAGGATTTGAGTGTGTCATTAGGTTGCTATCTTCAATGCAATTTTCTCACCGTATCCAACACTGTTTGCGTTTGAACATACGGAGTGAATTCGGTAAAGGGACACTGAATGAGTTGATTAGAGGAATGAATTAAATGAGACAGTGATCAAAGTCTTTGGCTATTTCAAACTACCAAATTAACACAATAAAAACTACTTTCGAAAAATAAACTCAAGACAATTTCAATAGCCCGTCTATCACCTTTAGAAATGTGCGAACATTACAATGGCGTATTACGTAATCCGAACCTGATTTCTATAGGCAGTACAATACGCCTTTGAAATTGCCCTTGAGTTTATTTTTCGAAAGTAGTTCTTCTCGTGTTTCAATAAAAAATAATAAAATTAACCAAGTGAACGATCAACAATAAATAAATATCTCATCATTATCTCTGAGGGAAAGTAAAATGTACTTTAAAAAAATAAAATTCTACTTGTTTTTACTTTTAAAAAGGTTTCACAAATATATTCATTTATTTGTTAGGTTATGACGGTATTCGTTTAAATTAAAAGTTTGTGAGTTTTCAAAACTAGGACGCATGCATGGTCTGTTACTTACGAATTGAATAAAGGTCATAAACTTTTTTCTACAATTAAGCAGAATAAAGAAAGTCATGGTACTAATTGTACTCTTGATTTAAGATCGAACTTTGAGTATTTCTTTGAAATAAGATTGTTGAGGAAAGTACTTCGCCCTCTAATTACATTGCATGGGGTGTACAAGAAACACCACTTCCTCAAGGTACCGGAATCGAAAACCGGAAACTGACCAGATCTTGACTCTCTCTCTCTCTCTCTCTCTCTCTCTCTCTCTCTCTCTCTCTCTCTTTCTCTCCCTTTCTTTCTTTGTTTTCCTATCTCTGCCCTTTCTTTTGTTCTTATGTACTTTTCGAGAGAGATTCTAATGGTCATTTTGTGTTTTTATTCCTTTTAATTCATCGTCGGTCATTTCTCTTTCTAATCCTCTTACAGTTCGTCCTTGTGTTTGTCTTATCACATCATTAGTAGGCCTACTCTATAGACAGTACTTGCTCTCTTGTACGTACCCAAATTCATTCATTCATTCCATTTATTTCATCCATTCATAAAAAAGTACATTTACAAAAATAACATAACAACCAAAGTATGATAATGCAGTAAAAATAGATTCTTTTTTTTTAAATCAAACGTTATTTCTGTAATTATAATTTGAAAAAGAAAATTCACTGGTTTTGATATTTTCTCTCCTCAAGAAATGTAAACGATACTGTATTGTCTTTTAATATTTGTGAATACAAGATGAAACTAAAATGTTGATGTAAAGAAAATAAAGCAAGCATCTTGCCAAAAGAATGGAACTAGGCTCGACTAGCACTTGTGCTAACTTCTAGTTCCAATTAGCAACTATATCTTAGTGTAAACAGTGCAACTGTATGCCATCCAGTTAAGTGTAATCACGTACTTGATTATTCATTGATCTACAAACATGACTACATATTATTGTAAATCCATTTATATAAATTTCATGTAGATAAGTACATTTTATGTATATGTATTCATGTAATATTATTACTCTTTATAAAAATGATTATACTGTCATTCATGTGATGTGTTGTTAATAAACTCAACTCAAACTCAAACTCAAACTCAATGAGGAGACATCTTAGGAAGGCAAAATAGCCTTATTGGTACTGCCAATTCATCTCTCTCCCCTTTAATTCTCTTAATCATATAGGCTCTTCCGTTCTCAGCTACTTCACGATAATTATTCATTAATCGCAAGGACAGTAATTAAAAGCACAATGACTGGTTCCAGAATATTTTGAGCTAGGACTAAAACAAATGGGTAAGAACAAAATATGTGTGGTTGTTGGACAGGGCTACACATCCGGTCAAATCATTAGGTTCCCACGATTTGTTATAATGATGGGCGTGGTATGAAGATGACCATGAAGACAGATAGACCGACAGACGCACACCTATACAGACAACCATACGGACCAAGAGGCGTATAGTTATTTGGTTTCCATGTTCATGGCATGTATATGAAGATTAAAATATAGACAGTAAGAGAAAGGGACATACTTAATAATTGGGTTCCTAAATATTCCTGGCCTGATTAAAAACACATCCACATTTACTTACGTCAGTGGCGGACTCAGAGTGGCACGGGGTATGGGGATGCCCCTCCTCTGTTAAAACCTAATGTAACATACCTTAAGAAGAAAAAAAATCAACAAAGTTGTGTTGTGATGATTTTTCCTTTTTCGTCAATGTCCTGCATTTTGTTTTCATCATTAAAATCTGCTTATATCTTCTCTCTAAAAGTTTAAAAAGACTCCAAAATACTTTAAAATATAATTAAAGAGAAAGAACAAATTAAGTGAACATAAAAAACTTTTCCGTTTAATTACAAGTCAGATTTGAGTTCATGATTATAATCAGGGAATTACATTTCCCTGCTATAACCACGAAAACCCATTCATATGTTTAGAGTGTATGTATGGTGTGTTTATCCGTGGGAATTTCGAAGGTGCATAGGGAGCGTTGGCCGTCGACTCACGCTGTGACTCTGGCTGGTCTGGCCGTCAGCGACGCGCTGATTCCCGCTGGCAGCTAAAACTGTCACACTCATTTCAAATGAATAACTTCCGAGTGGACACAATTCATGCTCGATCAAATTAAAGGTAGACAGTACCAAGTAATGACTGAGTATTCTTGTTGTATGGAGCATATATATGCATATTCTTCCTCTTGTCATTTTTGTTATTATATGGACTTGGTGGAACCATCAGCAGTAAGATGGAGAACGGGGAACCGAGGAAAATCTCAATAACATCTTTATTTAAACGGAGGAAAAGATCATCTCGAAATATCAACTTGTCATCATCATATCTCTGACGATCACTGAATTTAGAAAAACATATGCTAAGCATACAACATTGTTGCATAAATATAGGAGCCTATTGATATTAGTGGTGTAGCACCGGGGGACAGGGATTGGGGGGGGGGGGCACTGTGCTTCCAAATTGAATAGCGCCTATCTTCGCAAAACAAATACAACAAAAAAACAAAAACAAAACAAAACAGTAAAAAGCGAAAACAAAGAGAAAACACAAACAATGAGAAAAAAAATGATCGTAAATGGAAGGTTACTCTAGGTATAGCCTTCTCTGGTGCACTTCGCCCTTTTCTCAAGCTTGTCTAAGAGAAATCAAGAAAACCTACGACTGCCCCACCTTCATCCTCAAATATATGCCAGCGACTGCTCCGACATTTAACTGTCATTGCATGGCATTGACACGACCACTACTACCATCATTACCACAAGTAATAAGAATCATATTTCTATTATAAATAATACAAAAATATATATTACTGTGTTATCCAATGACGCATCAAGAAATATGACGCCCCCTGGTTGAAGCCCCAACTGTGCACGTATATTCAAGCGGGGCTGCAAAGCTACATTTTGCCCCCACCCCATCGTGTAGGGCTTGCCCCTTGTTTTTTAAATTTTAATACGCCATTGTTATAGCCTTCATCTCTTTACTTCTGGCATATAGACCTACTCCGACTGTGCCGCCTCCTAGTATTTCTTCTTATCTTCCTCCTTCTCCTCCTCCTTCTTCTTCTTCTTCTTTTTCTTCTTCTTTTTCTTTTTCTTTTTCTTTTTCTTTTTCTTTTTCCTTTTCCTTTTCCTTTTCCCTTTCTCTTTCTTTTACTTTTTCTTCTTCATTTTCTTCTTCTTCTTCTTCTTCTTCTTCTTTTTCTTTTTCTTGTTCCTCTTCTTCTTCTTCTTCTTCTTACTTACTACTACTACTACTACTACTACTACTACTACTACTACTACTATTACTACTACTACTGCTGCTGCTGCTGCTACTACTACTTACTACTACTACTACTACTACTACTACTACTACTACTACTGCTGCTGCTGCTGCTGCTGCTGCTACTACTACTACTACTACTACTACTACTACTGCTGCTGCTGCTGCTGCTGCTGCTACTACTACTACTACTACTACTACTACTACTACAACTCATACTTTTGCCTCTGCTACTCGTAGAATATATACTACACTACTACTACCACTACTACTACTGCTGCTGCTGCTGCTGCTACTACTACTACTACTACTACTACAACTCATACTTTTGCCTCTGCTACTCGTAGAATATATACTACACTACTACTACTACTACTGCTGCTGCTGCTGCTGCTACTACTACTACTACTACATCTTCCTCTACTAATAATTGTAGCAGAATTGCTTCTACTACCTGTACTTTTTATGTACAGGTACCTATTAAAAAGGATAGGAATAATAATCGAGAACAAATTATTTGCTTTAATACCTGACCCACTTCTTAAAATGAACATACCACTAAAACAGGTGCTTAAAATATCTTAATAAAGAAAAAAAAATTATATGGAATTCATGGCAACCCTCTTGAAAGGATCTTTGTAGGTATTTTTATGTTATCACCCTCTTGCAGACTTGGTGAGCGTTTTCCTCTAGCAACAAAAAAGCGACTACGAGAGGAAAACTTCTCTCACAGCCTGACCTAGATTAACAACGAGAAACTTGAACGCAGTGTGATGAAATCACCTTAAACAGAGACGATGATATAGGGATTACCGAAGAAGATTTATATTTTCAAGCTGAGGTGAAAACTGAAATTTCAAAAAATATATATATATAACACGATCGCAAAGACTATCTAAAAAAATCAACTGAAGGCTGATTTCAGTGTACCCTAACTTGTCTTTTTGAAATGTGCTTAGAACATTACAATGACGCATTACGTAACCACAACAGCTTTTTTTAATTGTTATTTGAAGTTGAACTTGGCTCCAAAGAAATAATAACAAATTCGAGAATTTCAATGAATTACATATTAAGCATATGTGAAACTTGTGATTTTAAAAATTGTTTTATTCCTTTACTTTCATACAGATACATGTACAAGTACAACCCAATTAGTACGTATGTATTCTTATAATAACGACATGCTTTCTTCCGATTTTAATGATATGTTCACCCAAAATAAATCCTCTCATAAGTCCCCAACCCGGCGTTGTTATGACTTTTATCTGCCTCTGCTGAGAACCTTTCTAGCTCGCATATTCTGATTTCTGATTTTATTTGTTTCCACAATCGGTTTACATATGTACAAGAGAAATATAAACATAAGCATATGGCATAATACAAAGGATAAAACATATATCATGACAACTCAGTATAATAAACATCTTCCAGTAAAAGTAATAAACGTATACAGTATATACACTTGTGGGGAACCTATTAAAAGCGAGGCTTATTCATTAGTATATTCTATATACCTCACCGCTATGTGTAAATTACAATCTAAGTCTTATAGATACAGACAATTTTTTAACACATCAAACGAAATGACAATTTTATGAATACCAAATTAAAAATCGAAAATCAATTTTGAAATATTGGATTCAAGGACGAAAATTTGAACTAAAAATGATATCAAATCGGCGTCTTCCTTTTATCGTTTGATATATTATAGATTTACCTACAGAAACTGTGGACTCTGGAGATAATAAGTAAAATGTTTACAATTTGATTCGGGCACTTACATGTATGGATGCGACTAACATAGATAGAGTATGCCTATGCCAAACCGGGTAAAATTTCTGTTCAAATTGTTAATTTTTACTTTACTAAAAAAATCTTTAGAATATGAATTTGGGCATACAATTCTTAGACAAGCTGCTCAACAATTAGGGCGCCACTATGTATCCAAGCCTTATCATGGGACTACTGTGGTATATTAGTGAAGGCTCTATACGGGAGGTTGTGCTTGCATCCTTGGACAAGGTGTTTCGATCACATTTGTCCCTCTCAACCCAGGGGAGTGTTTCATCAAGTGCTTTGTCAGTGATTTTTATGGACAACTGTTATAAGCTACTGAAATCCTTGCATCTGATTGGCTGAGAGCAAATTTGTCAGTAAAAATCACTGACAAAACACTTGATGAAACGCTCCCCAGGTGTATATGGGTACATGGCAATGCTGGGGTAATAATAATTGCAGGGCCAGCAGGAAGAGCTGTATTAATGCTGATGTAACCACCCTATAGGTAAATGTTATTATCAATTATTATTAAGTTAAATTTATTAAGTTAAATTCAAATATGTCTAGGTACGCATAAAAGGGTTTGAAAAGAGCAATATTAAAACTGATGTGGCTACCCTAGGTAAATGTTATTATCAATTATTATTATGTATTCATCATGTTCATATAGGTATCCAGAGAAGGGTTTGAAAACCTGTACAGGTCGGCATTCATGATAAATATGGTGACAAAATATCATCATGTACTTGTGATATATCTTGTTAAATGTTGTTTATTGTGCTGTATCTATCTATATACAACCCTCCTCTTTTCACATTAGACTGTCTTGGGCCTCTCTTAGCCGATATCAAGCGATTACTCAGCACCTAATTATCAGATTGCAGACGAGCGTACATCCGACAACCCCAATGACAGAGATGAGCTTCAAGCCTGCAGTAAACATAAACAAAGATGCCTAACAAGTAAAAGTCACACTCTCTCTCGCTCCCTCTCTCTCTCTCCTTCAGTCTCTCTTTCTCCCTCGATCTCTCTCCTTCTATCCCTCATTTTTCAATTCGAATTCAAGGTAATTTTATTTTCTTCCAGTATTTTAAAAAACATTTCACAAAATATTCAAATGATCATGATGATATGTATACAGAGTAACGTAAGAATAATTCTCCCCTCTCTATACTATCTCTTTCTTTCTATCTCTCTCTCTCTCCATCCCAATCTCTCTATCCTTTTATCCAATCTCTCTATCTTTCTCCCTCGATCTCTCTCCTTCTATCCCTCTTTTTAAAATTCGAATTCAAGTTAATTTTATTTTCTTCCAGTATTTATAGTCAGGTTATGTATACTGAGTAACGTAAGAATAGTCCCCCTCTCTCTCTCTCCCTCTTTCTCTCTCCTTCCTAATCTCTTTCTACCCTTCTATCCAATCTCTCTATCTTTCTCCCTCGATCTCTCTCCCTCTCTCCCTCTCTTTTCAATTGGAATTCAAGGTAATTTTATTTTCTTACTAGTATCTCAGAAAACATTTTCCAAATATGCAAATGATAGTCAGTTTATGTATACATAGTAACGTAAGAATAATCCCCCTCTCTCTATCTCTCTCTCTCTCCCTCCCCCTCTCTCTATCTCTCTCTTTCTCTCTTTTCTCTTTCTTAAATAAACCACCAAACCTTAAACCTTTCTCAACAAGATTAGAACTACTGTCGAAAAATAAACTCAAGGGCAATTTCAAAGGCCTATTGTACTGCCCATAGAAATCAGGTTCGGATTATGTAATACACCATTGTAATCGTGTTTCTCTTTCTCTCCTGTGTCTATTTGTACATTTCCCCCTCAATTTCTTCCGCTTTTTCTAATCCGTTATTTCCTATTCACCCTCCTAAACCAGCGAAATATCTCATAGCCCACGACCATGAAAAAAAAAGAATATGAAGCGAAATCCTCTCATAAAATATGATCTTGCTCGAAATTTTGAAATGTGTTTTCCAACGGATTAGGTATAAGTCAGCCATCCGGAACAAAGACAATTCCGAAGGATTTTGAAATGATCAACTTAAGACGATGGGCAAGTGCAGGAAAGACTTTGTGTTTTAAACATCCATGTGTTTTAAATATTTGGGCTATTTCTTGGAACTTCATACGAAGATTACCAACTGTAAAAGTAATTATTCTTTGCTAATTTTTATAATTCAGTCTGGACCCCGTAGCAGACCAACCAGGAGTAGGTAACTAAGCATGGGCAACCAATCTCTTTTGCTCATATCACGACTGTTTTACACAACAGAAAGAAAATACTCTGCTTTAACATTTCTTTTACCAAGTAGATTTGTGAATCACTGCTTTGATTCTTCCAAATGTTTTCACGATGGCCCTAGTTTCACATAACCCTCGCCTTGTGATGCTCTCATTAAAACTGACTCAATGAAAAACACTCACATTACGTTCACCCAGGGGCACATGAAATTCAATCCACATAACAGTCATTTTCAGCCTTTAGTTTACGAGGGATAGAATTACATGGTCCATAAAAACAAACTGTCACGCCCTTCTGACCTAGAAATAACGTGTTTTTTTTTAAACCATAAAACAACGAATATATGATATTTTTTATGAAGAAATCAACATCATTCCTCGAACTACTCAATTATTAAAATGGCAAAGTTGTGACACGACGCGGAACCAGCCATAAAGTAAATAATCAAAATGACAATTTGCTACTTTGAAGACCAGAATACAGAACAAAACAAGACGAACAACCAAATAGCGGTTGAATTATTATGCCCTCCCTGCTCCCTCCCATCAAGCATTGCGAGAACCTCCTACCACGGTTTTTCTTTTTCTTCATCAACTTTGTGTGGACATCAATGAAGACATCTTTTCTTTGGAATTGCTAATGGTTAAACGAGCTCTATGGTTGAAACATCAATTAAACATTTTAACTACTGCCCTACTGGGAGATATTTTTTCATTGATATCACTATACCATCATGGTTAGTATAATAATGTTTGAGTGTAGCCCAATTGCAGATATAGTCAGTTGTGTTGAAGTTGTCGACAAACAAAGTTTGATCAAACGCGTCTAAACAACAACAGATCATTGTCGCATGCATATTACTTGTACGACTGTGTTGTGATTATATTTATCTTTTGGTTATTTTATTTCATTTGTTCTTTATTCGCTTTAAAAAGCACATACAAAAATACAGAAACATATAAATATATGCATGTAGAAAAAACACATACATCAACAACAATATAGCCTATGCAATCTTCTACAAAAATGCACATTCACAGTGCTATGTATTATTAAAAAATCAACAAAAGTAGCGGAACACGATAAGAACTACTTTCGAAAAATAAACTCAAGGGCAATTTCAAAGGCCTATTGTACTGCCCATAGAAATCAGGTTCGGATTATGTCATACACCATTGTAATCGTGTTTCTCCTTCTCTCCTGTGTCTATTTGTACATTTCCCCCCCTCAATTTCTTCCGCTTTTTCTAATCCGTTTCTAAAGGTGATAGACAGGCTATTGAAATTGTCTTGAGTTTATTTTTCGAAAGTAGTTTTTATCGCGTTCAGGGTAAAATAGGAGTGGGCATTCAAAGCTTTCACAAACAATAACTCTAGATCTATAAATTTAAATTTGCAAATGAAAATGATGCAGCTTGATATCAGGGAACTGCCACGACTCTGGTAATATCATTAATGAAACAAATGCGTCTATAATGCAATAATTATGTGTACGTCAGCTAACTGTAGTATGCTTCTTTTTCTTCTGTGTAATATGTAAATCCTTTATTTAAAAGGCACTTAAATGTCTTTCAATTTTTGGTATAATCGTTTCTGAAATCACACGCATCCTGTATATATTATAGTGGACAATGGAGCTACTGATGTCACTTGATGAACATGGTTATCCATAAAGAAAAAATGATTGCTCCAAAAACTCAGGGGCGGATTTAAGATGGGGCACAACGGGCACATGCATGCCCCCTCCCCCCTCGCCCTTTGACCAAAAATGCCAAAAAGGCACCTATATCAATGGAAAATGTAATAACCTTTTTTTTTCTTTGGCACATTTCTCAAAACCTTAAACACCTCTTTAAGAAAATCCTGGATCCGCCCCTGCAACAACAATCATACTGTTAAATATTCATACATGTAGTTGGGAAATGATTTTCATGAGATATAACAGTTGTATATATTTCTGATAACACGTGCGATTAAATTGTATAGACAAGGTATATCAGGCACTCTGTTTAGATTTTGAGAGAAATCAGCCCTCTACCAACACAAATTGTATACAATATCAATAATACTCCTGAAAAATGAGTACATATACATATTTATACATTTTTAAAAAGAATATCAAATCTTTCCCTAGATGTTAGTAAGCTCATCTTGCTAAAATTTCATCTTTTCATCATTTACTATAGAAGACGAGAAAATCCCGATGGCAATAGGTTATCAAAATAATATTCAATATGATTATTTAATGAAATAAAAAATCTTCTTACCTCTGTTTCCATTGTTATTCGTTGATAAAACACTGCTTGGAATCGCATTGTCCCAGAGCCGACAATGGGCGTAGGCTGCTGTATCCATGGTAACCACAATCTGACTCTAAATTTGGCGGGAAAGCTATGCGCGGAGACAGCTGTCTGGACACACCACGTCTGCGTAACACGGTGATGAGCTAGATTACTTGGTTTCCTGCGAGAATCAAATCAAATAACAACCTCTCATTTTCTCGTGTAAATTCTGATTAAGTGATTTGTCAAATTGGACGAAATGATTGATTCGAACACTTACTATTCCTTCCAATGCTGTCGGATTACGAGGAAGTCATGGGTCGCGCATGACGCATACAGACTTTGAAAAAAATAAAGAGAAGTTAAGCGTTTATTGATCTCTAATAGTCTGATGTTGTCGGGACCATGTCAAGTCGTATAGGAAGCTTAGCAATGCTACAAGCCACAAAACCTGCAATCCGCAAAGTAAGGAAAGAACCAGAAATTGTCAAAAGGTGTTTTGGTTTCGTACCTCAGTAAACACAGGATATTAGAAAAGAAAAGCATGACAAGCACGGTTTGTCTTTCCCAAACAAGCTCTCAAGGATTACAGTAAAATGAGAAAATTTTTCTGAATATTTTTTGGCAGGATGGAAAGTCGTCTTGCAAAATAAAAAGTTTATCAAAAGATGAGACGTACATATGATGCTAGAGAAACGATGATATCAACTTCGTGATGAGATTCTCCGCAAACTTTCCTCTAACGCCTCGAGCGACAACTCCACGAATGTGCCCCTACGAACAAACACCCAACTACATACAACATCCACTGTGCCATTATCTGGAAATCAGCTAAGTTTTTGATCAACGAATAAAAAAGTGGCACAAACTCCCCGCACTGCCTGCCAATTACGGAATCAAAGATAATATTTAAGCAAAATCTAAATAGAAAGCATAACTGTCTCTAGTGATTCCGTTTATGCTTTTCACACCGCGGCCGAGGCTCTCAGAAGTGTAAATGAGGCCAGGATAATTGCGAGCGACGTGGACCAAAGAGAGGGGGAAATGGAATAATTTAGCTATCTTTCGCATCGGCATCTGAAGTAAATAAGGGAGGATGGTTGAGATCCGAGGACGGGTTTCCGATTTGATCGTCCTTCGCTTGAAGTGAGATTTGACGGATGAAAGAAGGGGAGAGAAGATGTGTGGAACGGAAGATGACACAGATACTCAAAAGATCGATAACCTCTCGTGATGACTTGGATAATTTTTCATCAACGTCTTCCTACCTGCGTGCTTACACATCAGGAAGAGATGGACGGACAAAATTAGTCTGGTCGGACATAATCTTACTACCGAAATTCGGATCAAAACAATTAGCAAAGTTGGTTATATTTGTTCTCATAAAAAGCATCAGAAATTAAGACCATGTTTTTAACAATTAACTTAACTCGTAGTAGTTTATGCTAAAGACTCTAACATGTAACATTAACCATGGTTACCGCGGTCACCTGTCATTTGATTCTTAGACAGATATAATGGTAACTGTAAGCACATGCGGCAATTCAGATCGCAATGGTTTTCGTCATCCTACCAGCTCCCCATTACCCTCCTGGGTATGGCGTAATAACTGTAAATTAATGCTTTGCCAAATGACACATGTGCCATGCTGGGGCTCGAACCTAGGACCTTCACATGTCGAGACAAATGTTAACATGACGTGACGACACCTGTCTGTATAGGGCCTAAGCAGGTATCCATTCACCTACACGAATAAACATAGCATGGAATAAAAATATAGAGAATACAAGATAAATATTTTTTTTAAATATTGAATAACTGTAACAACAACATCAACAATAATGATAATGATATTAATTATAATAATAATAATAGTAATAATAATAATAATAACAACTATAATAATAAAAAACAATAATGATAAATAATACTCAATAATAATAAGGCCACATTTATATAATCCCAGGGGATGCTCAAGGCGCCTACAAAGTGATGTATGATATATATTAATAGTAATAATATCATCGGATATTAACGGCCACTAAAATGGTATCAGTGCTTACACAATTGTATGACCTTAATTCACGCTGAATTACCAGTGACCCTCCAGCCCCTTGACCCCCCCCCCCCATAATAATAATAATCCATGGCCACGAATACTCAAGTTCATTATTCATTATGCTCGCAGAGAGGTATATCAAACCGCCAAGACAAGTATTATGTCACAAAGGGCTTTTCAGAGTAGTCAGAGTAAAAAAAAAAGAGCGCAAAAGAATACAGGTGCATTAATCTTTGATTAAAAATATAAAAAATAAGTCAAGATGTATTCTGCTAATCTCCGAACATTATGAGAAGACGTGTATATATGGAAATAATTAGAGTTTTCAGATGAATGCCATCTGGTGATAAATGTACATGATTAGAAGCCAACATGTGTCATGAATAACTCTTCACCGATTACACAGAATGAAGGATTTGTCTGTAACCATTTCTAACATGTTTTTATTAATCATTCCATTTCTAGACTAATTATCAGTTTCTACATTCTCGGTGAAAATTACGATATCGCCCATCTCCTCATTATGTACCCCGATGATTCTAAGTTCATTATTCAAATAAATCTCCCTATACAGGTATATGCTTAAAAGTATACTGTATGTATAAAAGAATTGCACAACAATCTTAAAAATCTACACCGGTGGTTTTTCTCGATGTATTTACAAATAAAATAAGAAGACAAACGCTGCTGACAATGCGCAGGTTCCTAGAGTTTAGAGCTACTTTTTTTGAATCACTTCCGTCGAGTTTAAATTGAATTTAACTTCCATCCGATATTTGTTTCTCTAGTTACCCCTGAACTCCGATTCTTACTCCAGACGCTTCAAATAGGGGATCCTCTCAAATTAAATCAAATGTATAATCTTGCTTAATCATCTAGGGGTGCTATTGTTAGGGAGTGTCCAGTGAAGAGGGGTTGAAGGGGCAATTAAAGGATGATTGTGTTCCTAACATTCGACAGATGACCCTCTCAAGGTTACTGACGTCATCATCTTAGTGTTGATGATGCTACAGGAAAAACAATAGATAAGTTAAGCTAATGCAGTGATAATGTGATATCAAGAAATAATATTCAACCCCCCCCCAAAAAAAAAACCCACAAAACAAACAAACAACAAACAAACAAACACAAAACAGAACAAACCAAAACAAAATACAAAAACCACAACCCGTAGCCATGGTAGCAGTATAATATTTTTGTGTGGAGAACTAGAAAATATTGAATCACGGTGAAGAGGGATAAAAAATCACGATTTTTTAGGACACTTTATAGGCCAATTACTAATATAACAAGATTTTAGACAATTCTTTATTTTTTATAGAATTGTATCATTTGCAATTCTCCGTGGCTACTTCAAAAATGTCAAACAAAAAAACTTCTTTAAGTTCTAAATGTTTGAGACAGTAACTATTTGATGGCATGGGGCCTTCTTGTCAAAATATTCAGATGCTTTAGCCAGGAGTGAGCCCCCCCCCCAAAAAAAAAAAACAAGAAAAAAAAAACAAAAACAAAAACAAACAAAAAAAAAAATAAAAAATAATAAAACAAAACAAAACAACCCCCCCCCAAAAAAAAAAAACAAAAACAAACAAACAAACAAAAACACGGAAAGAGAAAAAACTTAATTGAATTTAGCGCATTTAGTGAATGTTATAAAGAGAATAATTCTTGTAACATTGTAAACAAGTAAACCTTAAAACATATCGTATTGAATACTGTTTAAACTTCCCTTGTTTGTGGTTATAAGCAAGAGAGTGGTATAAACAACTGCATAACATCCTTAACCGCCAGAGCTTACTTTATTTCTTTTCTGCTTTTCTATTAAGCCTTTATCATTTCTATTACCGGCACGGAAAACAAATTCTTACACAATCTTTATGGTGCATATAGCTTATGCAAATATCCCTTCTGTGTGAATCATTTTTAGCTGTTAGCATTATCATAACCAACTTCAGATATAGGTTCTAGTAGTTTGCATAGGCATGATAACTAAAAGTAACTGGACTGGAAAATTAATGACAAAATATTTATCCCTTTTATCATACCGCAGTAAATCGATCCTAGTTCGGCCTTTAAATATTGAAAAAGAACACTAGGAGAGATTAAACGACAATAAGGGATTAAACGATTTAGTGTGTGGGCTGGTCCGCAGTATTGAATATCGGTCCATTTTTCTTCAAAGTTTCTCGCCTCCCTTCCTGTTCAGGTGTTCACTCTGGCGAGGAGGGAGTGATGAATTTAAGATTGCCCATGTCCTGAGAGACCTCATGTCATCGCTTGCTTCAAATGGTACTGTCACTTGATGATGACCTTATGACAAGCACAAACTTTAAAGGTAATCTTTAAAGGAAAGCTTGAGGTCTGGGAAAGGTAAACAATAATTTGTGAGCTTTCTCATTCTTTTTATATTAGTTTGGAAGATTATCATAGTATATATGTCCCCTGAAAAGGATTGCTGTTCAAATTCCCTCACATTCAAAATAATTATGACCAGAAACAGCAGAAATGTTCGGACCGAACATTTATGTGTAGTCCCATATACACATTTCTGTGTGCAGTGCATGTGACTCTTGAAGTTTTATTTGTTCCACTTTTACATCAGATGAATCTTAACAAAAACGATTTTACAGCACATTTTTCAATTTCAAAACATAGGGGTAAAGAATTCAAATCAAGTACAATGTACAGTAAATAGGTAGAAAGTTTGAGAGATATATGAACGACTGGCAAAAAGAAGGGGAAAAAAGCAAGATGTGGGGAGCCTAAATAAAAATCATTGCTTGTAAATGATTAGGCTCCCGTATATAAGTAATTCTGATTGGGATGCAATAAAAAGCGAGACGGATTAGAAGTATCAGATTTACGTACAAGGAAAGCTCTCCTTGTCAACTTCTCTCTCTCTCTCTCTCCGGCCATCTTGTTTGTTTGTTTGTTATCATTGCTTTGTTCAAGGGCTGAAAGTACTAAATGTCCATCATCTTTAATACAACCCTCACTCATGTCCATTTTTTATATATTGTGAATTGTAGACTATTTTTTGATGCCTCAAAAGTATCATTGTTTTATGCCTCAAATGTATCTTTGTTTTTTTTATTGTATGTATGTTTGAGTGGAAATAAACTTTGAATTGAATTGATTTGAAAGCTTAGAATGTGGAGTAATTTCTTATCATTTTGGCGGTTCCAAAACCTTACCGCATACATTAATTCTTACGTGCTATATAATCAACATTTCCCAATTGCTCTGAGACAGTATCTTTCACAATTCAATCTCGTCACGGTGACCAGAACTCAACTTTATCTTTATGGTGTTTTTTTAACTCCTGATTAAAAAGTGCATTTCAAAATATATATTCTTTACTTTCACAGGGGATTCCCCTGTAGACAGTTGGGATTGATTCAAATCGATCGCAACTCGATATCAATCGCTACTGTGCACTAGGTAGGAGTTTGTACATTTGCAATTGATCAACGCAGCTCTTTATAAGACAGGGGTAACATGGGTAAAAAAAATATATCAAAATATTAAGAAATAAAAACATCATTGTCACTTTCATTGTCAATGTCATATCTTTTTAAAGTTTATTCGAATAGACCAGCTCATCTTGCTCACAGTACATGCTAAAAATCACCTCAAATATCCACAGATCTTTTAAATATGGAGAAGTCCCACTCCGTGCATTTTGAAATAATCACTTCTATTGTGATGGATGTACGTCATTAATAGTTTTGTTTCCATCATTTGACAAAAAAACAAAACTGGACTGAACTAGTCTGAAAGCCCCATTGAATATCTGGTCAGTGACTGAACTCGTCTGAAATACCCATTGAATATCTGGTCAGTGACTGAACTCGTCTGAAATACCCATTGAATATCTGGTCAGTGAATGAACTCATCTGAAAGCCCCATTGAATATCTGGTCAGTGACTGAACTCGTCTGAAATACCCATTGAATGAATATCTGGTCAGTGACTGAACTTGTCCGAAAGGCCCTCGGAATATCTAGTTAGTTTTAGAAACCAGTCTGAATAGCCTTTGAATATCTTGGTGGGTTGAAGGGGAATCACATGTATTTAATATCAAAATCATTTTTGACAAATCACAAGTCTACACGCCTACAGGTGGAATGGAATTGTGTTTTGTTTGTATTTTCCCCCTTCTCTCCATCTCATTCACGGTATTTTGAGGTATGAAACATTATACGACTTCTCCCTAACTTATGACAAAATCAATTTGTTTGTAGTTTAGAAATGTACATGTGCAATCCTGATATGGTCGATTTGAGATCGGCTCGTATTTTGATTTCTATCAAATGGGAACAAAAGGAAGTACAGAACAAACAGACTGGCAAGGAATAAAAGTCAGAGTAATATGACGTCATTTACTATGTTTACGCAGTATTTACACTGTGCAGGAGAGGGGTTACGTTCAGAAAATGAATGCAATGAAAATGAAATTAGTGATAGGGTTTTCTCTTAGCGGTTAGAAATATGGAAAATTTGTTAAAAGAGGGGAACAGTGAATATCATATTAATTAGTCCTAAAGAAACTGTTATACCGTTCTTCTCATCCATGATTTCTCACGTGACTGCAGAGGATGATGTAGGGAAAGGGGGGGGGGGGAGGGGGTGGGGAACGTGCCCACGGCATTAACCGAATCTGTCATACCTTTAGTACACAAAAAGGTCCCTCCTAATTACCACGCCCTTTATTTTACTGGCAGCAATTCGAAACGAAAAAAGGTGGATGAAAATTGTCGGACTTTACTTTTGCCCCCTACCCCCGGCTGCTATAAAATCCTGGATCCGCCATTCTACTGATTATGCTGATTGCCAGATAAGGCATGACTGTCTGTCTGTCTCTACGTATGTACGTCAGTTTGTCGTCTCTGCCCTTCCTTTATAAGCAAGTATCTAGCTCTCCAACCCGTCCCACCCTGTCCCCACCCCCCTCTCTCTCTCTCTCACTCTCTCTCTCTCTCTCACACACACACACACACACACACACACACTCTCTCTCTCTCTCTCTCTCTCGTTCGCTCTCTTTCTCCTTCTTCTTCTTCTTCTTCTTCTCCTCCTCCATCTTCTTTTTCTTCTTTTCTCTCTTTCTCTCTCATACTCTCCCCGTCTCTCTTCATTCTCATCTGATAGGATGCTGTTGTCAAAGATGATTGAGATCCGAGCAGTCCCCGCTGACTATCTCTGTTTCCCCGGTGAGGGGGTGTCATCGCTCCACAAATGACAAGAGTTATTTTTGTTGCAATTTCTGACTCGGGGATAGGCAGGAGAATGAACTGCTAAGTACTAAGTAGAATTAGCTGTTCAAAATAATTCACGCTGCACTTTTCAGATCGGATTGTGAGTCACGCACGCTGTATGTTGCCACAATAATTCTTTGATACAAAATTGGTTAATTTAAAATTTGTCTTTTAAACATTTGATCAATTCCAAAGCTAATAGTTTTCATTGGCGTAGCGTGAGTCTGGATATTTGAGGAGCACTGGAATCATGTGGGAGGGGGGGGGGGGCGGACGGGGTATCCGTTTCAGTTATTGAATGAATTGTTATTTACAGGGCCACTTATTAGGGGAGGTTGTGGAAGGGGTCCTGTCGTCTTTTTTATATACTCGTCCTCTTTCCCTTTTTCCTTTCCTTTTTTTTTTCTCTCTCTTATCTATCTTTCTCTTTCTTTCTCCCTCTCTCTGTCACACACTTTCTTTTCCCAATTATATTGGGGGGGGGGGGGGGGGCTTCTTCTAATTATGAAATGGTATCAAAGACTTACTTCGATTTTACTCAGAGAAAAAGGAGCTACTCCCGATAACTTGTCTGCATGGAGTTGAGTTATTTTTATATAAAATGGAGATTATTATGAAAGAGATTGATAATCCAAGCATGGATTTATTGATGGGATTATCCGTGAGCCCATCGGAAGAATCTATATGAATCGACTTAAAACGATCAATCACATGCGTGCTAAGTCAAAACCACATTTGTAAATCTCACACGAGTTAGAAATAGATTTTCTGGATTTTGCACTTATTTCATCACGAACCTGCAACACTATTTGCAATATTTGAAATTAAAATCTTCAAATGCAGAAACTTTATCCTCATTCTGCAAAATTTATTTGAGAATAATTATTTTCCTTTGAGCGCCAGTAACTGGATAAAACACACTCTTTCAATTGTTTTGTGCATGTCTCGGGCTATGCAGAGGGTGCTCTGGAAAGGTTTTTTTTAAAAAGGTTTTCAAGTAAAATTAAACTATCGTTTTGACCATTGACAACTAAGGAGAAAAAAGTCAATTGCAGACTGCGTGTTATGTCTGAAAGAGCTCAGTAATTTTAACTGCTGTTAGAAACACATCGTAATTCATATTAACCTGTCACGCACTAAAAAAGGATTAACGGTGTTTTACACTCATCTCTGAAACAAGATATGACTGACTCTAGAGAAAAGATATATCTCCTTTCATCCGGGAAATCTTCCGAACCCACAATCGGAAAGACCCTAATCAATGGCCAATTTCCCCTTGGGAATTGAGCATTAGAGGAACTAGAAAGTCTCGAGAGACATCTTCCCTTCTACTCCATAATTCATTATAACTCATAGTGACACTCATGTGCTGTAATTATGGTTGTGCGACGCAATGCTCCGGCGACAATTATTCCGCGGTAATTTTGAACTCTAACCAAATTCCTAATTTCAACCCATTTATTCCTTGGTCCTAACACTATGCCACACCCGAAACCTAACCTAAAAACCAAATTTCAACCCTAACCCTAAAACCCTATACATTTGGCGAATTAAAATCCGGAGCAATAATTGTCGTCGGAGCACCGTAATTGCTCATCTTTCATTGCATTTCAACAGCAAATAAATTTACAAAGGCTTTCAGTTTACAAAAATCATTATGAGCATAGAAGAACATGCCATATCAGCTTATCGCGGATTTGATTTGCTTTGTCACAGAACAACAAGAAAGCACGCAGAATATTAGACATAAAATCATGAGAATAGTAAATGCGTCATTTAATGGCGTAGGACTGCGTCAGTCACTAGTGCGGAGCTTTAAAGCCCGGCCCACACGGGGCGTCATTTACTGACGTTAGGACTGCGTCAGTGACTTATACAATCTTTTGCACGTCATAAAAGAGTGATATTGTTTAAAAAGTGATTGCAAAATAAACAGTGCAAATAGTACTTTTAATAACTGGCGCATGGGTTAATTGCCTCTTCAGGCTCGAATAGCGCAAGTACTGACGCAATTAAAATGACGCCTGGTGTGAGCTGGGCTTATCGCACCATATGTGAATACAAACTGAAGAGTGCAAACATTGTGTTAAACTTACTGGCGCATTCGCTGATTCCCTTCATCGTGTTCATAGGTTTGAATAGCGTAGGTAATAACGCAATCAATATGACGCATCGTGTGCATTGGGTAATAAATCGGTGATCTGGAAATTGACAAACAATCTTCAGATGTTACCAAGCATGAATTAAAATATGTCCATGTTTTGACATAATGATGTAGATGAATAGAGAAGATATGTCACTGGAATGTAAATGGACCTTGTATCAGGAATGATTGAAGCATCTCATCATGGAACCATTACTCCTATTCCACAACAGATGCAAGCAACTATTTTCAAAACCATTCATCATTTTGTGCCAAAATTTGAAACAAAGGAAGTCTCGGATTACTGCCTCATATCACACGAACAATTCCTCCTTCATATCTGCAGATACAGACTCTATTTGGAACAATTAAACACAATTCCATAAATCTTTGAGACTAGCGTAACTTCGCCATTCTCTGGTTGTGTCCTGAGCATCTACAGTACATCGTCTATGGACTGCTTTTGGACTGCGGGCTCCATAGTCTCCTAGTTCAGACTGTCTGTCGCGCATTACGATTTACGATTGGCCAGGGTCTGTGACTGCAGAATACCAATAATTCGAAGGAGTGACAATGAGCCCATGTCTATAATGATTCAGCTCAAATCCCAGTCAATCAAAGTAGGCCATGACCTAGAAAGATTGTTTCCAATATTTCCAAATATTGGCCCACAATGCATGGCGTAGTGCTTGACGGAAGTCACAATGGCGTCACTTCCTATGAATAGGTATCGCGAAAAAATGAAATATGACTTTCTTTAGGCTTGACCCACAGACATTTTGAAATTAGTACCCATGTTAATCCAAATCATTTCGAATTGGATAATCAGCAATATATGTTTCACAGAGTGGTTAGCAGTATGTTATGCTTAAGTGAGCACGACGCCTCTATAACTGCAAGCATGCTCGCCTTCTCTATCACATATCTGAAAAGGAAATCTGTTCTGTTCAGTTATAAAGAATTAAGGATAATTTGTAAACTCAGAAAGCAAGATAAAATATGTTGCCAGGTAAGAAGAAACATGTATGACTTATCAAAGGACAGAAGCTAGGCTGGGGGGGGGGGGTGGGTGACATTTTTGCCATGACTGAGAAAACGACTCGCGAGCAAGCGAGACGAGCGAGCGGGGTCAGGCCATGTAAAAGTTTGTATTAATACGATTAATACAAGGCAGACTTTGCGTCGTGTTCCATTTTAACACAGAGGAAAATCCATGCTACAGACCTAAAGAGCACCCCACTCTTTACTCTACACTACCATAATTCACCCTGAAAATCTTCCAACCAAGAAAAAAAAATACAATACCCAAACTTATATATTCCTTAATATCCGGAGATCATAAACAATATGAAACAATTACAAATCTAACGATTTCATGTTAAATAACTGTGATCTCTTTGTTGAAATATGGTAATAAAAACGATGAAGATAAGGATGATGATAGTGGTGATGATGATAATGATGATGACGACAACGACTACGACGATAATGATGATGATGATGAAAATGAAAATGGTGATGATGCACACATTATTTCTGGAAGTGCATCAAAGCGATGATTGATTTTAAACTCGTTATTGTCCTAAGTTGCCAAGCTTCCTTTCCTGTAAGTGCATAATTAACCCTATTCTTCTACTTCCCGACACAAAGGGATTCTTCACTTCCATCTTATTTTCCGTTTAGACTTTCTGAGACACCTTAGCAAACAGTGACCTCTTTTCTTTCCTGCTTATCTTCTACTTCCATATCCATTTTAAGCCAAAGGAGAGGAGGAAAAAGTTGGCGCATTTTAATTGAGGCTTGTTTCCACAAGCATTAATTCTGGTCATGCGTTTTGTGCTTAAGACACAGGTGCTGTCGTACCATATGGTCGTACCCAAGACACAACAGTGTCCTTGTTAAATTATCACTAAAACGAAAATGACTGTGATTAAAAATCATTATAAATGTTGGCGGTTTTTTTTGCTGTTGTTAAGAATTATCTAAATATGGGCACAGAAGAGCATAGTTTCAGTTCTATGAGATGTCTATCTTGTGGTGATAGATGAATTATAAATAAATACGATGCATTCAAATATTACAGTCGAAATATTACATTTTATTGTTTTAGAACGAAGTGGTGGTGAACTAGATTATAGTTGTAGTTTCGATGTGCGGCCATGGTTAGTCGTTACGATAAAATATATAATATAAAATATTGCTTGATAATTATTTTAAAAGAATAAAATGATGCGCAGGTAAAGTGGTATTTCAAATGGAACAACACTGTGCTGAAGAGGGGAGGGGGTAAGTCCGAAAAAAGTATCTGATGAGCAAACAAAAATTGAAGAAAGGAAACGTAGAATTTCTTTTTTTAATCACATTTTAGGTGAAATTTACCTTTAAAAAAGAAGAACCCAATTTTTCTCTTTTCCATTTTGTTTTCAAAGGGCGGGGCACACTTTTATACACTTAATGTATTGCAAATTTCGTCCCCCCCCCCACTTGGATTGGCTGGCCACTATTAAAAATGAACTTATTGAACACACATTCCAATCTTTGGAGTTAGGAAGGGTTGTGCACTGCAATTGAGTTTCATCTGCCTCTCTAACAACGGGATATTGTGATACAGTGAGTACAGAGTTGTAACCTTTATCTCAGGATGATAGGAGCTGTCAGGTTTCTCCCTCGCACACCCACCCTGGTCTGCTTCCAATACTGGATGTTGAATCATTGAAGTCAGTCAATGACCCCCTAAAGATGGCATCACTAGGGGTGGGTGGGTCCCTGTTGGCTCTAATGGGCGTGGTATTATTTGACGCTGTGGATCTACTGTACTGTAATTCCGTTGATTTTCGAGCGGAACAGACTCTTAGTATGATATGTTACGTTTATTATTCATTCAATTTATTTACTATTTCATACCTTTCTGTATATTCCTAAAAATCATCAGTTCTTTACCTATAATGTCAATTAAAACGTATAATTTGAAAAAGATGATGCAAAAAATTACAACAAGTTATTTTTCAGATCTCATTTGCCCATACTGAAGAAGAAGCTTTTTTGATTCTTGAAAGTAAGTTAATAAGTTAACTTTTTTTTTTTAAAGTCAGTTTCTAAAGTTAACTTCAAAGTTTGTAGCATGTTTAGGTTCGTTGCAATCCATCCATAAGCTTTGAGTGATTTTTTTAGTCTTTTGTTTGCTGTTAAGTTTAATATCGACCAAACAATAATCATATTATTGTTTATTATATCTTTTTTTGTTTGATATTATGTCATATCAACTTGTATATCCATGTTTGTTTGTAATGTAACAAAAAGACATTTGTGGAAAATTAACAAACTTTGAAACCTTGAATAATATCATTCCTGACTGCACTTTTATTTATTATTTTTGCCTACAGTTCCCCTCCGTTTGCGTCCCTACCTCTGTCACCTGTCTTCAATTCATTCTCTCTCTCTTTCTCTCTCTCTCTCTCTCTCTCTCACACACACACACACACTCTCTCTCTCTCTCTCTCTCCCTCTATCTCCCTTTTTCCACTCCCTCCATCTATCTAGCTGTTTATCAATTTATCAATCAATCAATCTATCTATACCCATCTATCTTTCTTTCTGTCACTAACCCCTCTCCCCGCTCTCTCCCCCTCCCTCCATCTACCGATGCATCTATCTATTTACATGATCTACCTATCCGTCTACAGAGACTTTCTTTCTCTAACCTCCTCTCTCTCTCTCTCTCTCTCTCTCAGCTGATGCTTTCGAATCACACATCTATCTCTCCATCTTCTCTGTCTGTCTCTCCCGGTGGCTTCAGATCTCTAATTGATATCAGATTATTGAAACTAAACTCGTATTTTCTACCTGCGCCCTAGGTCTTGTGTTACCCCTAGGAGTTACCAGAGAGGGCTGAGTGAGCCGGGTTTGCCGCCGTCACTCCAGGCTGGGTTCGCCTGTCTTGTTGGTCTTACAAGCCCATGTCCCATGCATGCCCAAAGTGCTGCGCTGTCAATTTCCAACACTACCCGAATTCCTAACTTCAGATCTGAAACTAAAGCTAACCCTATAACCCCAACCATAAACCTATAACCTTAAATCCTATTGCAACGCCAACCTTATATTTGACGAAAAAAAAAAATCGCCGTCGAAGCAATGATGGGTTCACCATGTCCCCGCTCATAGAAGATACGGCTGAAAACTGGCAAGGAACTTAAAAATTGAATTGTAATGCTTTGAAAATAACAAAGCACCAATAATCATCTGATTACAAGGATACGAATTTAGTCGAGATGGTGAAAAATGTGTTTAATGTAGACATGGAACTGCTTGTCAAAAAATGCACCCTTAGAAAGAAATAATGTTTATACTTTGACTATTGTTTTTGGCGTACAAGACTTGATAAATTTGAGGAACAAAAGGAAAAGATGAAAGTTTTTTTTTTTTAAGAACTTAAAATACACGTAAAAGTCATTATTCACTGTTTGAAAAAAGGAAGGAATACTAAAATTTACGAAAAATGTTTCTATGTAAAAAAATATTTAAACAATGTTTGTGATTTGTTTTGTTTTAATAACTACCCTGATTTAATATTAATAATAAAAATAATCGAGACTTATATAGCGCACATATCCACTCTTAGAGTGCTCAAGGAGCAGAATATAAACAATCATATTATTACCCCGGTCATTGGATTCTGGCACGCCCGCACACAGTGTATGCACATTCTCCACTCCCTGGGGACCATTCCAGCCAGTTCGCCTGTTAAGCGCACACATGCTAAGCAAAGGACATTAACTTTCGCCATCCTACCGGGTACCCATTTAACACCTGGGTTGAGAGTGGCAAATGTAGATTGACGTCTTGCCAAAGGACGCTAGTGTTGTGGTGGGATTCGAACCCCGGATCTCGTGGTTTACAGTCCGGGGACTTATCCACTGATCCACAACACCTCCTGTCGGTTTAGGGTGAAAGAAAAAAATACATATTTATCATTCTACATTTGGTAGATTCAATCTAGCAACAAGATAACCGATGCTAGACAACAACTCACAGTTTCATGCTTGAATTGTTTTCAAGTTTTAGAAGCAACAGTCCTGAGGATATGAATGTAAACAACATTATTTCAAACTTCCATTATAGATTTTTTTACAGTATGAGAACTTAATATTTAGCAAAATCAGATTTGACATAACTCGCCGGGAAAAAAATTATGTAAAAGATTGAAAACAATCCAATACAATTATTTCATATTTCCTTCTAAAAAATTATGATTCACCTACCTTTCATAATAAGAGCCTCTGATAGGTTCAGAAGTATGATAATGCAAGTACATATATAGTTTATAGGTCTATTCGAAAGGGTTAATAACTCAAACAGGGGGACACAATTTTCGGAGACATGGGCGTAAAGGCCTATGGGACTATAGATTCTGTTCTTCAAATCGTTCTTTCCCCCACCCATCCCATCTAGCCTCGAGCTACATGTGGCTCGAATTCGAGAAATGGAAGTTGAGTTTTCGTCATTTTGGGGTTAAAAACCGGAAAATAATGACGCGTCTGATATTGGTCGTTCAAGCCTGACATGTAGTTGCTACCTTGCCCTGTTTGGTGCACTTTTTTCTATTAGTAGTTGATTATTATCTTCCCCTCCTTCTAGTGAAATGATTATTCATTTTCTCTCACTCCATCGACAGGGAAAGGACTATTGACTGGCATACTTGGATGACATCGCACTATTAGTAAGGGTAATCAAAACGATTCCTCCGCATCTAGAGAAGACAGGATGAATACGCTGAGAGAATGCAGATGGGACTGTGTGTTAAAAGCCAGAGACAGAAGTATTGATCATATTATCCATATTTGTGATGAAACAGGTTGCCGAGAAAATAAATAAACATGAAAAAATAATTTTTCTGATCATAGCGATATTTTAAGAAGTAATGTCACAATTGAAAGTCTATTGCGACAAGAAACTATACGTGAAATAAAGAGAGATTGGCTTTTTGTCAGAACCTGCTATTATTGTTCGAACGATAACGTCATTGTATTATTTTGAATTATTCTAGATTTGTTTTTATTCGTTCTTGTCTGTTTTCAGAAGATTTTCTCTCTTTTTTTTTAAATCTCACCATTCCTTTTTAAAGTTTTTTTCTTCATATTATTATGTTCATATATTATGTAAATGTATTTTGTTGTTGTTGTTGTTGAAACAGCGAGGGCCGCCCCTTGTGCAAGGGGCTAAGCTACTCTATTGAAGTAAAATGACGTATAAATATTAATAAATAACCGACACAACTAATCGTGCTTGATATCACGAAGCGTAAGCAAAATCAATAATATTTTCAATTTTACTTCATCATTTATCTTCTCAACCTGATAACTAAAACAGCACCATGTAAGGCAAGATCCCTATAATCTGTGTCGTCAAAACATTGATATTTTGAATCAGGTATGAAAAGGGGCTTTCATGGCAAAAAAAGTATTTGCAAATATCTGGAACAACTTGGAAGGAAATAGGGGTGGGTGGACTAATAGAGATATCAAGTATTGATGGTAGAGATAGAAAACACCTTTGATGAATTACACTAAATGTCAGTAGAATCATGATGAGGAATTTTTATTTTATTGTCCATCAGGGTCGGGAGGGAATTCTTGATCTTCGGTAGCACAAATGGCGAGAATAAATGTTTTGATAAGCTTGAACAGTTTATAGACAAGACCTTGCTTTGGGGTTCAATGGGAAATTGTGTAATTGCCATCGAATGGCGGGATATAATGATGATCTTGGGGGTTTATAGCGCCTGGCAATCTGGATCGCATAATACTTTAGAACTATTGTGTCAGATACAATCCGAGCGAGGCGGTGTTATTCGCATGATATAAGCAAAATTTCATCGCAAAACATAGTGCACTTCGTATCCTATATAGTTTAGTAATGTCCTTGTAAAGAGCAATTTAACACTTATTTTGAAATGATGAATATAGGCCTACCTTTTGTAAGTAATAAAAAGTTACTCTGTTAAACACAAGCCTTATAGCTACCATGTGTGCACTTCGATACAGACTGAAATAGATTGATTGCAGTTTTATCCTACCTGACTGCCAAGAAAGCAATTGTAGGCATGTAGGTATAATCAAACAGGGGACCTACGGCTTTTAAAAGTCCTATCCGAAGGAATTTCATCAACTGATGCGAAAACTGATCTCTACAACCTTTAACAGTTGATGTCATTACAAAATTGATAATTATATTGTAGTCTTTCATTGCATGGAATCAATGCATTTTACACAATACCCCTATTTCTATGAACATGTCAGTGTTATAATGAGGTATATCTCTGAGGGGAGTGCAATTACAATCCTATGTGTGGCTTTGAACAATATATCAAGCGCTGTTGACCTTTCATTATTATCCTACTATCAAATTGACATTGTTTACCATGTGGAATCAACTCAAGTTTCACATATTTGGCGCTCTTTTCGTCTCCATTATTTTACCAACATACCTATATCATGTATATTGTGAGAATATAACGGGGTGGTTAATTGTATGGCATATGCTCCAGGGACAATAAGTGTTTCGCAGCTAGTATCCTACACAAACCGAATTCCTAGCTTCAAATCGGGACCAACCACTATACCTGGCGCTAACCCTAAACTAAAACCCATTTCCAAGCCTAACCATAATTCGCATCATAATGTCGGAGCACCAACGCGGTATATCTTTGAATGGCCCAAAGATCATCCTGCTATAGCGGATGCGAACAATATATCATGTGTTGTTGTGGCCTTTCCTGACTCTGTTGTTTGACGATATTTTGAAATTTCATCCTAATTCGCGTCGACTTTCAGCGCCAAGAAAACTCGCGCTGTTTTCGCCATGAATGTAGAGTATAACCTTTCTTGATTTCCTCGCGTCTAGAGTATGTTTCGTCTGTTGAGAGACAGAAGGACATTAGCTCATATCCTTTTAACACACCGCTAAAGTCCTTATGACTCTCAGCACGGGGGTTTGCTGCTTTCACTTATGAATCATCCTTTCATGTTTGTCATAATCGAAGAAAAAAAAAATGATCAGTTTCAATCACTGTGACAGTGCGAGAAACGAAGCCGCTTGAGATTGAATGACGTATGAAGACAGGTTGGCACTTTGATGAGAATCACGTGGTGTGGATTAAATGTCGCGGGGCTGGTGCCAAGAGTTGTGGGATGGGAGGAAGGAGGAGCAGGATTCCAAGTACCGAGGATGAACTTTCTTGAGGGTCATTACACCGAGGGTGTCATCCCACCCCACCCATTCAAGATGCACCCCTTATAAGCTTCTACACACCTCGTTTATCCATGAATGTACCCCTTCTATTCACCCATCCATGCATGCTTTCGTGTGACCATTTAACCCAGCTCATCAACACATGGGAGTGCCCCTTCTACAACCCCACCCATTCCTTTTTATACTTCTCTTCGCGCCACCTATTCATTGATGTACCCATTCTATCTCACGCCTATCCATGGGTCTGCCCCTTCTAATCACTCATCCATCCACTGGTATACATCTTTCACTTATCTCATCCACCCGTTGGTATACCACTTCTACCCACCCCACCACCTATCCATGGTCGTACAGCTTCTCTGCCTAACCGTGCGTGTACCCCTTCTACCAATCTCATCTATCCATGGTTGGACACCTTCTATGAATCTCCTTTTCCATGGGAGCACAGCTTCTACCTACCAACTCTGCTTATCCAATGGTGTACACCTTCTACCAACCTCATCCATTCAAAGGTATACCTATTCTACCCATCCTATCCATTCATTGGTGTAACCCTCCTACCTGTTTAAGGGTGTACCCCTTCGGTCCAGTCTTGATGTGTCCCTCTTTCCAATCTCACGCATCCTTTACTAACATCATCACATGTTGAGAGCCAGAAGGGTGTTACCTAGAAACTTACATCATTCTGCCTCTCAGCATATCCACCTAAGCATTTCATATTTAGGACTGCCTTCATGAGAGACTCATTCAAATGCTCCTTAGGCCTAACGACAAGTGAGCAAAATTGGCAGAATATCCAACTATTTGTTTGTTATTTATAGATATCATTACCTTATGGAAGAACAGAGAGGGGTGCGAGTGGTTGTTGATGAATAAAAAGAACCCCGAACTTGTAATGACATACAGGTATGGGACACAAGGCGTATAACAATGACGGAGTATGATACGCAGGGGGGCAGTCGAGTTACATGATATGATAAAGATGGGTATCTTACTCCAAAGAGAAAAGGAATATTGAAAGTGAAACTTGATGGAGATTGATTCTCGAAATCGTCCTCCTGTGTTCTCTTTTCTCCCCGATTTCACTAGCTTTTTTGGAGCTAGCCCGAGGCTCTGAGCTATTGCTCATATACATGCAAGCAATTGGTAGCCAGTAGACCATAGCAACTTCCTTCCTAACAACTCTCCCGGCAAATTGAGCGAAGAGAGACAGAGGGTGGAAGAGAAGAAGGGAGAACAGAGAGAGGGAAGGAGAGAGAGAGAGAGAGAGAGAGAGAGAGAGAGAGAGAGATAGGAGGATAATATAAAATACATACGCGAACGACGCGTGGCGGGGGGGGGGGGGGGGGGGGGGGGGGGCTGGGGCCTGAAGCCCCTTCCTCCCTAGAATTTCGAAATTACCCATATTTTGGGCAGTCGTTTTTTATAACGAAAGATTCATTTTCAATTTAATGAACTTTGATAACGTGCTATATTATTTTCGCTCCCTTCGCTCACTCGCATAATGTATAAACACGAAAGTAAAGGTGATGTTCGGGCACGAGACCTCAGCACATGTGGCGAAATTGTGCCCGTTTACACCTATGGATAGAGAAAAAAGTTATGATGGAGAGAAAGTCGAGAGATTAGGTAGTTAATGAAGAAAATTGAGAGAGAGAGAGAGAGAAAGAGAGAGAGAAAGATGGGAGGGGGAGGAGAGGGCTTGCTGGATGTGGAAGCATAATTCATGAGAACAAATAATAAGATATAGTTGCGTGTTCCTCCTTGTCTAAGATAAGATAGCTTTATCAAAGAGGAAAATATAGAATAGGCCTAAATCACTATGAAGTTTTTTAGAAAATGTCTGTTGATTTGAAATAAATGAGATGTTTTAGACATTAAAAAGTAACTTGGTATTTGTCATTAAAAAGAAGACACCTATGCTTGATAAGTTTGCATGTAATAAGACATTATTCATAATTCCGTGACATTTTAATTGACTATGAACGGAAAGGACTTGTGGTTTTCCGGTTTAAAAAAAATAAAACCCGGCTATGAAAACGGGGCAAATGCAAATCAAGCTGATAATTGGCGTATATTCAGGAAATGAAGTTAAACACATGACTTTCTCTGTTGTAGATTCTAATTACACAATTACAGCTGTTTCAGCATTAATAGAATCTCTGATCAGACCACAATAAAAAGAAAACCTTTTTTTATTATTATATGATATCCATTTAGTGGGATAAACGGGAAGTCACTCAATAGGCCATCGGAAGCTCACATTTTCCACTTCATTTCGACTTTATCTCCGGTTTTCTTTTTCTGGTTTAGGAATTAACTGGCCTTCTGGTTAAAGAAAAACATCGCGTGCACTTCTTCGCTTCCTTTCGTGCGAGGTTTAGAACGTCGGAAGAAAGAAAGAATATCTGAATTATATGTTTTGTTTCAGAAAACGCCTCGCATGCATGCGCCAGCTTCAGCCCTAATGCAGTGTTTACCTTGATTAGCGAAGGACTTCTAACAGATAGCAGTAATCAAGGAAATGTGATTTTGGTATGTTAGTATTGCTTCAACGAATATGTTTGCTATTTTAAAAAGGACGGGGTCAAGGAAAAGTGCGACATAGCTTAAAATAATTGTCCTGAAACCATTTATTATAGAGGTGAAATAGAGGTTTGGGGTAATAATTTTTGTAGGATATATACATGGCTATAGAGTCGAAAAAAGCTGCTGATAGACTTGGGGCACAGGGGGTCCTTTCCCCATTGTTTAAAAACCAAACTGGCATACCACAAGTACTCAAATCCCAGAATCTTTTAACCCAAAAGGCACCTGAATAATGAGATACTTTAAAAAAATGTCTTTTGTTGGCTTGTCAGAGATTTGGAAGGTATATTATTGATACCGAAAAAATAAACTTGCAATTTGTGTAAATTCTTTTCTTTCTTTCTTTTTTTTTTTTTTTGGGGGGGGGGGGAGAATTGAGCCACTTCTTTTGCAAAATCCTGGATCCGCCCTTTAAGGTCCATTTTTGACATACATATGGGCATAGGAAACATGAATGTCTTCCTCAGTGTCCCAAAAAACAGCGGATCCACAAAAACTTACAGTGACAGGTTTATTCTATATAATCCTACCATATTCAAACTCTTAAAGTACATATTACCTTCGAGAAATCAATATGATTACTTTCTCCAAAATTAGTTCATTAGTATATTTTCTGAATTTTTATAACAATAGATGAGAGATTACAATTCTGAGTTTAACTGAAGTTCAAATAATAATAACGACCCCGTCCCTGTCCCTCTGTGGAAGTACGAACAGAGATACAAAATGTCCCCTATAATTCAAATGGTTGCATCTGTGTAACCGCTGGTTAATGGAATAACCGTTGGCCACTATCTCTTTTTGATGACATTGATAGTTTTTTTTATTATTAAGAACTAATTGTTAAGCACAACTGTTTCATTATTATCATATATTTCCACTATACGTAAATTGAATATTTCTGTTTACGGTTTTCATATTTTGTACTTTTTTTCTGGTGTGTTTCTTATTAGCATTGGCCGTTCTTCCTACCGTGAATTTCGACGTGTAGCGTATTCATTTCATGAAAATCTCATAACCAAAAACATTTTTCACAGCGGCAAGGGAAACTGCAATCCTTCTGTATGTCCACTGCAAATATATACATGTAGTTTAAGAATCACAGTATCATAAGAAATAGGGACCAATAGCACCGATTTTTATTTATCATTAACAATAGATTATTATTTTCGTTTATTCAATTTTTTTTAATAACACGCCGGAAATCAAATTAAAACAAATCAAGACAAAACAAAACAAATCGTTGCATACCTGTAAGTAATGATGATTTGGTCAGTCAACAACAAATTGAACAAAAAGGACCACAAAAGTTAATGTCTTACCAATTTTTAAGCTTGAGAACATAATCCTCTTCCACGATATACTGTCGCATTCAAGTTTATGATCAAAATTATGCCACCATTGTGCAGTCGTCCGAGAAAAAAGCGAGACTCATGAAACGAAGTAAAAATGAGATGGAGATATTAGAGATGATCGAGAAAGCAAAATGGGCAGTATGATGAAAGTCCAAATAAAAGGTGAACAAAACCCAACACTGTTTGAGCTGGCAGTGCTAGGTATTCAGCGTGGGTGATTTGGCATGGATTTATTTTTCATCTTTGAAAAAAAAAAAGAGAGAACAATTTGGTTATCTGAACCAGGTGTGCAACGTTGGATATTTCTTTCATTTCAATCAAACTTCACACCTTTGATATCAAGTAATTGAGAGGACCACGGATTCATTCGAACACAGGGGGCGCTCTCTATCTTTTGGTTCCTGTCATTGCCGTGACAGGCTTATAAAAATACCCCCCCCCTTTCAAACACAAACACAGCAATCGTGCGTTCTCTCTCTCTCTCCATCTCTCTGTGCCTGTCTCTGTCTGTCTTTGTCTCTTTCTTTCTCTCTCTCTCTCTCCCCCTCTCAGCTCACTTATCTCTTATTTTGTTGTATTATCTCTTTTCTTAATTCCATGTTTCTTCATTTTTATTTTTATTTTGTTGTTGTTGTTGTTGCTTTATCTATATCAAGTTTTGATGGGTAAAGTGCTAGGTGAGAGGCACATAAAATTTCAGATATCAATTATTATTGCTGTATTAGATTCTGTTTCAATTTCAAAATATTGTTATTACGCCTTGCTGTCAACCCTAGGCCGGTGAAAATGAGCTGAAGAACCTCTAAATTTCTAATAACAAAATGGTCTTATTTACTCAGGGTATAGATTCCCCAGTCCTAAGACCCCTTCCTGAGGGCGCCAGCTTTGCCGGGTACCCAATAATACACCTGAGTCGAAAGAGACGTGTGGTTACGTAAACCACCTTGCCTAAGGATGTAAGCAACGAGCAAGGTTTGAACTCTGAACCTCTCTTTTATGAGGACCAGGAGCCTTTACCAATATACCACAGTGCTCCTATACTCATATAGATAACCTGGATAACGGGGATAAATGGAGTAGATGAATGATCACCATAATCCATGTATTTCTAGAAGGCACTGCTGGTAATAATTTACAACAAGGCATCAAACATTCCTGTGGACAATACTGCATGATAGAAATCACTATCCCTTTGGGCTACCGATCCCCGCAAAGCATGACGGTATAATCATATCCAGCGTGTTTTACAATCATCCTACACTATTTCAAATCGATATCTTTCATTTAGCCTCGTTCAATGCATCATAATAATAATTTCACTTCGAAAATCTTTAAAAATATCAATAATGGGCGGTCTGAAAGGGGATAGAATTAGAGAGTGTGGTTAAACTACTGGAACACGTAACTATATGACGTATAACTAACAGTATACCCTCGGGTAAATATTAATCTGAAGATCTCCGTCGTTATGAACCCTGAAAATAAAATCGAGTATCTTGGAGTAAGGTTAACCAAGATTCACCTGCCTCAGGCGAAGGAAAGGTTGAACACGTTTTTGGAGGAAGACCAGGTTTCGTTAACGGGGCTTGTAAAATCCCTTCTTCAACTCTGACTCAATGCCTACTATTCTACTTTCCTTATTATATTTTGGGGGAAGGGACACCGCCTTTCTAAAGCTTCGGCAAACGGCTTCGAATTTGTGGAGATATGTGACTCACCGCTTATCACTGGCAAAAAACACAACTTGTCACACTCCTGCTTTCAAAATCTTTTCATCTGTAGTTTTCTTTGTTTCATCAAAAATTGAAGATAATCATGCCTTTATTTACTTCCTACTTATTATCTCCTCTTCTTCTTCCCTCTTTTTGTCATTTTTATTTTATTTTTCCTCTTTTTTTTGACAATCGTAAAAATTTTTACAACTTTATTTTTTCTGTTTTCCCAACTTTGTCCGATTTGAATAATTCATATTCCGAATTCTTTTGATCCTTTTGTGCGTAAAGGGGGTTCATAATTGTTGCATTACTCCGAAGTAGTAGAGAAATATAAAACTGTATATATTCTGGACCAAAAGATGTTTCTAATTCTATATCTGCATGTGTTGGATGCTTTTCAGTTCATAATAAGAACAGGTTGGGTGATCATAATACAAAATTATTCTTATTTCCTACATGATCAGCCTTTCAGACTATCTTCTTTATTTTGCTTTACTTAAGATTCAATTTTTGCCACCAGTGATCAGCACAAAATCAAATGAAATAAACTCCTGAACTCTGCTACCTCTTCGACCCTACCAGCTTGGTCTCAGACAGAGACACCCGGGGTCGGCGCGCTTGACCGAATTTTCAACCCATCAATTCCTACTATTTCTCGCGGCTAAATCATATACCACGAATAGATTTTTATCAAGAAAAAAAAAATCCACCACCTTTTGGCAATTATTGCTAGGATTTAGGACATAGCTTCAGGAGGATTCCCCCAAGGCCTAATTTTTAGAACGGATGCAAGCTTGAACGACTGAGGTGGGATATTTAATTCTTCTTCTTTAAAACTAACGTTTTTTGTCATCAGCGGTGGTAATGATTAGCATATTGGGCTCAGGTGGGTGATGTGGACAGGTAATTTAACTTGATTGTGGCTTGACTTTGACCCCTGTAACAATCATTGAATTGGTTTGACTTGTAGATGACTAATGAGGAAGGTAAGATTACATTACACCTATAAGTGGAACAGACCGAAATTTGTCATTCACACGTTAATCATGTTAATCATTCACATTGAACATGTATTCAGGCGAGATTTCTTTTTTTATTTGCGTATTAAATGGTTGATTTCATTGCTCAGAAAAAATATATTTATAGTCTTTTTGTTTTCGATAGAATATACTAGTATATTTATAATCATTGTATACAAAAAAATAATAATTAGAGGTTGACAAGGTTGGAAAACACTTGGAAAAGGGGGCATTTACCTTTTATTAATATTCTTTTCTTGGGGGGTGGGGGCGTCGAACATCTTAGGGGCTACCCCCACCATTACACCAGAGTTATCAAGAGACTATGTGTCAGTCTTCCTTCGTCTCGATCTTGGATAAAGGCACGCAATCCATTCCAAACTTTTCACTGCGAATTTCATCTAAACACATTAACTGCTCAAATCTACTTTGCTATAACTACAAATGCAATCAGTTGGAGCGATTTGTCTCCGCCTGTAACTCGGCCCGTTACTTCCGATACCTTAATTATCGATATAAAAAGTGTTGATATTTGTAGGGCAGAGAGAATCTTCTGCAACACGCTGCCACGATGTGATAATGATTGACCATGACGCTGATAATATAAGAAACAATTCTCAGTGGGAATGCGCTATAGGAATCGTAGAGGAACTAAGCAAGGGTCCAATTTGCGCTAATTTAGACTGTCAATGTGCATTCGCGTTCGCTGGTTATCGTCGCAGAGAAGATGTGAGAGTATGATGAAGAACATACTCACATTAATAACCTGGCCAGATGAGGCAAGCTCTTTTTCGCATTAAAACTTGATCAGAGTCAGCTGAGGAGTGAATTTAGTGAGGGATGGAATTTAATTGCAGAGGAGGGTTTTTTTTTTTACTTGCTGTACTTAGTTCAAGGCGAGCTGTATGACACCGCATCATCTCAATCAAAAGTTCCTATATTCATCATAATCAAACTTATCATATAAATTACATCTGCAATCGACCTCTTAAAGAACAATGATTACATTACATAATATGTAACGATTATGATGCTAGAAAGTATCAGATTTAGTGTAATGAATGCTGTTTTGATCAGCGTTGCCTGAGAAAAATACATCTTGCAATTTCATGTTCGCTGTGATTAAGATTATTAATTGTCGCCGTTCTCCAATAATTGCTGGTATGGTAACAAAATTTCCGATTGCGTTGAATTCTACTACGTGTAGATGTCATATTTTTAAGGGCTGGTCACATTGGTCCCATAACGATAACGATAACGAGATTTTTCATTAAAGGTACACCATAGACCTGTCCTATAACAGACACGAATATACCCACAGGTACTTATCATATAGTAGGGTCTACCTTTAATTGAAAATCTTGTTATCGTTATCGGACATTAATGTGACTAGCCCTTTGATCTAAAGCGGCTGACCTCGCTGGTTTTGCCGCATTAACTGTCGCAATGTGGAACCCAATATTAATTGATTCGCATCATCATCACCATCCAAAAAAAATCTGCACTTAGTCCCGTTGTCAATTATTGTTTATATTGTTAATTGCGCAATAGTTATTGTTATATACTTTTAAAAAAATGAAAATGAAAGGGGAAAAAAATCTAAATCTAAACTCTGAAATCTGAAAGTTAGAGTCTGTCCATGAAGCTTCATGGTCAGTCTATGCAATTGTAAAGATCGATAACGTCATAGACTGAAATAGCCCTCATGTGGTTTAGTATTTCAGAAAGAATCTGATGCTTTAATTTTAGATTTAGATTTTTCTTTTTTACAATAATCATTATCATTTTCAGCCGTTTTGGGTCTGTTGCTCCACCCCTCAACTTTACGGAGTAGACATGCATATCATCATTATTGCAATAAGTACGTTCTAATGCTCAGCCCCCTACTTTCAGATCAACTCCCCTCTCACCAATTTCAAAACGGCTCCGCGTCATCTTGGTATGTATATATGAACGGCATCGTGGTATATTTTTTTTGTGTTGCTAAAAAATATTGACTCTCTTCAACAATGAAATTCCTCGCATCTTGGGCCAAGGTCAGGAGCTTGTCAGGACCCTCTATTCTCAGTTTTGTTCTGACCGACATCAAACTTGTGGGATTATGATATCATTATCACCTACACTTCATGCCTACCCTTGGGCGTATCCATGTTTTCATAAAGGGGGGGGGGGGCAATTCCGTAAAAAAACTACTGATAATTAAATAAAACCGGGTAATTTTATCTATAATCTTTGTCTTAATGTATGTTTTATAATACGTCTTTCAATGTATATATTACATATATATATTATATAGTCCTGTAAAATTTTCTTTAAGGACAAGTAGCGTGGACTTACTTTGTTGTTCCGGGGTTTTTTTTAATGAATAAAATGATATTGCAAACAAGTGCGATTTTGGATCTAAAATTTGAAAGGGGGCATAATTTTACTTTTGTGTACCAATAAAAAGGTATATGTCACATTGATTTTAAAAGGGGGAAATGGGTCGGTTATGCTTCCCACCCCCTCCGGCCCTGAATCCACCATTGGTATACCTGCGACTTCGCTTGGCTGGCCACACACTTGTCAACGCGCAATAAATTACAACCCATACCTAAGCTTAAAGCCAATGATACGACACCTTTCAAGCTCGACGCTGATTGAGGTACAATGCAGCCGTGACCTTACCGGGTCAGCGCGGCTAGCTTTGGATGAGGAGAAGATGCCGTCTTTATTACCCCTTCGTCAATGTCATCTGACTTTTGCGTATTAGAATCACGTGATAGATGGGTGGATGCCACAGACGTAAAGACTAATAAATAAAGCATTGTCATTATTATCGTATGTATATTATATTCCCGATAGAAGAGGCTCAGCCAAAGTGAGAGTGGCAGTATGTAAATTTTTGTTACCCCTTCTGAATTGTAATTTTGACATTATGACTTAAACTTTTGTTATCCTTTGTAAAATGAAAATTGAGAGTGATCATTCACGTTGGATTTTAATCAATATATAATATATACATAAATTGATTAAAATTCAAACCGGAATGATCACTCTCGATTTTCATTTTACAAAATTAAGGATAACAAAAGTAATTACAAATGACTTTTTTTTAATTTGACCAGGAGCGTCTGTTCCGAGCCTCCTCAGGGTTTTAACAAATTTGCTCTATAGTAAAATAAAAGTCTTAATAATGATTTTGAAGACTGCAAATACATTATGAGATTATAAGATGAATTTGATCAATTTGATAATATACTCAAGCAGCTATTAGGGAAATATAGTGGCTGAGTAATGAGCAAATACCAGGAGCGGGGAGTGGGGGGGGGGGGGGGGGGAGACAGTTGCCCTCATTAACTTCGGGAGTAAATGTTCATCCTTCACATATCCCTGAAAAATGAATCGCCATTTTTAAAGCTATTACTATAGCATTACTCCTTACACACCCCCAAAATGATATTGAAACAAAGCGCCAAAATACAGACATTGGCACTTTTCCCCTTCCGTGCCAAAGTCCTTCTTGCAGTGAGCTGCTCACCCCACCCATTTCATGTACACTCATTACGGCAGACAAATTGATCTGACGAGGTAGACAAATAGTTCCCCTAACACTCTCCATAAGATGTAGATAACCTAATTGGGGTGGACATTAACATGATTTGTTCACGATGCTTACAAATTTCCAATCGATCTTGCTTAATTGTGGGCGATGAGTTGAACCTATATGCCCTGGCAGCTATACATGTATAGAAAAATTTGATGGTTTAATACTCGTCGTTTTCCGAAGGTTCATATTTTCGAAGGTTATCATCCGAAGGTACGTTACTCCGAACTCCGAAGGTTCGTAATTCCCTAAATGAAAAAGGGTTAATAATTTCGAAAATGAAACATGGTTTGTAAGTCCGAAAATGAAATAGCGTTCATAAATACAAAGGTTTATATTTCCGAAAATGAAATATCACATCATTTTTCGAATTACGAACATTCAGAATAATAAACCCTACTTCATTTTCGGAATTACGAACCTTATTTCATTTTCGGATAGGCGAACCTTCGGAATATCGAATCTTCGGGAAAACGAATGCCCCCGATTTAATAACGTTATAGTCTGATTCTCTGTCTAGAATTCATCAGATATAGGCCATGTTGAAAGTTTCTGAGGATATGAATGTGGCTATGATCTGCCCTCGTTGATTTAGCCTACTCCAACGTAACATATTGTGACGTAGGCACCTGTTCCAAGCTTGTAGGCCAACCAGAAACCGTTTCTGTCATGTTTCGATGGGTTTCCCGCCCTCTTTCATTTCATAGCGGATAAGAATTGAAGCCATGCCATTCCCAACAAATCAAGTCGTCTTTCAAACTCTTTTCTTAAAAAAAAACTTTATCATCAAGAGTCTTTCTTTGTATGAGTAATCATATTTTATTCCTCCAATGACCCTTTACTCTGAATTTCAAAATGCCTCCAGTAAATCAAAGAAATTATGGAATTCTGAACCCCAAAATCAAGGCAAAATAAGCCAAACCGTGTTGTTGTTTACGAGGCGGTGTCAAATGATTATGAAATTGCTTTAAGACTATTATTTTACATGAAAGTTCTATAATTCTTCATTTGTAGATTATTTATTTATTCATTTATTATCATTATTTGAAATTGTTGATTTATTTATTTTATTTATTTATTTATTTCTGCTTGATTTCTCAATTCATCAAATAATGGAATACATACATTATACAAATTATGCGATATACAATACAATGGAACATCATGACATTAATGTATCTTAAACTACAAGGCTAACAGTAAGATTATAGAATGAAAAATCAAACAAGAGGGTTTTCATAATAAGCCGAGGCTTGACAGCATGAAAGCCCTTTGAGATAAAATATAATGATAAAATAATGAGAGAGAGAGAGAGAGAAAGAGAAGAAGACACAGAGAGAAATAATTATGTTGAATTGAATTGTATTGAATTGAATATTAATGACAATAAGTATTAATCATTGTAAGTATTGCAGTACCCATAACAAAAAAAAATAATATAGATAAAATGGTTATATATGAATGATGGTTGAAAAAAAATGAAAATGCCCTAAGAACCACAGAATATAGAAGGAAAAATAAAATGGTAGACCTACATATTTTGTGTTAAAATTATCCAAATATGACAACAAAAAGATGATAATCCGAGTTTTGGCCGGAAAAACGTGTCTCTTGGCATTTAAATCTCTCATATCTAAAGGTCTGTGAAAAATAGTATCGACATACCTATGTCGGTCAATACTACTGGCCTTTTTCAAGCCACTAAGAATTTAATTGCAATGGACAATTTGGCAGAAGCCCATGTCTGATTAAAAACAGTCAATTTTGACAGTCGCTGGCTTAAAGGCTAGTATCTTTAAGCGACGTTACAACAAAGATTTAACCTCGATTTCCTACTATACAACCTAAAAACATAAATATTTAAAAACAGATGCGGGCAATAATTTGTAATCATCGCCAATAACGATAACAGTCTGGCTTTATATATATATATATATATTATATATATATTATGTCACTATTTATGAATTTTACGCTCCTTGACAAATAAGCGCTCAAACTTTCACCTAGCAACCGTGCGTGTTGCTATGTTAGACTACACGTCAACTTGTATTATTACGTCACAATTTATGTATTTTGCGCTCATTAAAAAATAAGCGCTCAAACCTTTACCTAGCAACTAAGCGCGTTACCATGGTATAATACATTGTCAACTTTTTCTGAGCAGAGCTTCACATACATATTTCACGTTGTTCATTACCCTGAGGAAGATCCGTGAGGAATCGAAAATTTGGTGAAAATAAATATAAAAGTTGGAATTCAATGCATTACCAATGTCTTCTCTGGAATTCATTCATTGTATCTCTCTCTATATATTATTATATATATATATATATATATATATATATATATATATATATATATATATATATATATAAACGTTATCTCTAAGAAGGTCTTTACATATATTTATTCCCCAGTCATCGGATCAAGAATTTCCCGCGCCCGCACACTTGTGTGCACATTCTCCACTCCCTGGAGAGCACTCCAGGGATTAATAATAATAAACAATTATTTATCAATAACAGTATTAAATGATGATTAAAAAAAACCGAATGCTGATGTATAATCAATATTGATTAAACATTCAAGCTCTATATTGTATACCAACGCATAATCGTAAGATTATGGTATAGAAAAAAATAAGTGCATAAATATGTAACCGCTAATGATTAGTAGTCATTTGGCATGTCTACTCAAGGAGGTGTTCCTTGGTTTATTGCTATACCTTATTTCAAAATTTTCCAAAATATGTACAATACCCTTAAAAAAACCTTATAAAGAATGGCTTTGTACGCTTCTATCATGTCTGTTCCACATACTTGGGTTATAGAAACTCATTTCCTCTTCGTTTTGCTCACCCTTTTTCATTCGATGTGCAGTCATTCCCCAATGGATGAATTCTTTTCAGTTTTCAATGATAACAATGATTATTGTAACATACACTCAGCAGTTTTGAAAGTACCGTATCATAAAAAATAATGTCATTCTCTATATCATCGAAATCATTCGACACAATCTAATAATATTTATCGTTACACAGTTAGGCCTATTTTTATTTTTATTTTTCATCATTAGTGTATACTGATGTCGTTAATAGTGTCCATATTTTGCAAAGATTCGTTTTAGCCAGCCTAAACGATTGGGCCTACTTTAATGGAGCAGTTTGAATTTTTAACTTGAAGCAAGAAGCCTTCAGACATTGGAATGTTTGTTGAATAATGATTTGGTTGCCTTGGGGAAACATCTAATTTCTTCGCCGTAGCCTCCGATCAGATATCACTTACTATATCTATATTGGTTCATCATTTTCTAGTTACGTGCTCGATGCTTATCATAGAACTCTTAATGGCCTTGTATGGTTGCTCGAACATCAACAGTTAGTTCCTATCAGCATGCTCACGCCTTTTATTTCAGTAATTGTTCCTGATATGCTGCGTGCAAAGCCAAATCAATGAAATGAAAAGGAGATATTGAATTTGGCACATGTCTTGATTTTCCTGTATAAATAAATAAAAGTTCTTTTGACATCTTAAACGCAAATCATCAACTGCGGAATGCACATAATTTACCCTGCACGAAATTATGTTTTAAATCATGGCTTATTATTTTATTGGCTTTTACATTGCATACCACCAGCGTATACGAGCATAATGCATCTTGCCCGAATGTCAATTTTTTTCCTAATTTAGAATTTAACGAGCGAAGCAAGCTAGCACAATTTAGGAAATTTTTCTAGTGAACATTTTGTCATTGGACATACCAAATAAAAGTTCGATATTTACCAATATATACCACCTCGCTCACGGAGTATGAGGTGACGGTTGCCCGAAGATCAGTAATTTAAAACTTCTGGGGGATGCGTCCCCCAGAAGTCAAGGAGGTCAAAATAATTGTGCTTGACCAAGAACCTCTACTACATGACATTTCATGAAAACTAATTGGGAGTATGATCCTATTCACTTTTCATTATTCAGAAAAGAAGAAATGAAGATTTAAAACAGAGGAGAACAAAAGCTATAAAAATGCCAGGCGTTATTCACATTCTTTTCCTTATTATTTTAAGAAAATATGTGGTCTTGTAAATTTGCGGGTATAATAACTAAAGCGATAAATCAGGGCTCCGTTTCATAAAACTTGTTATCAATAACAACTGCCACATTTTTATGACAAATTTGCTCACAGCCAATCAAATGCAACGATTTCAGTAGCTTATATCAATTACCGTAACTTGTTATTGATATACTAGTTTTATGAAACAGGATCATGATGAACTTATGTTGGGGGACTTTCTGATATTGTTTGGGCTTTCTAACTGGGAAACTGAAGGAAGCTGAAGTCGAGACAATCTCTACTTATCAGAAATTATCTCTCTTTAGAAACGCCCTTATTAAATGGAAGTATAAATCATACATGCCATAATGTTGAATGACAGCGACAGTAATGTGTTGCTATGTTCAGTAACATAATAATCACGCTATCGGGAGCACGCCTTCTGAAATTGTCATTGCTCTTCATAATCACGGATGAAACGTTTTACATGTCACCAGGGGAGCGTTTCATCAAGCGTTTTGTCAGTGATTTTACCGACAACTGTTATAAGCTACTGAATCCTTGCATCTGATTGGCTGAGAGCAAATTTGTCAGTAAAAAAGTCACTGACAAAATGCTTGATGAAATGCTCCCCAGAAATACTAGTCATGGGTTTAACTATGAAGCTCATATGTGACAAAAAATAATGGTGCCTGGAAAATATCTACAGGCAAAACATAAATTGTCAATTTCTGTCAATTTGCTTTGGTGGTTTGGCAAAACTTATTTCATGAAACACAAAATATATACTTAGAGTTTAATTTCTCTCTCTATGTCCCTGTCTCTCTCTCTCTCTCCCTCTCTCTAGTTCTCTTTCTATCGATCTATCTGTCTGTCTCATCATCAGATCATCTTCATTTTTTGAGAAACTTCTTATCTTAATTTCTGGAGATGACTTTCAGAAAAGTAGCGATTTCCGACGTCAGACAATAGAACTTAAAAAATAAGAATTGATACTAAACAAGTTTGATATGTCTCATAATTGTGAACAAAGAAAAAAGACGTGACTACATCGAAACTAGCGAATTATTTGAATAAATGCAATTATAAGCTGACATAAGGCGTTCATCTGATTCACTCATGGGTCGCACCCATCTCAAATACACATATCAAAACACATGTTAACTCTTACTTTGTCATGGGCTCTCGTTTGTTTCGAGATTTTACCAAAACGTGGATGAGTCTTATTTTTCTAATGCTTGCATCTCTTGAAACAGGCCTCGTGTAAGAAAAATGATGTGGACAAAAGATTTAGCAAATGAAACCCCTTAATTCCTATTGATTCCTTACGCTGTCGTTAATGAATTTATAGGTAGGAAATATTGTACAAAATGAGTTCACTTTCAGCAATTTTGCTCTCTGTCTCACATTCCACATTCCTTTGCTATTGTTTGATGTCAAATCGAGAAAATCTATCTTACACAACTTGTAAGTCTCTCAAGAAATGCTTATGGTACCATATAAAGTTTCTTATAGATATTTAGATTGCTTAATTCATGCTCTAAACCTGTAGATAATCACTACAAATTTTCTGGGAGAGAAATCTTAGATGAAACATGACCTAGTCGGTCGTCCAATACACGTGGCACTGGCACAGTAAATAAACAATCTTTGTTATAGCTTAAAAAACCCAACGATTCATGTAACTTTGCTTACAGTCAAGCCCTCGGGCACAATTTTACATGGAGGGCGGATGACGTCTCTTTCTCGAATATCAACTTCAGTGTTTCTATCTCTTTCAATTCAATTCAGCTTCACTTTAATGACATTTATTTTCAACTTTTCAATATAAGTGCATACAAAGTAATAAAGGAACAAAATAATGTTCATGTATTTTAACAAAAATATGACAAAATGTATATTAATGTGGTACATACATAGTTGGAGGACACACGTCTGAAAGCAAAAGCTTAGGGTGAGGGTGCCCTATATCGGCGTACATAATAAATATATAAAAAGGAAATAACTGCATAAAAATGAAGAAGATAATATCACTAGACCGCTGAGCTTGATTGGAGGGGGAGAGGAGGGGGATACGAAAATTAAAACAGACCACCTCCCTGCCGGAATATGAGGCAACAACTGGCCGAATACGGCTAATTAAAAATAATATCGGGGCTGCAGCCTCAGGACCCCCTCCCTCCTGGTAAGCCCCCGAATTTGTTCCTAGGATATGTAGGAACTGACAAAGATATGCAATAGAAAGAAATAATGCTATCCCTTAAATATATTTACGGCACTTGAAATGAACTGTCCAAGGCACTGTCGATCATGATCATATTAGCTTAGTAATTATAATTACATGTAAAGCGCTTGGAAACAAAATATTTTAGCACTAAACAAACATGTTATTATTATTAATATGATAATAATTATCAGTAATATTATTATTATATTACTACCTTTTTATTATTATTATTATTATTATTATTATTATTATTATTGTTGTTGTTGTTATTATTATTATCATTATTATTATGTATTTATTAATATTATTATTATAATTATTATTGTTATTATTTTCATTATCATTATTATTATTATCAATATTATTATCATTGTTATTATTAATCCTATTATTATTATCATCATCATCATCATCATCATATCATTATTATACTGTTTTTGTTATACATCCTAACCGTATGATTTCATAGCATATTGTAATGTAATGTTTCTTCATAAGCAAATAGTGAAAAATGTGTTTTTCTCTCCAATCTATGACTAACTCTATTTGCACTATGCCTGGAAAGCAATGAATCAATATCTTATCATTCAGACCGTTTTGGAACTGTCTGATGGAATGCTATAAAACTATCGCGAAATGAAATACATCGCAATGTGAAAGCGACCATGACGGTGGAGAGAGCATATTGATTTGGTTGAGAAATAAATTGTTGACATAGCTCAGAGGGATGACATCTTGGAACAATAATTGTCCGGCAATCCGCCCCGCTTTGGCATATGAGCATCATCCTCCAGCATCCTAGATTTTTCTCCCGAAATTCAATCCCGCCAAAAATCAGTTTAAATTAGAACCACCCCTCTTCTCCCTCCAAACTGGTATCCCGACATAATACGGCCGGATCAGAACACGTGTGAGACGCACCAAGGAGTAGCAAAACCAATGCCTGATACCTTCACAATCCATCAATTTAAAATGGCAAAATAAAAGGATTAGAAGAATTACGATTCAGTGAGAAAATATCTTGATCATCGAGGCTTACCTTTTTTGTTTTGTTTTTCCACAGAGTTTGTACCCGTTGTCCGTTTGACTTCATCGCAAGACTCCGCAGCCTAGATTCCGCTTGTCATCCGCTCCAAGAAATATCGGCGGGTTCTTTTTCGCTTTTCCACCACAAATCTCCCTCAAAAAACATGTCTAGAGAGAGTGAAAGGTGTATCCAAATCTGCCGCTGGCAAGCTATTTAATCTTCACCGAGCGAAGAGATGTCTTTCTTTATATCAAAAGCAGATTTGGTTTGGCTTTTCTTTCACCTCATCCGCCGCATATTTAAGGATTTCTACGTGATGATATATTTTTTTCCTTTTTATAAGACAAAAAGTAACAAAAAGACCACACCTAAATTTCACACCATCACTGACAGATGATGCAGTATACATGGGAAGTTAGACGGGGATCTTCCGGCGTCGCATCGTCCATAACTAAACCTTAAACACAGGTGGAGAAATCTAAAGTGGGCGGATCTAACCTTTCTATACTAATCGCTGATTGGTGCGATTAACCATCACAATTCCCAAGTCGCATGAAACACTCGCCGTGATTGATGGAATTTCTGTTTGATTGACATCAGGTGAGACGGGTATCGAAACTATGTGATGTACCAGTATTTTCCACGTCTCTCCATATTATTTCAATTTTCCTCTAAATGTTCCGCCGCTTTTCAAATATCTCTCAATATTTAGTTGTTGTTGTTTTTGTACAGAATCTTCAAAGGAATTAACCCATGTGAAAAGGGGTGTCGGGGGATCAAAAATTAGATGCGTCCTTTGACTGGATGGAAGTGAGGACTCCTGAGGCTTCAATAAGAATGAATAGTCGTTATGGTCAAATGATTATGATTTATTGCTTTTGAAATGAGTAATCATGTTAAGGCGTTCCCTTCTTTCTCTCTCTCTCTCTCTCTACCTATCTATCTCTCTCTTTCTTTCTTATACTTCTCCCCCTCACTCTCTCCTTTTTATCCCCCTTTTCTTCCCTTACACTATTCTATGATATTCTCATCTCCACCGGGAGATTCTTAAAGTTGTTACCGGTTATTGTCAAGATTCGTCACCGATGCACTTTTCTGATTACAACCACTGAATTAGATAGATCAGGTGAATGAAACTCCAACAAGACAAGAAATATCAACCTAGTTTATATATTTCTTTGAATCTCGATCGAGAATAATTCTCCCTTTTAGACAACAAATGTTTATCATCATTTTTCTTCCGCGAATATTAGACAAGGCGAAATGAAGTTCAACGAGAATAATGACAAAACCAAGAAATGACACGCATGTTTCGCATTCTTTTCTTTTACAATCGCCATTATTCGTAATTTGTTCTTCCAAATTCGAAATTCATTTCCCTTCTATGGATAAAATACCAACTTATTTTAACTAATTCTTTGAATTTCGATCGAGAATGATTCTCCCTTCTAGACAAAACATGATTTATCATCATTATTCTTTCGCCAAATTTTGTCAACATGATTAAAGGAAGCTCAAAGCAAGTAATGGCATACACAAAAAGGACACGTTTCACTTATTTTTGAATTTTATAATCGTTAACAAATTTATTTTTGTAATTACTTCAAACAAAATTTGGAAATCATTCTTTTCATAGTTATTGAGCATCCGAAGGACTGCAGCCCCTCGTACATTACCTATCTGGAAAAATAGCTTCGTTGACATAATAGAAGATGAAAAAGGAAGGCCGAAATTAGTCGGGAACCTATATGAAAGAGAAATATCGGCACTGCAAATATTCAGCTGGAATCAGACTTGAACTTATTAGTTTTTACCCTCTTTATCATTGTCAAACTCCAAATTATCCAATTTATATTTTTCTCTTTTTTGCTTGGGAGGCATCATCATTTACGTACTACTTAACGTTCTGACGTGCAAAAGATTGAATTGTTGCACCGATCTGTCTCATAGAATATAAAGAAAAATCCTACCCCCCCCCCCATGAGATCAATAACTATCATTTTCAATTTGTAAGAATACATAGAAAAGCAGAGACAATCATAACTAGGGTCTAGGGATTAATTTTTAAAAAGATCAACCAGATTGTAAGCATCAATATATTATTATTTCCTACAACCTTTCTTACTGACCTTTCAACGTCTATTTTTTTTAATTAAACGATTAACATCGATTAACGATGTTTTGACTTTTTTGTTGTCTCCAGGAATGATGTAAACCTTTTCATTTCCTTTATTCGTGATGAATAACACATATTATTAAGGGTCTACATCGTTAATTGAAAATTTTCATGTAAACAAAATTACAATTTTTGTTCCTATTCACCCCGTTTTACAGCAATGTCTTTAGAGAAATGAAAGCAGCGAAATGGAAATGTTATGGAGAAATAAATATGATTGATAATTATCATCCTGTCGACCGTTGCTTCCCTTTCTTTGCATTAGGAGTATCTCGTACATACAGCTATTCCATCTCCAACCACGACGATCGTTGTTATCAATTTATGATTTCACAATGTCTTTTTCAATATTTCTTGGATTTGTTTAGGCATTATATATTTCGTTAATGTTATTCCTTTGAATTCATTATCATCACGGAAAGATGCCACTAGCCTTGCGAGATAGAAAACAGGGCGTTAGATTATTATCTAAACCCAGATAAATCTTTGTTAATTTGTTTTTGCCATTGTGAATCTCCGGAATACAGGTATACGAACAATAATGTGGCGTCACTTTATCGCGGTTAACAATCCAAGAAACCGAAATCCTTCCCCCTTTGTCCAAATAAACAAAGCGGGAAAGGTTATTTTCGTATTTATACGTAATCCAATTTGATTCCAGCCAACTTGTCATCAGATGAAAATAATAACAAGAGAGAGAGAAAAAAAGGCGCGTAAAATGGACAACACATTTCGCCTCATGTGCAATGCGTTATCTGATGAGTGTAACTTCCTAGTCATGTTGGGGGAGATGTAGGCCTGAAGTAACGGCTGCTAAACGGAGGTGCGATGACTATATACCGTATACATCAGGTTCTGCAGCTCATAACAATATTTTTGCTCAAATTATTATCTGCGATGTGATTGCAATGAATCTATGATCATGATGATAATATTTGTACCATTTGAGTAGTATTTGACGATGGTTAATCGGTCGAACGGTGGGGGTAGCTACGGGTGCACAAGCCCACAAATAAAATGACAAAGAAAAGGGGGAAAGGAAGATAGAGAGAGAAAGAGAGAGAGAGAGAGGGGGGGGGGGGGGAGGAAGAGGGGAATGAGGGGGAAAACGATGAGAAGGAGATGACACGACCCGCTTTCATACCCTCCTCTATCGCTCCCTCCTCAGTCGGATTCCATCCACCAAGCAGGGAGGTGGGATTTTACAATCGCAACTCCCCTCTCTCTATAGTCTCTTTCTCACTATATCTCTCCCTTCCTATCCGTTTCTCTGTAACTACCCATCTTATCCCTTTTTTCTTCTTCTCTCTGATCTCCCTCTCTCTCACCCCTCCCTCCCCGTCTCCCTCTCTCTATACTACTACTGCTACTACTACTACTACTACTACTACTACTACTACTACTACTACTACTACTACTACTACTACTACTACTGCTACTACTACTACTACTACTACTACTACTATACTACTACTACTACTATTACTACTACTACTAATGATACGATTGCCTAAAGAGATAAATTTGTATGTCTGTCTGTCTGTCTCTCTCTCTCTCTCTCCCTCTGTCCATGATAATTCTCAGTCTATTGTTTTCCATTTGACTCGGTTTATACCAGTGTACGATCCGACTGCAAGCTATCCGTGGAGGAGGAGGATTGGGCCGGGAAAGGCGGGAAGAAGATGTCACTCTATAGGTATGAGCGATCTCTCATCGCGAGTAATAAAGACTGTATTTGTCAATTCAAGCAAGACGGCGCAAGCCTTCAACTAATCCTACCTCAATGTCACGTTCCTACCGTATAACTTTCCTACCCCGTAGGCCGCGATGGAATCCCAACCATATTTTTATAATAAATATGATATCATCTCCGGTTAGCTCCTACCATCTCTTTTTTTTTCTTATAAAAATATGCATCGTCTTTGAGAAGCGAGAGAAATCCCAAGTCACTGGACCAAACGAAGGTTTCACCTTCTACACCGTAGTTCTGGTAGATGCACTTCTTCTGAAAGTTTCAAATCAACGGCTTTCACCTCAGAAATAATTATGGTGACCCGACATTTACTCTGCCAACAATTGTTACCGGTTTAATATTTTTTGTTTTAAAGAAAGGCATTGTAGGGCTAGATTTAGGGTTGAAGTTAAAAATACTTATAGTGTAGGAAATTTACCACTTACCAATTGTCTTGCAACGGCGAAAGGGGGAGGAGGCTGACGCCACAGGCTTGTCCGAATATTGGCTTTCCAGTATCATTTTCGCTAGGCGAGCAGTGAGCAAAAAAAAAAAAAAAAAAAAAAAAAAAAGAGAGAAAGACCGTTGAATTTTTATGATTTTAAAGAAAGTTATTTCGTCATCAAAATACATAAGATACTGACAGGTTAATTGGCGACAATAAATCAGATATATGAATAAGTTATGAAAGATTCGAATAAGCCATGGATTAGTATTGGCAAATTGCAGGGGCGTCGCTAGAACAGTTTGAATGGGGGGGGGGGGGGGATGATCGACACTCAGGTGATTTGTCGACAGATTTTTAGGGTGTGACATCCAAATTTGCCGACGAAAATGCTGCACCCTTATCTCCACCCCCACAAATAATAATAAAAGAAATCACAGATGTAGGAGATCGTGATCATACAGGCCCATTTTGGCAGGGAGGGGGTTGACGCCTTTTGCCCGAATATCAACTTTTCATTTCCTATTAAAAAAAAAAAAACTTTTCGTAGTGAAAATAAATTTACAGAAGTTACTTATCTGGGAACCTCTCTCCCCAAATATGTGGATATTCTGGCACCTCACTTCGCTGCCCGAATAAGAAGTGGTGAATGCCCGAATACCGGAACTTTGAAAATGCTCGGGGGAGGGGGTTGCAGCCCATTGCCGAAGGGGGACGTGTTTTTCCCGAATATCAACTTTCCAGATTTTTCAGCGAGCTCACGAAGCAAGCCCTTTTCCTTTTCTTCTTTTCTTTCTGTTCTTGATTTCCTTTCCTTTCCCCTTTCTTTCTCTTTCCTTTTTTCTTTCCCTTATTCTTCTCCTTTCTCTTTTCTCCCGTTTCCCTTTCCTCTCCATTCTCCCTTCCCCCTCCTTTTTTGCCGACAGAGGTGGCGCATTTGCCGACAGCAATTTTGAGTGTGGAGGGGGAGGGGTGTGTGACACCCCCTCCCCCCTCTAGTGACGCCCCTGGCAAATTGGTCATTCAAATGTCACGGTAAGCCTATATGCTGAATATTGTGCCCCTCCCTGAAATCCTGGCCCAACACTGCACCGCCCCCACCCCCGGCAGTGCCCGATCAATGTCTGGACCCTCTCGACCCCATTGTCCTCCCATAATGAGAAATATTCCTTCTTCAATAAAATTTTGAAGAAAAAAAAAGTTTTAATTTCCTTTTCCTCAACCGGCACCGAGCACTGGCCACAGAACTCTGTGGCACTGGCGAAATACAAAATTACGCTGCTTCCTCAAATATCCAAACGGAGCCAGCTAGCGCTTGCGCAATATCAAGCTAGGACATCAGCGAAATTGACAGCGGCTAATTTGAGTTCGTCACTACATAAACAATACGATAAACTGAATTTGTCATTTTTTAAATCACATTTTCAGGAAATTTCATTTACTCATTGACCATGGATGATACACCTGAGCGTTTGCATGAAATACGAAGGTAAATATTTTGTCCAGAGGATTAAATGCATGTTTGATATGTTCCATTTGACTATACATGCTATAATATTGCCCCACGTATAGCAATATGTGTCGGAAAGCTGTATCGCAACAACGTCCTATTATTCACTCCCGGGTACATTTCTGTAAAATAGTTGGTATTTTCTGTCGCATGTACTAAAGGTATGGGGGGGAAATAAGATAAATATTTTAAATACTTGCTTTCAAATTCAGCCCTTAAAAATCTCACTCCTACCTCAAATGGCCGTTAGGAAGAACTTTTGATATTTACAGCAAAATCCAAAGTCAAAATCTTGTCCAAAACCGGAGAAATCCCCGCCGATTTGTTTCGCGATCGCGTGTTGTTTACAAACTGCCGATGTCTTAGACTAAAATCGGCCAATATAATTTTTGTCCACGAAGAAACTCGGGATCGCAAGGGCACATCGATCTTTACGATCGCGCACACAGAAAATCGGAACTTTTCCGTGTACGCCATAGGGACCGAATTTTTGAGGACAAAACTCTTTTGGGGAGATGTCAGCGCCCCCGCGGCGACCAGGAAATGTACACAATGACTCCGATAGCTCGTTTCGCGAGAATCAACAGTAAATTGCGGATTTCATTTTTGTAAATATCTTTTCCAACATTGGTGAGTTGAATTTATTGTATTTCTTGGATATTTTGGGGTCGGTTTTTGAAAATTAAATGCCGATTTTGAGTGAATATTGGTGACTTTTGTGCAGTGGTGTTTTAAAAAGATGAGGTGTATGACTGCCTACATTATACACACGAAGTATAGGAATGTACCTATGAGTGCTATTATTCGCTATTATTATTATTACTTAATATTACTTATTAGTATTAATAATTACATGTGAAAAAAAGTGTCTCTTATGACCATCTACTTTAAAATTCCACTGTCTACTTTTGTTTTCATAACATTGTTTGTTATGTAATCCACACACAAACCAAATGCCGGCTTCTGATTTCTGAGGGGAAAAAACTTTGGCTGAGAAAAAATGCCTTGTCTCTCATGTCTGTGTGAGTGTGTCTGTGTTGTTTCTAATTCTATTATTCATCTTGTTACAATGTTAGTAAAGGCTCAAATATCAGAGACTGTCTCCCGACCCAAGTGGGGGAGAGTCTCCCAAATTGGCAAATTGGCTGTGCGCCTCTACTTTTCAGACAAAAATTTTTTCAAAATTTTTGTTCAACTTCAATTCAAGTTCACTTTATCATAACTAACTTTTTACTTTTAGTTTTAGATCAAACTTTTTTTTTGACAAGATAATATGAAACTGAAAATTTAATTGATAGACACTAACTGTTAACTCTTGTATAATTTTTTCAGAAGATTTGTTGAAAAATGAGAAACTGATTGCATGAAATCTTTATTTTATCTTTGACTTTGTTATAAAACTTCGTAGATCTCTATGTTCATGAGTAGTTTTATTGAAGACTAAATTTTGAGACCATGTCATGTAAGTCACTTTATCTGAAACGCATTCAAGATTTAAGATAGTATTAAAAAATAATTCAAGAATTCCTTTTAAATAGAATTTTTTTAAGGTCACAATGGTGCCAGAATTCTGAAATAGATCTATTATCTAATGCTAACATTAAAGGTAATGCCTGTCCTGGCCTGCAAAGTTTGGTCACACTGGATTTGCCAACGAGACGTTTGACTTTTTTTCTGAAGCCCAGACTGAAACCAGGGCTGTCAACTGAAGTTGGAGGGAGATTCATTTTTATCTCGCTCAACAGACTAAGGGGTCCAAATGGCGTCCGTGCGTTGTGCGGCGTCCGTCACAAATGTTATGACAGATAACTTTGCAACCGTCGCTCACTTTTCAACCAAACGTGGGTTGAAGATGCACTAAGGGGACCTGCATGTTATGGTTACGTTGGAGGTCACATGATAAGGTCAAAGGTCATTTCAGGTCAAACGTTATAGTTAACCTGCAAGACTCTCTTATGACAGATAACTTTGCAACCATCACTCACTTTTCAACCAAACTTGGGTTGTAGAAGCACTTGGGGGACCTGCATGTTATGCTGCCATCATAGGTCACATGGTAAGGTCAAAGGTCATTTCAGGTCAAAGGTTAAAGTTTACCTGCAAGACTCTCTTAAGACAAATAACTTTGTAACCGTCACTTTCCAAACATTAATAATGTAGATTTATGCAAGCATAATTCATGCAGATTTACGCACTTGGGGGACCTGTTGCATGGCAACAGAGATTGCGATATTTCTAGTTATCGCAAGTGGGTGAGACACCATATCACTAATGGCTTGTTTCTCTGAAATTCTCTGACACGCAAAAAAAAAAAGGGGGTCATCAGCATTTTCGGCTGTCTTTTTACTCATTTTACACATTTGGCGGGAGGTTTTTTCATAAAGCGGGAGATTTACATGCTTGGCGGGAGAGTGGGAGGAAGGAAGTGGTGGCAGGAGTCTCCCGCCACGGCGCTGGTGGGACGGCGGGAGAATGAGCGTGGTGGGGCGAGACTCCCGCCAAATGCAGGAGGGTTGACAGCCCTGCTGAAACTGATCAGTCATGTCTGTTGAGCATATTCTAAAAGTCTTAACCCATTTCCCATAGACTCCAGCCCAAGTTATTTCAGGCGTAGTATTTAACGGGGTAAAGTGCCTAGTGACCTAAAGTTGATGTTTTTTTTGTCCCCTTTGTGTGTGTGTTTATTTCAATTGTCAGAATCTTAGGGGAGATACCTAGTCCACAAACTCTGTTTGCAAGCTTCATGAAGAAGGAAGAAGAAGAACATGACGATGAAGTGCAGAACCTCAAGCTCAAATGCAGCAAAGATGAAGTAAGATTTTCCTTTAATTTACAGGTTGAAAAAAAAAAGGAAGAGAGAGAGAGAGAGAGGGGAGATAAGAATATTACTTCTTCAAAAGAGCTATTTGATTTACATCAGATCCATTGTGTGAAATTATGACAGGAGTTACTCTTAAAACAAAGAAAGAATGAAAAGGTGCATGTAACATAGGTAGTGGCCAGGGATCAAAAGTATTTTACCTGTCATTCTTTTCAAATGAAGAGGTTCCACAAAGGACACAAAAGGCAACCGAGTTTGAAGGTTAAGTGGTCTTTATTCTTTTGCGACAGAAACAGACTTTGCCCACAAACACCGTTCACAGCACTTTCCACAGATTAAGTTCAGTACCCTGTAAGGCTCTATCGGCATAACAGTCTTGACTCAAGTTGACTTGTCCAGGCACAGATCAAGCTTATGTGAAGATAACCTTGTACTCCACAATAGCTTAAACCTGTGAATAGGCTTCAATAGGTTGTGTGTGTATTAGGGGGAAGTGATCCATCCTAGATCATTCATACATGAGAGGAAAATAATTATTTAAATTTCACTTTCAACTCTGAAACCTCAAATTTATAGCATAGTAAGAGTTGAAGAGTCAATCGGGTAATCTTGCTTGGATCAAATTTGTTGTCTGTTTTTGACTACTGCAACAGTGAATGTTTGACAAAGTCCCAAATAGGCAAGGGCCCATGAGTGGGCACAGATATAATAATATATACAGTCAGTTGCTCTATGTAAGTTTCCTTTCCTTCTTTCTCAGCTCTAGAAATATATATTTTGAATTATGTGATTACTTCCTAATACATGTAGTTAATTTATACCAGTAATTGAAGGTTAGATTAATACTTAATACATGAAAAGACTAAAATACTGATGTATATATTCTTCAATCTATCAGAGTCCCTGTTTTTACAGAAAATTTCAAAAAAGAAACAACTGATTGATAATAGGAAGGAATTATTATATTTACATGTATTAGAATAAAGAAGATCAGTATATTTTGTAGGTCAGCATAACCATTAATTTTCTTACATATGGTAAGAGTTTGCTTTTACTTTGCAATATGGATTTTGAGTAAGAGCAGAGTAAAAGTAATTTCTTGACATATTAGATAATAAAAAATATAAGATGAATGCATATATTTTATTGATCTTATTATATGATTTAGTCTTAGTCTTACTCTGCTTAGCCTAGCTAATGGTTTTACTTACATATATATGGTAAGAGTTGACTTTTATTCTGCACAACAGATTTTTGAGTAAGAGTAAACTATTGCCATATTAAATAAGATCAGTTTATAAGCATATTTTATTGGTCATTTTATTTGATATGGTAAAAGTTTGCTTTCACACTGCTCTTACTCGATTCTGGTAAATCTTTATTATATTCTTTTCTTTCACCATGTCATATGTGGCTCATTTTTATATTTTTTGTGTTTGATTCTGAATTTAGAATGAATTCACCAAGCTGAAACTGGCATTGATAGAGGCTGAAACCAAATCCAAGATGATTGAGTTTCTCTTCAATAAACCCCTTGAAGAATGGCCAGCCATGGACAAAGCAAACGGAAGTGAGCCATTTATCTTGCAGTTTCACATTAATTTTGGATCGGTTATTTGAAGCCATATGAAGCTAGTACCCCATATAAGTTCATCTTGTCAGAATTATCAGCATCAGAAATATAACACAAATTATGGGATAATGATGATAATAGATGCACTTATAATAGTACAAAATAATATAATCCTAAATATCACATTAATAGCCCAGCTTTAGCCAGGTTACCATGATTAGGTGCTCACCCTTTCAAGGTACTTCTTCCTACCAGGTATCCATTTATTTACCACACCTGAGTTGAGAGTGGCAAATGTAGATTGATGTCTTCTATTATAAGGGCATTAGTGTTGTGACAGGGATACACTTATCCACTAGCCCGCTGCACTTCTATAAAAGTGTTTATAAAGTGTATAAAGATTTTCTAAGGTGTAAAAATTAATAACACTTGGAGATTATTTCACATGGAATGTGAAGAAATGATCCCCCAAAATGTCTTACTTGTGTACATGCAGAATTATTGATTCTAAGAGCTTACATGGATTGCCTTTCACAATTATTTGATTGTCACAGTAGCGCTGAATGCTGATGTCTAACCCTATTATTCTTTATACAAAAATCTTTAATGTAAACTTCGTAAGCAATAAACATGTAGACTGGAAGCAGCCTTACCAGCGTAATTTTCTGAGTGTTCTATGATTCTTTACAGCAGAGAATTTCGACCAAGTGAAAGAGGATCTGAGGAATGCAAAGCAAGATGTAGAAAATATGGAAGAGAAACTGACTGGTTTGATTGAGAATGCACAAGAAAGTAAGCTATGTTAAGTTCAGAGTACCATCCATTGATTATAGTACTGTATAAGCAGATTAATTAACTCTGAATGATTGTCAACAATGGAGGAAAAAAGAATAATTATAGTACTAATTTGTATTCTAATTTCTTAGGGGTAAAAGGAAATTTGTCAGACCATGTTTTTGTCTGTTTGTTTTTTTCTTGAAGAAGAGAAACTTTGGTGGCAATATATTTTTGAATGAAAACAGAAATAGCTGATTTATTGGCAGAAGAGAGTCGTAAATGTTTTGAAAAATGTGGATCAACCGTAGGAAAATTGAGATAATTAATTATGGGAATCTTGAATCAGTGAATTTGTTACGAGACTGTGTTAAAACAAACTTTTTGCATACACGCGTAAAAAGTTTGTTGACATTATTGTTTTTACAGAGTTGGATATAATGGAGCAGAAGAAGAAAGATGCTGAGGTTTTACTGGACACTGTGGAAACAAAGGTGAAATAGATTGTGTACTTTATGCATTATTTGTTGGTGGCTTGCCAGTTTTAGTCGCTCCAGTGAAAGTACATGTATGTGATATAACAGTGTAACCTTGTCTTAAAGTGATTTGGTAACTTTGTAGAGGCTTGCTAATATTTGAGCTGCCTGGCCTTACGTGCTATCAGTGTATGTAATATGGTGTAAAAATGAAGCCCAAGGGGGAAAAAAAAGCACTTCAAAATCATCATATCCTTCACAAAAGTAAACATATGCAAGTGACCAGAAATGCCAGACTCATTTTCCCCCATAGACTCAGTGTTAGACTAAAGCGTATGACCACTAAAGGGTATGGTCATACAATTTATTAAATCAGGCCTCCACAAAGTTACCGAATCCCTTTAACAAACTCCAGGGGACCAAGGAAATTACCTCTTATATTGAAACCTCGTTACATATCAGGGCTGAAATCAACAGAATACAAAGATCTGAAAAATCACATTGATATATAGAGTTTGTTATACCGGTAATAGTGTTCTTTAAAACGACAACTATGTTCCACTTCACCAACTTTTTTTAGCTGTTAGAATGTTAAAAATACAAGGAAAGACAATGATGATAATCAAAGCCTGTTTTCTTTTTACTTGCTAGAAAGCCAAGCTGGAGTCATTGAAAGCCACACATGAACAATCCTTGGTGGGACTTGAGGGTGTCGAGATGGAAGGCATAGACCTACCTGCAAAGCTTCAGAAACAGGTTAGCTTGACAGTTGTACATCACCTACTCCGGTGACAATTGCACCATGGTTTGTATCCTGCATTAATCAGATTCTTAAAGTAGAACGTTAATGATTTTAAATATTGGCTTAATACTTATTATTGCATAGATGGCATAAATTAAACAAGGTTATCCAAATTCAACGCTTGGAAACATTTGAAGTAATGATTATTATCAATTATAAAACGGTAAAATACAGCCCCCGATATAGCAGCTGAAGAGCTCCTCGAACGCTGCTGAGATATGTGACAACACACCCTGGACCAGTCCTGTCTAAGCAGACGATGTCCCATAACATCTTACACATTTTTCAGAGCCTATTTTGTCATCTCCTCTTCACTTATTTCTCTTCCTTCACTAGCGTCAGTCTTAATGTTAGTCTGTTGCCTCACTCTTAACTTCGTGTATGGTATTATTTTGATGAAAAATGCAGCGTTAAAAAAATAAAGGAATCAGTCACTTGTAAACAAAATAAGACGCCATTGTATTTTCAGCTGCTTGCACCGGGGCATGTTCGGCGTTTCAAGAGGGAACGAATACCATCCTGCTATTATTCGGAGGGCTTTTCAATTTGAAAGTGGGGTTTATTTCATTGATCATTGACCCTTCTCCTATGTTTTTACAATCAAACGGTTTTAGCTATCAGAATCAGTTTCACTTTCCCTTTATAATGGTGTGAAATAAGGTAATGTTTAAATACACCAAACTCTTTATAATTTGATAAATAATTGCATTGCAATTACGTTCATTCATTATAGGACGTCGTCTGCTTAAGCAGGATCGATCCCGAGTGTGACGACATCAAAACATCGCTATATTTCTGGCGAATCCTCGGATATTCCAGATGCTGAGAAGAGCTTTTATTTGTGTTGTTTTTATAATCACCAGATACGCAGTTGACATAAAACTTATAAGATTGCCATCTGTAAGCTTCCCAGTTTCTAGTGATACATTAATTGCCATATTTGTGATTTTCTTTGAATATCTACTTTAATATCAACCCAGGACCATATCCTGGCCCCAACCCTAAACCTAACCCAATAGACCGCTTTGGTAATGTATGCAAATTTTATGCATACCTTTCAAACAAAGTTTGTTTATGACAACCTGAAAGCTTGCCGGAGGCTTGCTGGACATAGCTACAAATGTATGCAAACTGGTTTCCAAGCATTGAGGCTTCTTCTCTTAGGTAAAAACACACACAAAAAAGATTGAAAGTCAGCAAAGCTTGCTTTAAAATATGGATTATAATACAACCGTTGTAAAATTGTATCCAACAATAGCTGATTTTGACCACATATGGCACCCTAGCACCCAATTATTGACTGTTCGTACTCTTTCACATTACCAAAGTATAAAAAGCAGGTTCATGGAATAGCTTGTCACTAGGTGCTCAGAGAATGTATGTGCATAAATTTGCATACATTACAGAAGCGGTGTATTGCAACCCTAACCCTACAAGTGTATCTTTGATAAAATAAAGCCCTGAGCAAATTCTGACTTGTACAATTACGCTACAGTGGAAACACAGTATAACAAGGTTTCTTGGGACCATCAAAATTACCTTGTAATAGCAGGAATCTCGTTATAGCAGGTTAAAAACGCAATAGAATATAAAGAGCTGAGACAAGGAATATTACCTTGTTATATCAGGAACATTGTTATATCAGACCTCTTTATACTGAGTTTCCACTGTACTCTGTTTCGTTGAGATGCCACAGAGACTATGGAAAGGATTGAATCAAGTCAAATGGATCAAAGCTTTAACTCAAAAAGTTCTAGTGATATTACGTTCTTGTATAGCGCATGTCACATTCTGACAGAACATCTATCTGAGCTTCCAAAGTGCTTAGGAAATTGTTAACGAGCAACAGCCATGCTGCCTTGATAATGTGCTGTTGTATTCAAGAAAATTTTGCCTACCATTTAACTCACCTGGGTGGAGTGTGGCAACTAGGGAATGTTCTAACGAAGAAAATTATTTGTCTTAACTCTTATTATTCCAAACAACTTATTTTGTGTGGTCCTGTGAAATTTCTTATGATTTGATATCCCTTAAGTTCTCATGTTCTATGCTGGAGTCTATCCAAAGTGGAAACCACCTGTCAGTCACATTACATCTTTGTTTCCTTTGATGATTGAACAGAGAGAGAGATTACGGACCACTGGGCTGGCACTCCAAAGATGTGACCTGTTACTCACTGAACACAAGAGGGCGGTCTCCAGGCTGCAGGAGAAATGTTGCATGGCTAGAGCTATTCAGCAGGAATGCCAGCAAACAGTGGAAACTTTACAAAGGCAGAAAACTGAGCATGATGAAGGAACGAAAGAGAATCAAGAATGGTAAGATCTCTGACAAGGTGATATTAATATATGTCATATTTACAGACTTCATTTTATATTTCTTGATCTTGCTATGCTTTTAAAAGGCAATCCAACCTTGGTAATAAGATGATTTGTGTGAAAGCAGAAAAATAAGAAAAACAGGATGGTGAAAGTTTGAAAGAAATCGGACGAGGAATAAGAAAGTTATGGATGTTTGAAAAATGAGATCACTACATCTATGCGAATGTCAAATCGGCAATTTAGTGAGTCAATTGTGACAGTCTTGTGGACAACTCTCCCGTTTGTCGTACACAATAATATCATTACTTTGTGGTTTTCCCCAAAGCGCATTTACCCTCGGGGCAGTACTCAAAATATACTGGAGATAGCATATTGTTATAGGTCCTCATGAAAGAAAGAGAGCCTACTGAGTAATATATATTGAGAAAAATGGCATTTTAGTCATTTTGTGTGTTGGAGCAAATGGGGGAGTTGTCCACAACTTCATCACAGGGACATTACCTAATCGGCCAATTTGAAATCCCCATAAGTATAGTGATTACCACTTTCAAAAAATCATAACTTTCTTATTGCTTGTCCGATTTCGTTCAAACTTTCACCAATCTGCTTCTATAATTTTTCCTCTTTCATTCAGAGCAACTTGCCATTAAGGTTGGATTTCCCTTTAACTGTAGCGGAGTGCCATGATGTAGTGCTTAAAGTGTACCAGTCACCTAAAAAAATAATTTGTGAACAGCTAGAATGTATAAAATTAACCTCAAAACACCACTTTACCTGGCCTTCATTGGGTTAACGGTTACAGAATAAGAAGAAAATAAAGGATAACATAAAACCCCCTTGTGCGGAACCGAACTTGGAGTTTGGTTCCGCGTGCGGGTCCATTGGCTCCTCACAAGTCCCTCTAATGCTTATTGGGAATGTATTTCAACTCGCAATATCTCTTTATAGAATCTATATTTAAAGCTCATATTTTGAAAATAGTATCTACCGACATTGAACCCCTAACATACAGAGCAAAATATCTTTTGGTGATTGGTACACTTCAAGCTTTGGTATTTGAAATTGTTTTAAGAGTAGAAAATTCAGATGTATGGCTTAAGGGCCTATCTTGGTTGCCTGGAGACTAGGTGGCGACCTGGTGGCGACTCGAGTCTCCGCTGTGTCTCCTGGAGACTAGCTAGGTTTCCGGGGAGTCGCGGGAATCTCAAATATAATTGATTTTTTACAAGACTTTTTCCAGTCTCCAGCAGGTCTCATCAGTTGCAGCAACGTCGTGGAGACTAATTTTCTAATTTTGTCCACGACGGGGGAGACGTCTCCGAGATTTGCTGGAGACCAAGGAGACTGAGGGGACATTGCGGCGACGCCATGGAGATGTCTCTGAGACCTGCTGGAGTCTAGAAAAAGTCTCAAAAAAATTGAAAATGTTTAAATTTCCCGCGACTCCCCGGAGGCTAGTCTCCAGGAGATGTCGCGGAGACATCTCCGCAACCAGTGGAGACTCGAGTCACCACCAGGTCGCCACCTAGTCTCCAGGCCAATGGGATAGGCCCTTTACCTCTGGAGACCAAATAAAGCTCATTCTAGACAGTAGTGAGAGGAAGGCATAGAGCAATGCAGAAATTGCAGAATTCAGTTACGGCGAGGATTGAGGAAAGTCGTGAGGGAGAAATGTGCAATCTGAAGGAATCATTCCATTACAGATACTGTACATCAAAATATTGTCATGCTTATATATATTAAACAATTAAAAACATCAGAGGAGATCTGGAAAGCTGAAAATAGAGCTGTGGAATAAATGATGTCATACTTTTCCATTGTGGGGTTCTCCACTTTACAGAAAATCCCAAGAGTACAACAAAGTAATTTTTTTATTTGTCAAATTTCTGATTAATTATTAATTGCATTCTTTTGAAGCAAGTGGTAAAAAGCACTTTCACTTTACCCCATGTGATGTTGTATATTTGTTTTATATATTTAGGTTGGAGAAGTCTCTTCAGGCACTCAAACACATAACAGGGATCAGTAATATCAGAGTTAAAGACCAAACGGTAACCCTTGACCTTAGCTGCAATGGGTCAACCTCAGAGGTCAAGGCAGAGCTCAAGATGACCTTCAAATGCTCAGCTGATGACAACGGAGAGAGCAAACTTATCGCTGCTCAGGTTTGTTTATTTATTTCTTTATTTGTTACTTTATTTTTCAGTTTACTTTAGAATCAGGAAGTTTTGTGACATCAAACTTTCACAGACTCTTTAATAACGATTGGGATTTTTCAGGCATGCACAAGTGTCTGTCATATTTGTTTGACATAGACTGGACACCAGGGGCCGTATTCTGAAAACGATGTCATCTTCAAAATTCAAAATCAGGACAAATCATTGGTTAATAATTGTGCAGAGATGGCTGTGCTCGCGTAAAGTTATCAGAGACATCTGCGCAAGCACCATTGTTATGACAATTAACAAAGTTTTCCTCAACATGAAAGATAACTTAGTTTTCAGAATACGGCCCAAGGGCAAGTATTGGCCAATGACATATTAATACACTATTTATCTGCATTAACTCACTGAATACCGAAGTCTGGCATTCCCTTTGGCTTTATATACTGGTTAACACTAAATGATCTCTCTCAACTTCTTATTTAGCTTGGTCAAGAAATATTAGACTGTAGTGATGTCATCTCAGAAGCCATAAGCTTGAATGATCCTGTCCTACTGATTAGAGAAGTCCAACGCAGACTCAACAGCCACGCACCGGTACTGCAAGAAGTTGAGAGCTTACGTCATCAGTGAGTAGCATATATTCCCTTATAGAGATGAACATGATCCAAGCGCTCCATTAAAGGGGAACTTCACCCTGACGTAAAGTTGGTTTTAATAAATGCAGAGAAACAAAAGAAACATATCAGTGAAGGTTTGGCGAAAATCAGTTAAAGAATTATGGAGTTATGGATTTTTAAAGTTTTGATTTTGTGACGTCACATGCGAGCAGCTCCCCCATGTGTCGTGTGATATAAATTCCAGAAAATGAAATTTTCTCAGAAAAATGGAAATGGTGTTACTTGTGCATTCAATATAACATCTTAAACATCATTTCATACCCGCTCCTCTAAGAAAAATATCTTCAGTCATCATGAACCATTGAGAAATGGGAATTTATAGAATTTATATTACATGACGTATGGGGTAGCTGCTCGCATATGACGTCACAAATTTAAACCTTAAAACACCCATAACTCTCTTATTCCTTGATGGATTTTTGTCAAACCTTCACCAATATTTTTCTCTTATTTTTCTGCTTTTATTAAAACCAACTTATTGTCAGGGTGAACTTCCCCTTTAAGTAACAGTGAATTTGTTCAAAGTCTGTACATGTAGTTGGATTGTGAATGAATGAATGAATGAATGTTTAGAACTGTTTAATCTCCGATACATACTTGTGAAACATTTTTTCAACTGAAGTTATTACAGGTACATAAGGGAGTTTTGTTGTATTTATAACTTCTTGAAGAATCTGTTCTTTGACCGTTTGGCACATGCAGCAGCAGAGATCTCACTATGAAATTTGCCATAAAAATTTTTTTGACAATGAAATAAAATTGTACCGTGAAAATATTTCATTTTTGGTTTCTTCTCTTAGTTTGTACTCATTTTGGTATACCTGTACTGAAAGCCAAGTAAGTGCCTTCAATATCCAGTCTTGTGAAATGATAATGTAATAATCAATCCTCAATAATGCTAATTTTCATGAGCTGATATAAAGAGATGAATAATTTCACGTTCATTCCTTTTGTTCCTAGATACGCTATTGACTACGTGCATGAGGAAAGGAAGCTACATGCTATGCTAGGTAGCAGCGGTCAGGTCGTATGTACTCTGACCATAGACAGTGGCTACCCAACCAGAGGGAAGGCAACACTCACCAAGATAGAGGGAAATGGACATCATAAAGATCTCACACAATATAAGGTATTAGAGTCAGTACCCGATATACAGGGTGTTCCTAAAAGAAAGTAACCCAAGTTCAAAGTTCAACTATTTCAAAAATATGCTATTTCATATTCCATTTATCTTAGCAGTTCCTTCGTTCAAAAAAGGTGAAGAGGGTTATCAAATGCTGCTGCTTACCTGAGCTTGCAGGTGGACCCTGGCTATGTTACGTAGTATAAAAGTATATCCAGTGGCGTATCTAGGGGGATTATGGCGCCCGGGGCAGACAATGAAGTTGAAATTAACGAAAACCCTTGAAAAATAGTTGAGGAATTTAGCAAGGCGACCGAAAGTTGAGATTTCCATCAAATGCTGTTTTATACATTTTATCCTATATTGGGGTGCAATATTTAGCAAGAGGCAGATGAAACTTACATGATAGTCATCAAAGCAACTACAATTATATCTTTATTTTTTCAAATTTTGAAACATTAAAAAAAGAAGCTGTTTAAGAACTATATATTGGGGGCGCGAAATTACGAGATCCTGAAAGGAAATATTTATGCAAGAGAGCAAAGCGACCAAGCTTTAGAAAATTTTCGCATTTCAAAAACTGTATTTCTAATGCATTCTAATGCAGATTGGGGGGCGCATAACCCTTAAGGATTATCATTTTTCTTCATTTCCCCCTTTTTTTCTTTCTCTCTTTTGCGTTTTTTGCGCCCCCTTCAAGTGCCCCCCCCCCCTGTTAAAGGGATTCGGTAACTTTGTGGAGGCTTGATTTAATAAATTGTTGAATTTTCGCATTTCGAATTTTCGCATTTCAAAAACTGTATTTCTAATGCATTCTAATGCAGATTGGGGGGCGCATAACCCTTAAGGATTATCATTTTTCTTCATTTCCCCCTTTTTTTCTTTCTCTCTTTTGCGTTTTTTGCGCCCCCTTCAAGTGCCCCCCCCCCCCCCTGTTAAAGGGATTCGGTAACTTTGTGGAGGCTTGATTTAATAAATTGTTGAATTTTCGCATTTCGAATTTTCGCATTTCAAAAACTGTATTTCTAATGCATTCTAATGCAGATTGGGGGGCGCATAACCCTTAAGGATTATCATTTTTCTTCATTTCCCCCTTTTTTTCTTTCTCTCTTTTGCGTTTTTTGCGCCCCCTTCAAGTGCCCCCCCCCCCTGTTAAAGGGATTCGGGAACTTTGTGGAGGCTTGATTTAATAAATTGTTGAATTTTGATATCTGTCTTGTATAAAGATGTTCAGAAGGATAAATAAATAGCCAGGCATAGAAAGGTTTTCAAATATATAATGCTATTATTAAGATATCTATGACTGAATACTCCCATTTACGAAAGCGTATGGCCATACGCTCTAGTCTAACACTGAGTGTATGGGGGAAAATGAGTCTGGCATTTCCGGTCACTTGCATATGTTTACTTTTGTGAAGGATATGATGATTTTGAAGTGCTTTTTTCCCCTGGGCTTCATTTTTACACCATATGCATACACTGATAGCATGTAAGGCCAGGCAGCTCAGATTTTATCAAGCCTCTACAAAGTTACCAAATCACTTTAAAGTTTAAAGCAAAATATTGTTTGGTGATTGGTGTTCATGTATGTGAATATACAGTGGAAATTTGTTATAAAGAGCTCCAGTATAACAAGATTCCTGTTATAACAAGGTAATTTAAGGTCTTTATGTTCTTTTGTTTTTTACCCTGAAATAAGGAGATTCCTGATGTAACAGGGTAATTTTCATGGTCCAAAGGTCCTTGTTATAGTGAGTTTCCACTCTATGTGAAAACAAAATGAAAATAAATTTTTATTCCTGTGTTGTGTATGATAAAGAAGATCTTGGAGATGTTCATCAAGATAATTGCACTATTTTCATCTTTTTCTCATTTATGCAGCCACCTATGGAGAATCCAACAATGAGCGATTGGTTGATGTACCTACAAGATAAGCTCTGAAACACTCTGCTCCATCTGCTCTACACTTTGTCACTCACACTTATGCGAGTTTATTGTAAATAAACTCGTACTCCGTACCTTCGTACCGTGAAGAATTGCCTCCCATAGCAAGTGTGTAATCCCTAGCACATATGAGTGCTGGAGAGGAGCAAGATTGCCGGCCAAAAACAGCCGGAAAATTTCACCTGATCAAGATGATCAAGATCCTATCCAAGAATCTGGCATGAAATCAGATATTCTATCATCCTAAAATGTAGAAGGAAGTATTTTCTAAAACTGTTGCTGATTATATTGGTGTTTTTACCTCTTCAACTTCAAGGTCGTGACCGCCGCTGAAATTGACACAGCCCCATATAGTGATGGTTCCTTCCGTAACACTTTGTCCACATCTTCATCGACGTCGACGATTACAATTTTTAAGGAATTAGTCATATGACACATCCAAAACATATTGACCTGTGACACTTTCAACGTCTATGGTTTCAGAAGCAGCCTGTTTCAGACGTGTACTGGTGTTTCATTGCCACAAGATGCAGTTTTGTCCAATATACTTGTACATAATATAGTGGTATATATATCCTCCATGAACGTCCTTGGTACTCGGCATCCCTCTTCATTTTTTTTTAAAATTTATACTTCTGTCATTTTGTGTGAAAAGGGAATGGATGAAAATGTCACTTTGGCTAATAGAACTAAAGTGAGTTTGTTTTAAACCACAATAATGTATCCAAAATTCTGTTGCTCAATATTAAGCTAATGATAGGCAATCTATACACATGTGGTGTACGCCATTTCAAGCATTGATCTCAATGGCATCAATCGTGAATAGGAAATTAACCTGTCCCAAAAAGAAGAAAGCCTGAGAATACCTCTGGATTGAAACAAATTGAAATGAAATAATTTCCAACAGGTCACAGGGACCTTGATAGCAGTTTGATCCAAAAGAAAGCAGAAAAATCAGAGAGACAAATCGGTGAAAGTTTGAACGAAGTCGGATAAACATTAAGAAAGTACTGTACAAAATATTTAGTGTTCTCAGCTTTCATTCACAATTCTCCAATTTTTCACCAACATATTTCTCAGATTTTTCTGCTTTCACACAACTCAACTTTTACAAGTTTAATTGAACATTTAATAACCCTAACACAGGCTTTCTCAGAGGTTTTCATCTATGTATGTAAATATGTACGTATTCTGCACATATACTTTAACAAATTAACAAATCACCACGTAGATATGTAAATTCATGAATTTGGTAGAATCTAAAAACTTCTTCATCGCGAATGTTTGGCGACACCAAAGATTTGTGTAGTAATAAACAAGAGACAATAAATAACGAGGTTACTTGTTTTTGTTTTTTCTTCTTAACCCTTTAGTCACTAAACCGCCCGGGACCGCCCATGTGACACTACGGCAAATGTATTGTAGGGGATATTGGGCGCTGAAACTTTGTGTGTGCTCTCTTTACACATACATGTAAGCCATTTACAATCCGCATTGAAGCGATGTGAGTAAATGACTACAATACGCGTAATTCTCAGTGACTAAAAGGTTAAGTTCTCCCATTTTTCCTGCTGCTCTTTGATGAAATGTGAAATGCTTCATGTAAAACCTGTATAATTTGCAGGAATTCTTTTAAAAACTACTGAAACTTCTGAGCTAAGACAGTTCATGTCCAACTGAAAGAAAATTCACTTTGGGGAAAAAGTTAAAAACCACCTTTTTCCAGGAAAATTATGACTGGAAATGAGGACACATGAACATGTAACAGAATAAGAGTGTCAACCATAAACAAATATTTTAAAACAAGATGAATGCGACTGCGTCTCCTATATGCCTCCGCCTAAATTCAGTTGATGGCTCAAACTCTTCTAGAAATATTTGATAACGAGGCTAAAAACCAGTAATTTCATGTAATTTTATGTAAATTGACCTCTGTGACCTCTGACCCCAAAATCATCTTTCTATGGGTATGCATACTGGTACCAAGTTTGAAGTTCTCACCTCAGATAGTTCGAGATATCGCGGTAACGGTGCTAAAAACCACTAATTCCATGTAATTTCATGTAAATTGACCTCTGTGACCTCTGAACTTTGACCTACCTACCCCAAAATCTAATCAGTTCCTCTTTCTATGGGGATACATACTGGTACCAAGTTTGAAGTTTTCACCTCAGATAGTTCTTGAGATATCGCGGTAACGGTGCTAAAAACCAGTAATTCCATGTAATTTCATGTAAATTGACCTCTGTGACCTCTGAACTTTGACCTCCTTACCCCAAAATCTAATCAGTTCATCTTCATATAGGGAAACATACTAGTACCAAGTTTGAAGTTCTTACCTCAAACAGTTCTTGAGATATCGTGGTAACGGTGCTAAAAACCAAGAATTTTTATGTAATTTCATGTAAATTGACCTCTGTGACCTCTGACCTTTGACCTACTTACCCCAAAATCTAATCAGTTCATCTTCGTATGGGGATACATACTAGTACCAAGTTTGAGGTTCCTACCTCAAATGATTCTTCAGATATCGCGGTAACGAGAAGTGGGACGGACGGACGCACGGACAACCCGAAAACATAATGCCTCCGGCACCCACCTTCGGTGGGCGGAGGCATAAAAATCACATCACATCACATCATCCTTTTTCCCAATCTTCTCTGCTTTGTGGAATTTGAGCTGGCAAGTCACAACTTGACAAAAGTAAATTTCAGAAAGTCTTTTCAATAAAGATTCAAACCGTTTGACACTCAAAAACTAAACACAACACTGTTTTGATCTCGTTTCCATAGCAATGAGTTTTTTTATTGTATCAACAATCTACATGTACATGTAGTCCGATATGTTATAGCATTCTAATTTATCTGTACCTTAGTATTGAAGAGAAACAATCTTAAAAATACATGTATACAATTCTTTAGCAGGAAAAGTCATTTGGTCTAAATGAATCCCAATACCACTGTATTTGGATTCAACCTCGTTATAACAAAACTCCTTGGGGACCAAGGAAATTACCTCTTATTGAAATCTTGTTATATCAGTGCTATGAAACAATAGAATACAAAGAAGTGGTACAGACAAAATGACCTTGTTACGATATGTGAGTTTGTTATAACATATCAGGTTCCACTGAATGGAGAAGTCCGAGCTATTTATTCCCATATGCTACCAACCAAATCAGAGTTTGCAGTATATCTGGGCCCTGTTTCATAAAACTAGTTATCAATAACAAGTTGCAATAACTGTTGTAAGCTACTGAAATCCTTGAATCTGATTGGCTGAGAGCAAATTTATCATAGAAATCAGGCGGTTGTTAGTGATAACAAGTTTTATGAAATAGGGACCTGATAACTGTATTTATTTGAAAGCCCTGCTAGTCAGGGATGCCACTTAGAATTGATAAAAAAAGTAGGAAAAATCATCTAGAATGGGCCCTTGTGTACATAAAGTGTTTTTCTATGGCTAAAAATATGTTGCAAAAGTAGGAATTCCTACTTTTGTCTGAAAAGTGGCATCCCTGTACTAGAGCTTGGGGTCAGACCAAATATAAAGTGAAATGATACTGCTGATGTCAATTATGTTCATATTACAGTGGAACCTCATTATAAACAACACTGTTATAACAAACTCATTATAACAAGGTCACTTTGCTGGTCCTACTTCTTTGTATTCTATTGTTTTTTTTAGCCCTGATATAACAAGGTTTCAATAATAAAGAGGTAATTTCCTTGGTCTCAAGGAGTTTGTTATGAGGTTCTACTGTAACTGACAATTCTCATGTCAATTGTTTACACTGCCAAAATACCTGATAACAGGCCAAATGACCGAATACCTTTGACTTGCTGAAGTAGGACTTGGAATTTTCTAGGTATGCTGTCTTTGAAGGACAAAAAGATTGACAGAATTTGTACAAATGGACAGATGCATCTGATTGCCTGGATGGTAGAACTCTTGCAAAATCGCGGTTTAGATTTCAAAGATAAATTATTTAGCCACAAATCTGCCCGATCCATGATTGACTGACAGCGGTAAGATACTCAAATACAGATGGATGAAATCTCTGCATTTACAATGGTGCAAAATTTCTCTTAGACTGACTGATTTTTATTTTGATTTCAACAACACAGTGCGATAAGTGAGAGTGATTATGAGAGTTCTTCCCAAAAGCCTTGCTTAAAATAAACGTGAGTAAAACAATAGCAAGTGCATGACAAATCTAATCATCATCATGATCAAAGATACTCTGAAGAAGGAAAAAAAAAATCACTGAAAATGATTTAGTGGATATTGACAATTCTTTTCCATCACATAAAACCCCAAAATTTCAAACAATTATTGTGAAGAATTGTTAAGTCTTCGAGGAAAGAAACAAGGAAAGAAAACTGTAAGCTTGAAAATACAATATCAAAAATTTTCTAAAAAAAAAAAAATCAACAAATATTGTATATATACAAAACAACACATGTAAAACCTTACAACGAATCTAACTACATTACACTACATTGTATATTAAACAAATAATAACTAATAACTGATACCAACTTGACCACTTTGAAAACACTGTATGTAATAACAAATTCATGCGAACTATGCATAGTCTTTAGTGTATTCAGCTGTGATCCATTTAATTAGAGCGTGCATACATGTACATGTGACCATGTAAGCAGACCATCAGATAAAGCGTGAAAACATGCAAGACCTTTGAGGACAGGACAGGCAGGGATATGTTATTCTTTATTTAAGATTAAAATAACCACCAATGCTGGCAAAACATGTACAGGTTTGTAGTCTTTGCAGAAACACAACTGTTTAAATCAAAACAGAGACTGAGTTTGATATAATGGGAGAATTCTTTTCATTCTTCCTCCCCACAACACTTTTAATAATGCCCTTTCGTTTCTAATTTTGCAAAGTGGTGGCTAATTACTTGTCTGAGCTACTTTGACCAGGAGGCTGTATTGGACGTTTAGGCATGATGGATTTAAGCAGATGTGGTTGTCTATAAGGCGGCATGTACTGGTCATGGGAGCTTCAACCATTTATTCTGGAACCTAGTGTGGGCAGTACGTGGAGGCCTAATAGAATTGAAAGCTAAGGAGAGAACATGTCTTGGTTAATTTGACCAGGAGGCTGGATTGGAGGTTCAGGGGGTCCTGAGTCGTCTATAAGGCCGCATGAACTGGTGTGGAGCGGTGGCCTTCATAACGCTAGGTATATAACAGGACCATGTCTCACACCTGGGCAGAAGGTGGAGGCCCAATAGAAGTGAAAGCTAAAAGGAGAAAATGTCTGACTTGCTTTCACCAGGAGGTGCAGGCTCCGACGTGGTGATTTCAGGTGGCTCTGGTTGTCTACAAGGCGGCATGTACTGATGCGGCGCAGTAGCCATCGGAACTCCTAGCATATAACTAGGGACAGTGGGCTGCTGGGATTGTGGCACCCATCCTGGTTGAACTGCTGCAGATGGTATGGTGTAGGGGTAGCCGGGCTGGTACTGTGACTGGACTTGATGAGGGGTGGGGTAGCCAGGTGGTATAGACTGAGGGGGGTTGACAGGTTGCCATTCACCTAGAGGCTGAGGTGCTGGCTGAGGTACTTGAGGTGCTATCTAGGTAGTTTCATGTCAGGGGAAAAAAATAAAGGAAATTAAATTAGCATTAAGCCTCTTAATAAATACATTATTCTGAAGATAATAAACAACATTTGTACCTAAAAACACCTATCAAATGGAAGAGAGTAGAATTCTTGAATGGACAAACATCATCAGAGCTATGATATATAGCAAGGAAAACGTGTTGAGAGAATAATTTCCAAGCCCAGCCCTTTGGCAAGTCACTAATTCACATTTGCCACTCACCGTCCAGATGAAGTAAATGGATACATGGTAAAAAGAAATTGTTTTAAATGGTTGATTACCTTATCATGGTAACTCAATAGTATTCAGCAGTTTGTATCCTCGGGTTAGAAGCACTTCATACACCCAACTGCTCTCATAATGATCATAACCATTACTGCCAATCTTAAAATCACATATATGTGAGAGATTATCAATTCTTCCATGTTATACGAATGCATGCGGATAACTCATATATTTAAATTCATGCAAAATTATAGCAAAAGAAATTTTATTTCTACCATGGATTTACCCACCTGTGGTGGTGCTTGCTGGGGTACTGGCTGCGCCTGTTGGTAGCTCCCGAGGGGTGTGACGGCGTACCTTTGTTGAGGTTCCGATCGAGTAGGAGGGCTTTCTGAGGGAAGAAGGGGCATCTCAGCATCACCTGGAGGAGGGGGCGGGGGTCCTTCACTCTTTACGTTTGGGAAGTCTACTGCTGTACGAGACTGCAAGAGAAACCAAAATAAAACTCTCTGAAGTCCCAATTACACATGATGCAGTAAACCGTCACAGCAAAATAAAAACTACTTCATGTGTAAAAGAAAACTGGGGAATCGATGTGAAAACAGTATCTGAGCGTAATAAAGGCGCCCATAGAGCGTGTTATAAGTTCCAGAAATGTGTGGTGCACTACATTTTGCTGTGGCATTTCAGTTTTAAGCGGTTTCCCCACGTATTGGGAGCTTGCACAGAAATTTCAGGAGCATATATTGCATAAGTCCTCAGTTAACACCATCTGATATTGATCGTATATCGTCTTGGACCTTATCTTGGACTTAATCTTGGACATCATTCTTGACATCGCAGTCGACATGGTTACTGACATCGTGGTCGACATCATTATCGACATGTTCCATCATGACTACAATAGAAGTGTTTGTTAAGAGGACAGATTTGTCCCTTGGTCAATTGAAGTCATTTAGAAAAGATGACTTGAGAGCTGTTTGTCAGCATTTGGGAGTAGTTCTTACACCAGGGTTAAAGAAGGCAGAGATAATTGATCTGCTAGCTAGTCACATGAAGCTTAGTAAAGAAAGTGAGGTTCCTTCTGTTTCAAGTGATGTTCAACACCAATTAGCAAAACTTGAGATGGAAAAGGAGAGAATGAAATTAGAATTTGAAAAAAAAGAAAAAAAGAAAAGAGAAATGTAAATGGAAGAAAAACAAAAACAGAGAGAAATGGAAAGAGAAGAAAGGGAATACCAGTTGAAATTGAGAGAAATGGAGTTATTGTTGTATTTGTAAGACTGTTGCTGACAGTCGACACAGAGGGCTTAGTCTCCTTTATGTGAGATTATGTGAGTGCTTGATCGGACATCTTGGAATAAACAAACCTCACCTCTAACTCTAGTTTATAGCCTCATCTTTCAGTCATTAAGGGGGGTAAAGATAGTAATCATGGAGATTTTGGTTCCCCAATATAATTTTTTGCTTTCAAGTTCACTTAATTAAGGGATGTGTGAAATACTATAATCTTAATTTTCATGTTGAATAAAGCCCAACAAGTATGTTGAATTATGGTTAGAAATGCAAGTATATCATGGCATTCAATGACATTGAGTGTTTTCTTCACAAAAAAATCATACCGAACACTGAAAAAATCAGGGACAAAGATTGAGTCAGAAAGGAAACGTGCAGATTGCTCACATTTGGTCTGTAGCATAAGTGATATGAAACCTATAAATTCTATTGAACGATTTTTGAAGATCTCTTTTTGTTTTCTGATTATAAAAGCATGAATACATAATTAGGCTGTCTTGCATATTATTATTTGAACAAAACTTCATATAACATAATTAAAAGGATATTTTCAACAAAAAAAATCAACACATTAATTTCTATTACAGTATTAAAGTAGACCACCAAGTTTCAACACAATATGATCAGTAATAATTTGTATAGTTTGTCCAACAGTTGTTAATGATGTTTTCTTTGTAATGCAAATTAGCGAGTAGTTGTGCAGCATTTTATTCAAATGAAATTACTCATTTAGGCATATACTATGAATATATCAACACTTTACTGATGTGAATACCATCAATAACAAAAAAAATTCACTTAAAGACCTCAGCCTGACCGAATTTTGAAATATACCCTTTATTCATCCACGGGGAGCTATATATTTTCTGAACAAATTGAAACCAACTTCATGAGATTCCGTTTCCTGTGGAATGAGTAACAGTAATGTTGAGCCCCGGTGGTTTGGGCCCCGTCTCTGAGGAACGCTACTTTGCGGGGGGTGAAAATTTGATGACGACATATCGTGTAGACGCACTCGGAGCCGTATACATGACATATCGTCACACGTCTAGCGACCCCCTGCAGTGTTACGCCATAAGGGGGGGGGGGGGGGGGGGGGGGGGGGGGCGGACCAAAAAAATTATCTTTTTTATTTTTTATGGATAAACGGAGACGAAAATTTATGAATAACCAGGGTAATTATATTCTTTGTTTACTAAGCTTTACGTCAATATATGGTTGTTTTGGGTCAGGCTGAGGTCTTTAATAAACAAATCAAAACTATATAATCTTTACCCCCTTAATTAATTAAACACAATAACTGGCGACGAGAATGGCGAGTATTTGACTTGTTGCCCCTAACCCGTTTTTGGCTAATCCTGGAGAACCTCCTGTGCCATGGTCTCGTTGGATTGTGAGTTTTAAAGGGATACGCCACCGGGCGGCCGTGGGGAAAGTCAGGATTGCGTAAGCCCCATGCACTCGTACACAAAGTTTGTGCGTCGAACGCGTCCGTTGGACTAAGTGGGATTACATTTCGACTGCACGAAGCCGACCGAATCTCGCACGAGAACTCGAGCTCAGGCGGAGCGTGCATGTTTGTGCGGCGACCAGTCTATCCGAGGTTTGCGCCCCGCAGTGCAACGGCATTATCAGGTAACGATCACGGTGCCCTCTCGCGGCATTAAAACGTCCACAATCTGCGGTTGAGTATCCCTTTAAGACTTATTTGACCGCCAGCTGACTGGACGGCGCGGCGCCGATACGCCCGAACCGCGCAGCCGTGCAATCCTGATCCTCTGCCTCGGCGTCGAGGGGCAGACAATGACAAAGCTGTGGATGAACTTGAAAAGTATTTCGGACCCAAAACAAGTGTTATGATTGAGAGATATAAGTAATGTGGCAGCAATTACTGAACTGGCTGCCAAATGCAAGTTTGGTGCTCTGACCGATGAACTTGTGAGAGACCAGCTCATCGAAAAGACTTGCATCCCTCACATTCGAGAGCGTCTTCTCATAGAGGATGATAGCCTGACATTGAAAAAAGCACTTGAATTAGCAATTCAAATCGAAACCGCTATGCTGGATGCTATACTGTTAAAACAAAATGAAGGAGGACATGCGCACACGAACGCGGCTCACCAGGCAACGCCTTTAAGCCCGCCTCACACTGTGCGATTTCCTGCGATATCGCCTCGCATCGCAGGAAATCGCACGATATCGTGCAGTGTGAGAGGTCTTGCGACGCAACAGCTTGCGATTTTCCCAATATCGCAAGCAATCGCCTCGCATCGCAGGGTTTTGAACATGTTCAAAAATTTTGTTGCGATGCGATGCGATGCGATGCGATTTCCATCTAGTGGAGAGAGCACATCAGCAAGCAATGGTCATATTGACCATTAGAATCATATACATGTGCGTATACTGGGTATTGGGGATACAGATGTAATTTTGTTTGAAATTGATGTTTTTGTGGGCAAACTGATACTTAAGTATCATTCTTTAGATTTTAAGTTATCAGTTCGTTAAGATACAAAATGTAGAAAGTTATAAAAACTTACATTTACAGCCCTCTTTTTGGTACTTGTTACCCACATCTCCATACGGATCACGACTGCTCTCAATAATGTTGCGCACTAGTGAGGCCGCTCTACATGGTTACGCACCGTAAATACGTACGCAGAATGTTACGCACACAAGCTATTCTACGAAGACCTGAAAGGGCCAAACTGACGACGTAAAAAAATAAAAAATATTACGTACGTACGTAGTAGTTATTACGTACGTACGTAATATTTTTTCTTTTTTTACGTCGTCAGTTTGGCCCTTTCAGGTCTTCGTAGGAGATCGACGAACCCATCGCGCCGGTACTACTACGAGCGCTGAGGGCTCCCTTCATCATAATCGCGAAAAATACAAACTGGATGCTGACGGGACAGTCTCGATAGCAGTTATCGACAAAAAGGACCCAAAATTTCAGGAAACCCTCTTCAAAGGTCACAAAACAACCTGGTAAGTTTTAATCATCTATTATTCAATATAATTCTTTGGATGTAAGTAAACTGTAATATATTATATTCAATTAAATATAGCCATAAATGCACAGTGATGCAGTTTAGGTATGGGATGTGTGTTGGTTGCGTTACTACACAGTCGGCAATGGCGTGTACCTATGAGTGGGACAGAGGAACAAATCGCGGAGGAACAACGGATAAAGGGCATGAGGTTCTCCTTCAAATGTGGCAGGATAGCCGGATAGGCCATCATTATTTAACATCAGCCTGCCGGCCTATCACAATCGCGTGACAAAAGACAGAATGAAGACGGAAACATGTTACGAGATTGGATATAACCGTAAGTAATTTGATGAAATTGTGCACTATGCATTTTTTATCGCACAAATTTTTTGCATATGTAGTCCCGTACATAGGATTTAATTGGAGTGTGATTTCATCGTTTTGCGCAGTGCAGGAATGCAATGGGTCGAACTCGAAGATCTGACTTGAGTATGGCTGTCACTTTGGATGGGAATTTTACCCTGAAAATTTAACTTTATCGTTTTGGCGAACCTCATTTGGTCTGGGATTCTCATTGCCAAATCATACCAGAACTTGAAGTCTGATGCACACATTTGTACATTATAAATTATCTAGGCCTAAGATCATGAAGATTAACTAGGTAATTGTGGGACGCTTTGACTTACTACTAGTAGTACTACTACTTAGGCCTACTTTGTAATTCTAATTAAATCTAATTGAAATCTAAAAAGGAATCTAATTAACCTAAAACTATAATAGTAAAGTAAAACAAATTAAAGTAAAACAAAGAAAGTTACAAGGCACTAGATTTAAATTACAGATAAATAAATGTAAAAACCCCATGCATATTACTAATATTATTATTACTGACCTCTATTAAACAGTCTAAGTCTAACTTTTTTAGGGACTACTATTTGAAGGTCCTTATTCCCCCGAAATTCGGAGTCCTTTCATCTCAATTCTAACCCACAAAGTACACTCAACAGCGGCAGAAGCAGTGACAAGAGTAACCCTACACATCCCTGTCGCGCCGTCTGGTCGGGCTATGACATGAGTTGTACTAGGCCTACTAGTAGTCTAGGTCTAGTCTACGTTGTGGGCACAAGAATAAATAATATGTAAGTTGTTCATAGTTGCCTCGTCTAACTCTAAGTTAGAAGAGAGAGAGTTGCAGCTGGCAGCTGGCCGAAGAAGTACGGTATGTACGGTTATTAAAATTATTTGGCCCTTAGGGCGCTGGACCGACGCTTGCCTCGTTTCGGTACCTCAACTTCCCTGAGATATGGGCTCGGCAGCCATGTCCATCAGTGCTTTATACATGCGTCGTAAACAGCATACAAATTTTAGGTAGCTGCTTTTCTCGGTATTTTTTTTCTCAATATATAGATGTATTAGATCTATAATATTTTTAAAAATTTCCCCTCTCTTCTACTGTAGGATTCTTTGCCATGCTGGATAAATGGATTCTATTTATATTAATTAATAGGCCGATATATATTGTGCCTCTCAGTTTTTGCACTCTACTAAGTACTATTATCCACAGCTCACCCAATACTAAGCCGAGTTGAGATGACAGGCAAATTTATTTCAGGTTTTTGCTCAAATTTATGATTAAGGATCAAAGAATTCTTCATTATTCAATTTGTTAGGACTGAAAGTGAGGTTTTGGGTATCATTTACCTTGTTCGCATAACAATAAGTGTTTAAATACTTTTATAGCTGCAATGTATTTTACTTCCCATTATTCAAACATAATCTCTTTTTCAGTTAACCCATTGCCTTCTTGAATCAGGTGGGTCCTGTATCAAGTTTTGAGCAAACTTTAGGGAATAAGAGAATTCAGCAGTCAACAGCTACATGTTAATACTTTGAAAGTTATTGTGAGATCTACTTTATATGATCATGATTATGTTGTACTATTTGTTTCAGAATATTCATATTGATAAGTTAAGAATGTATTTTAAAATGTCACTCATAAATCACAAGTAAGCTGGCTACTGATGTCAAGAATGTAAGAAAGTTTGTAACATGTTTCTGGCTTTTGTTCCCCCACTTATTTTTTTGCATAGCTCATTTTCTAATTGAAACTTATTTTACTATCTTTTCATAGGATTTTTCAAGCTGTCTCTTGGAAGCTGTTCTGCAAGCAGTATACCATCCATGAGAAACGCAGTGCTATCAACCCTCGATCTTTCCCACAATGCACGCACTGTAATGTCAAAGAAATTGCCTTGGAAAAGTTACTGGTAAGAATTGTTTTTGAAAACAGACTTTTAAAGAAAATTATAACTTGTCATGCAGGTTCCTTTTTTTAACTTTTACCTTGTCTTTTTTCTTTTATTTTGATTGAATTTACTTGTTCAAAAAGATAGTCGTATAATTTGCAGAGAAATGACATGAACACAACAGATATCATAGGGACGACACTTTTCATTCAAATAAAATGCTTAATTTTGATTTAATCTGTCAAAACATATTTTTATAAATGAATAGATTTTCATTTTAATTGCAATTGCACAAAATTATTTTGAATGATTTGCATTCAGGCTGAGCGAAGCAAAGAAATCTCTTAATCAGTTTTTATTCTTTGTCAAACATCTATCCAGTAAAGTGTATTCAAGTACAGTATAATGCTGATAATTTGTTTGCTGTTTGATTTAAGCCGGGAAATGTAATTAACTCTTAGTTACATTTCCCTGATTTAAGCCAGTGAGAATGAGTTTGATTGTAGAGTAATCAAGGGTGTTACTAAACTGATGGATTTAGTTAATGTACCCTTTGTTTCTTTTTATTATTAGCTCTTTATTACTTATCATTGTACCTCTCATGTTTTATTAATGAAGCTGTAAACATCAGATGAAATCTACCAGATGACCATCCTATAGAAGCTATAAATGCCTCACCCAATATCCACCTTGCCAGAGAGTTTCTATGAACTGTCATCCCTCAGAATTTTAGATTTGAGTGACAATGAAATCACAGGTATGTTCTCTTATTTCTCACTCATATGTCTGAATAAATATGAAATGTGAATACATGAATAATAAGGATTGAAAACCAGGAATGAATTCAGCTTGTGCTGGACTTTGCTGGATTTCTGTCTTGTATCGAGCAAAACAAAATTCCCTATTTATTCCCGGTAATTATGATTTTTGGAATCCAGCTGCCAGCCCTTCCCAGGTAAATTACATCCAGGGTTATAACATTATGTCGTCCAAAAGGGGGCTGCAGGAAAAAAAAATCCTCAAAAAGCCCTTTTATGTCTTTGTTTTTCTCTAAGGGTGGGCCTCTTCAGTTTTCACTTCACCCCATGAATCTGCCTGCATGTATGTTTGAGTAATACTGGCATCCATAATTTCATGATTCACAAATTAAAATCCATATTTGAATATTAATAAGAACAAATGAAATGACAATACATTTGGTTTTTCTATCAATGAAAAATTAAATACCGTACATGAATTTCAAGCAAATGTGTTGATAAATAAGAACATCTATTTTGATCCCTCGATTACCTTGCAGATCTGGATGCAAGCAACTCTTTGGCATGTCTGTCATTGAAGAAATCAACTTGGAGCACAATCCCATACCTGGTGATACCTACTCAGAACTGTTACAACATCAAACCGTTAATATCTGAGCCGTCTCCTTCAGATCATATGGATTGAAGGTGGTATTTTCTTCGTTCAATCCCCCCCCCCCCCCCCCCCCCCCCAATCACCCCCACACTTGGAAATTATGTTGTCTGCAAACACAGACCCTAATTTGACACTTAATCAGAAAATCATTGTCTTGAGAGAAGCCTAATTCAGCTACCTTCTGGTCATGTCAAGAGCAGCTATAGTACATGACATATGGTAGTCTTACAGTGCAGACACTCTTTTACAACTGACCAGGGTTTCTGCATGCAAACTATCAGTATAGGGGCATTCACAAACAGGGCAATGTTGATTTTCGAAAATCGGTACTAGTTTTTGAGACATTATTCAAAGCTTTTTATGTATGTGGATATGAAATCTCTGAAAATAGTGAGATTCTATTTGTTATTCAAATTGTGATTACTAACTTTACAGTTAAATTACTTTGCAGGCACAAAACTTTGTCAATTAGCATAATTCAATATCCAGATTTGACCCCTCATAGTTCATAAGGCTTTCATATACTAAAGGTTTTCTTGACACAGACAGTGACATAGCCAGCATATGGTGAAAGCCTATACCCCTTGGCTCAAACTATTTGGAGACGATTCCACTGTCCTGATCAACAGCCTCCAAACCAACTTTGACGGACCCTGGTTTAAAACTGAATCCTGTCTTTCAGATGGCATTTTTATTTCCCCCAAAGTAAATAATCATGTCTGAACAGTCTGATTAATATGTGTCTGTAAAAACCCACTTGTAAACATTGGTGCAATCATAGCTAACAGAAGCAGTGGCAGATTTAGGGGGGGGGGGGCACATCTGGGCCGTACCCCCACCCTTTTTGGAAGAAAAATGTGCATTGTGCCTCCCTTTTTAGAACGGAAACCTTTCTATTATATGATAATTGTATTGTTTGTTATACAGTATACTATATATTGATGATTCAAGCAAAATTTGCATTTGAAAAATGTAGTTACTTGAAAATTGGGAGATGAAACGTTTTTATTTTCAACAAATCATGTGAACTACTGAGAATCCATGAAATAAATGTACAATCAGGAACAACATCTAATAGCACAACTCTCTGTCTCAGCTAGTTGTGATTCAAATGGAAAAAAACAAAACAACACCAAATCCATGCATGAGCAGGGGAAAAATGATTGTCTTTCAATTACATGTATTTTTCTTTTGTTGGGGGGGGGGGGGGGGGTAAACTATGGTTTCATTACATGTTACAGGTTTTTAATAATTACTGAATTTCTTTTCTGTTTGTATTGCTGAAAGAAGAAAAAAATATTCTAGTGTGCTTGCACTTCCTTTATACAATGACTGGAAGGCATTCTATGCAATGCATTTTATTTAGCCTCTGCTATAAAAAGAAAGTGCGAATTGTAATTCTTTAGTTATCAGACAATTATTAACAATCTTGTGAAATGAAATTTAAATTTGGGTTTATTGGAATCACTGTGACAAAATACAAAATTTGTATTTCATATTTAATAATAGGTTAACTATTGTGTATGTATAAACTGTACTTCAAAAAAACATGTTTATAGACTTGATAAATAATTGTCGATTTTTTTTCTTCATTCATAACCAGAATATTTATATAAATAAGGATTCACAACTTCAACAAACAACTGAATATTTTTATACAACTTGTTAAATGTCATCAATTTCCAATTTGGTTTTTAGCAGAAAGAAAAAACAAAAAATCCACTCAGTATTATTCACCCGCTTGTACCTTATTTGGGTTATTTAGAGTTTCGCTCTAATAGAAGACCTCAAAAAAGTGCTCTCCAAATGTCAACATAAGATATGATTGCTTATATCATGTTTGTGCAGAAATATAATTTGATATTTTCGAATCATTGATAATGAAAAAGGTGAGAATGAAAAAAGTGAGAGAGGGGGAAAAGGATACAGAAACATATGAAGGAATCATTTATTTAATACTGGATCTACGATTATATATGGTGTGTTCTCATGAAAGTGAATATACATGTTATGTAAATTTTGATCAAGAAATTATATTATATTTGTATAGCTAATTTGTGTTAAGATACTATTTAAGATCATGATGTGCATAAAACAAGTAAAAAATGGTTGACAATGACAAATGTATTGAAATGCTCCCCCAGATAGACAATTATGTTACTATACATGTAATTTGTATACTAATATTTGTTATAATATTGGTAATGTTTTTTGAGGTATTGATTTGCTATTAAGCAGATATTCCACTAAATGTAATGCACATGGTTTGTTTGTTAAAATGTATACATACACAGAGGTGGGGTTGTGTCTTCATTTCAGGAAAATGGACCTTGTGTGTTTACTGGAACTATGCTTGACTCACTGTAAGCACATTCTCTCTCTCTCTCTCTCTCTCCCTTTCCCTCTTTCTTTCTGTCTTTTCTTTTCTTTTATCAAAATCATTTCATTTGTATTTCCCATAAAATAGAGTAACTTTTCTTTAACATGCAGCTTTCATCTTTCTATTGTAAGGGATATTCAGCACGTCTCCAATAAAGATGCATGATACCTATGTCACGAACAGCTCGGTGTTTCACTCAGTCCTATGTGAATATTGTTTACTGAGAGGGGATGTGAGAGAGTTCCAGAGAGAGAGGGGGAGGGGGTGGAAATAATTATAGTTCTAATAGTCATTGAGAAATATTAAGAGAGCAATAGCGGGGGACAGGAGAGAGAAAGTGATGTGGAGATTTGAGAAAAGATAAGAGAAGCAAAGAAAGAATGATATAGATAGAGAACGGGGGAGGGGCAAAGATCAGGGCACATCCAAACTTTTAAAGGGGCGGGGCACACACAGAAAATACCTGACAATCAAACAGAAGAAAAATTTAAAAAAGATGAATGCTCGGAAACCATTACCCTATTAAACCCATACTTCTGATGAAATAACGCCCAGAGCAATTGTCACAGAAGCAAATGCCGGATCACCGCTTAATTAAAACAATGAACTGATTCTATTATTATATTCTATTATTGACCATAGACGATCCGCCCTTTTCTTACTGAGCGAATTTTGAAGGTTTGGCGAAAATTTGTCGCCTCCCCCTCCACTGAGCAACTTTTCGAGAAGCTGGCGAGAACCAAAAAAATAGGGTCTACTTTTTGACAAACTTTCATTTGCGTGCCCCTCTTTTTACTCAATCCTGGATCCGCCCCTGATTCATATTATCAATATTTCATTCTGCCAAGAAAAAACCAACAAATCGGTGAATCCAAAATAAACAGAGTTCAAGAGAAGTCAAATGGATGTCGGGGAAAAAAATAACTTGATTTACTAAATAACTATAACCCGAAGTTCATCTTTTCTTTTCCAATCCATCTAACTTTACGTAGCATAAAAATGTATCTCTCCCCTAAATGTTGGTTACCTCATTTATAATTATAAGTCTCTATACTAATTTCAATTACTACATAGGCTACACATTCGTTACACATGCGTTTCATGTCATTTTTATTTAAAAAACATAATTACCTTTCAAGTTTTAGGAATTTTGTTTACGTGTGTCAGTTAATACTACTACAAATCGCGTTATCAGTAATGAAGTACGCATGCGCGAAATGCTAAAATCGCACAGTGTGAGACATGCATCGCAGATCCTGTGGTAGCCTGCGATGGCCTGCGATATCGCTTTGCATCGCATCGCATCGCATCGCAAGTGATCGCTTGAAAAATCGCACAGTGTGAGGCGGGCTTAACACAGCGTCAATCGGTATAGGAACAGCAACAAAGGTCGCTCTGCTAACCGTTCTTCGAAATCGTGCTCTTCAAAAGCGTGCCCAAACTGTGGACAAATCCATCCCCCTAAAGCATGCCCAGCATTCGGGAAGAAATGCAATTCTTGCTCGAAACTCAACCATTTCTCGAGTGTATGCCGTTCGTCGAAGAAAAGCGCCCCTGTCCGTCATGTGGAGGTACCCCCAACACCAGAGGGCGACATACCCCATAGCATCTTTGCCGTCTCAGGGGATCCAGATCGAACAGGTCAGTTCAAGGGGTGTGATTTGCAGATTGCTGGGACAGATCTTTCCCTGATGATTGATGTGGGGGCCAAGGTGTCAATTCTGAGTGATAAACTGTATGAGAAACATTTTTCGCATGTTACCATGTCAACGACATCGGGTAAACTCATCACGTACGGTGAACCACCTACGCCGATTACCGTTTTGGGCACCGTTGACCTGCCAGTTAGATACCAAGACGTTCGACTGGATAGCTTTACCTTCTATGTCGCGAAGGGGGAGAGCCTCATGGGAGTCAATCTGTTTGATGCCCTGGGGTTCCAGATCAACGACCACAACGGGCAACGCATTTGACTCATCAATAATGTTTATAAGGAACGCTATGCTACCTTCAGGTTCCATTAGCAGACAAGAGCCGACATCTCACTGCGTTCAACACACACATCGGCACGTTTCAGTATCGCCGCATGCCTTATGGACTGAACTCCGCCCCTAGCGCATTCCAGAAGATCGTTTCTTCAGTCCTGGCCGGAATCGATGGGACTCTGAATCTCCTCGATGACGTGGTAGTCTTCGGGAAGGACAAGGCTCAGCACGATCAGCGGCTAGCAGAAGTCATGACGCGACTCGCGAAACACAACTTGACACTCAACGAGGCCAAATGCACTTTCGCTGCTTCGGACATTGACTTTCTTGGATACCACATCAGTGCAGATGGCCTGAAGCCTACAATCGACAACGTCGCTGCCATTCGCACACTCCCGGCACCTACAAACGTGAAGGAACTAGCATCTTTCCTAGGCACAACGAATTTTTACCGCAAATTCGTGCCCCAATACGCGACCATCGCAAGAACCACTGCAGAGGCTTCTCCGGAAGGATGTATCATGGGAATGGCACGAGGCACAAGAGACAGCGTTCAACATGCTCAAAGCGAAAATCGGGGAACCACCCGTTCTCGCTCACTTCACACCAAACGCGGAAACGTTCGTGACCACAGACGCGTCAGCATTCGCGATTGGTGCGGTCTTATCGCAAAGGATCGACGGAAATGTACGCCCGGTCGCATTCGCATCTAGAGCATTGTCAGAAACAGAGCGAAAGTACTCCACCGGAGAACGCGAAGCCCTCTCATGTATCTATGCCTGTGAACACTGGCATATGTACCTCTACGGCCGCAAGTTCACGCTACGCACTGACCATCAGGCTTTAACAACGCTGTTGAGCACTTCAGGATCTGGACACCGCCCACTTCGGATCTACAGATGGTCAGATCGACTCCATCAGTACGACTTCAAGGTCGAATATCTTGCGGGATCTCGCAACAGCGCGAATAGCAATCACAACAGCCAGGCTACGTTTGTTCAGTGATTTCGCACGTGACCGCAAAGCTCGTAACGCGTGAGCAGCTGAAAAACGAGTCAGCTGCAGATCCTACACTACAGATGGTCCGTCAGTATCTCCAGACAGCCTGGCCTAGAGAGATTTCTGAAGACCTCGCCCCTTATCACCGCGTTCGCGATGAGCTCGCTATCTTCGATGACGCGTGTATCGCACGTGGCACTCGCGTGGTGATCCCCAAATCGCTTCAACATCGCGTGTTACAAACCACACACGAAGGACATCCGGGTGTGGTAAAGATGAAACAGCGTTGTCGCGAAGCAATCTGGTGGCCAGCGATCGATCGAAGCGTGCATTCTCAGCGAGAAAGTTCAACCGCGGCCAGCACCACTACAGCCGACCCCATGGCCAACGAAGCCTTGGACGCAACTTCAAATCGACATCTTTGGGGAAGTGCAGGCAGCTCCCCAAAATCAGCGATTCCTGTTAGTTGTGCATGACCTACATAGTAAGTGGCCTGAGATCGCGGCAACAAGCTCAGTCACTACGACATCAGTCATCAGCATCCTAGAAAAGATGTTCACCAAGTGGGGTCTGCCTGAATCCATCACGACAGATAATGGACCACAGTTCATATCTGAGCAGTTTGAAGAGTTCCTAGCTGTCAACGGAATTCAACACCGCCTCACAACTCGCTACAACCCGCAAAGCAATGGTGGAGTAGAGCGTTTAATGCACTTAAACCCCAGAAGCCACCATGAAGGCGAAAGCGACCGAGATCTCAGCTCGCCGGGAAAAAGCGAAAACGTACACCGACATCCCCGATTCCAAGTCGGTGATTGGGTTAGAGTGTTGCATCCCGTGAGAAAGCACAAGCTCGCTTCAGGTGTGTCTAAACCCAAGCAGATCGTGAAGAAGCTGGGCTCGCATGCCTTCTTACTGGATGATGGAACGCGCTGGAATGCCAGACGCCTTATCGCAAGCAAGCCAGGCAAAGCGAGTGGGAAGACGACTTTCCATTCCCTACAAGCTCGGAATATCTACGAATATCTACGAGACTATACTTCTTAAACCCGTAGAACCAATCAATATTGAGCAAAGCAAGAAAAAAAAAACCTTTCTCAAACTGGAACGTTTAAATTTGGAACCATTACATCAAACAGAACACACAAGTAACTGCTCAATATAAGTTTATACTATATTCCAAGCTTGATTTTAATTAAGCAAGATTTAATTTCTGGACAATAAACATTTAAACTCACATCTGGACTCTGTCACATGTATTTGAAATTCATTCCTTCAAAGGAGGGAAATGTGTTGTATTTGTAAGACTGTGCTGACAGTCGACACAGAGGGCTTAGTCTCCTTTATGTGAGTGGTTGATCGGACATGTTGGAATAAACAAACCTCAACTATATTCATAGTTTATAGCCTCATCTTTCAGTCATTAAACACAATAGTTAGCATATGCAAATACTAACTCTACCAAAGAGAAATCTCCCCAAGGTTTTGATGTAGCGAAGAACATTCGCCTTGTGCCCAAATTTGATGAAGATGGAGTTGATGCATATTTTGTATCATTTGAAAAAGTGGCCAAGAGGTTGGAATGGCCTCAGGAATACTGGACTCTGCTTCTTCAAAGCAGTTTTGTGGGAAAAGCTGCAAAAGTCTACTCATCTCTCTCTGCAGAGCAATCATGTGACTATGCTACGGTGAAGAATACTATTCTTAGTGCATAGAGTTGGTCCCAGAAGCATACAGACGTAAATTTAGGAATATGCAAAGACAATCAGGACAGACCTATGGTGAGTTTGCTAGGAAACAAGAAATGATGTATGACAAGTGGTATAGATCACCGAAAGTTGACTAAGATTTTGCCCACATGAGAGAAGTTGTCCTCCTAGAAGAATTCAAAAAGAGTGTTCCTTTTGGCGTTAAGTCTCACCTAGATGACCAAAGAATTACTCAATTGAGTAAGGCATCTGTGGTAGCTGATGAATTTGAGGTCACACACAGAGGTAGTGGGGATAGGCCTCCTTTCAAGAAATTTTAGAATAAGAAGGGTAAAGGGTAATTTGAATCCCACAAGAAACTGGGTGAGGGAAAACATGCTAGCAAGGAGAATGACACTGACGAGTCAGGCTCAGGCAGATGGAGGCGCAAAATCAAATGACAGATCTGTTGGTCAAAGTTCCAAAGTCTGTTTTCATTGTAATAAGCCAGGAAGTTTGAAACAGGCCTGTTGGGAAGTGATTGGAAAACCAACCAAAAGTAAGAAAGATGTAGATTTAGTCAAGCAAACAAGTGCTCCACCCAAGGAGTCTGTCCAGTTGGAATAAGTCCAAGATGCTGAGAGTGTTTCTCTAGTATTTTGCCGATAAGGTCAAGAAGGTTGATGAGAGCTTTAGAAGCTTTTTGCATGATGGTGAGGTATCCCCCTGTTCGGCTGGAGCTGTAGGTAAGCCAGTGATTATCCTTCGAGATACAGGGGCTGCTCAGTCCCTGATGTCAGGGGATTTGACTCTCCTACCAGAGAGTTCAGAGAATGCCAAAGTTTTGGTTCGAGGTATTGGTCCGGATTATGTGTCGGTACCTTTAGATAAGGTTGACTTAAAGTGTGACTTAATTAGTGGTCCTGTAACTGTTGGTGTCTTACCAGAATTGCCCGTGCATGGGGTTGACATTTTGGTGGGTAACGACTTTGCTGGAGAGAAAGTTGTTGCATCTCCAGTGGTTTTAAAGAAGCCGGTTGAGGTAGCTGAAACTGAACTGTTGCAGGAGGATTTTCCTGGAATTTTCCCGGATTGTGTTGTTACTAGGTCTCAGGCTCGTAGGGCTGAACAGGATGATGCGGATTCTATTGTTGTGGAGGAGAGTACTGATGTCTGGTTAGCTGAAACCTTTTTCAAGGATTTGGATGGGGATAATGTTGAAGGCTCTGTTGCAGACAATGATGAGTTGTTTAGCAAATCTTCCCTTGTACAGGCACAACAGGCGGACCCAGAAGGCATGTTCTGAAGCTGAGGCTGATAAGGTTCCCGAGTGCTATTATGTGAAAGGTGACATATTGATGAGGAAGTGGAGACCTCCCCGGATACCAGCTAATGAAGAGTGGTGTGTAATTCACCAGGTAGTTGTACCTCCCTGTTACCGCACAGAGATTCTGGAGATCATCTTCAGGTGTTGGAGTATTATTATGACTATAACTTGACACCATGTTATGTATCCCGGGTATTCTTTAAATGGTTTCTTGAGGCTTCTCATCGATTGCCAGGCACATTGGGTACACGGCAGATGTAGAGTAGGTGCATTGCAGCGGGATTACTTTTGACGTGCTCGCGCAGTAACTTATCAGGCATTATGTATATTTACTGGTTCGCGAGAAAAGAGGAATAGCGTAGCGAAGCTAATTTCCGCTGACCTGTTATTTAAAGCTTCAAGCACGTAAAGACAATGGGGGATTGAATCTGCGTTTCAAAATTATACTTGTGATGAAAGGCAGGGCTATCCCCTCCGATTTTGTTGGCGAGGGGATAATAAAACTTACCTGGAAAAACTTGAGCCGTTTGTAGACAAAAAAAAGGGGGGGGGCATAAAGAGGATTACATGATATCTTGCACACTGTACTTAACAAATTGTATAACCTAGCTATTTTATTTCTATTTCTCCCTGAACCACACAAAACATATGTCCATTGCTCCTATTTATGTACTTATGTACTTACTTTGTTTTTCAGTTTTTTCCATTTTAGATTTGTATATCTACCCAGGTCGAAATTCCAATAGAAACCAGTAGAAACCAGTAGTGACCGTCTACTGATTTTTATTGTGTTTTTAAAGACCAGTAGAGACTATTGGTGAACCAGTAAAAACTGTTAAAAGCCATTAGAGTCAATTGGTTGAGGAGACAAGTAAAGACCAATAAAAACCAGTTGCATTTAATGGTTTTCAGCAAGTTGGTCAAGTCAAACCAGTACAAACCAGTATAAAACAGTAAAGTCTAATGGTTCTGAAGACCAGTAAAAACCATTAGAAACCAGTCAACTCTAATGGTTTCAGCAGGGTGTTAAAAAAACACTAAGTCAAACCAGTAGAAAACAGTAAAGTCTAATGGTTCTAAAGACCAGTAAATACCATTAGAAACCAGTCAAGACTAATGGTTTAAACAGGGTGTTAAAAACACTTAGTCAAACCAGTATAAACCACTAGAAACCAGTAAAGTCTAATCGTTCTGTAGACCATTAAATTCCATTAGAAACCAGTCAGGTCTAATGGTTTCAGCAGTATTCGGCCATCGTGAACTTGACTTAAATTGAAAATATATACCGTGTACTCGTCAAAGACAAATCATATAAAAACAAAGTACTATCCATTACATCAAGTTCAACTTTGACCTTGAATTGACCCCTTCTGACAATGAATGATCTCAGAGATTACTTCTACACACCCAAAACCCCTTCATTTAAACATTAGACATCTATTAACAGTTTAAAAATCTAACGTATGTACGGTCATATAAACAGGTAACAAATTTGACCTTTATGACCTATAAAACGTGACCTTAAATTGCAAAAAGTGCGTTAAAAATGAATTCTACGTCCCTCGAAACCCCTATATATATACACTAGTATGTGATATGTAGTTTAAAAGTTGGATTTCAATATAGCTACCAGGCGCCATTTTGGATTTATGCAAATTATAAAAATTGCTCCAGGTTGCCATTTGGGCAACAAAGCTGAAATTGTTCTAGGACCACATAAGATTACAAATCAACAAAAAAACTTTAGTGTCCGCAAATTTTCTAGGTTCATGAAATGTCAAGCCAACTAAAAGGCATGTTGCAACCTGCAATGAGCAGTTCCATGACAGTCAAGGATTTTATCCAGGTGGGATGGGGAATAATTTTGAATCACCATTCCCCCAGTGAGGATCAGATAGGGTCAAGAAAAAAATTCTGTCGACAATACTCACCAGCCTATAGGTAACTCCATTAAGATGCTGCTTATAGTTTTTAGCTCCACCACATTTGACATTGCATAACTGTAAGAGAAAATCATTAAGGATCAGGTGTGAGCATACAGAAAAGAAATATAAAACCCATTAGAATGACCACAGTTCTACTTACACAATGTATTTCTCTGTATACATTCCAATGAAATTACTTGTAAAATTTTTCAAAATCATTCTCAAATATGAATGACCAAGGCTTTTTCTTCCGACCTTAGAGGTCTTTAAAAGAACTTGATGATGACATTGTAAACTGGCTCTCAACCAGCATTCCTGTACACGTATCACTGATCTTGACAGAAGTTGGCAACCACACGAAAGAAGAAGAGGGCCATCCAACCATGGTAATAAGATGATTTGCACGTGAGGCAGAAAAATAAGAAAAACAGGATCGTGAAAGTTTGAAAGAAATCGCATATGAAATAAGAAAGTCATGGATGTTTGACAAATGAGATCACTGAAGCCATGCGAATCTCAAATTGGCAATTTGTCGAAGGTTTTTCAAAGTTCCTAACGTTCTTATTTTATCTGATTTAGATCAAACTTTCATTGATCTGTTTCTTTAATTTTTCTGCTTCTTTTAAAACCAACTTGATAACAGGCCAGGTGGACTTCCCCTTTAACTTTCTGAGCTCACCATAGAGTATTCTCCCAGAAAAAGGTTACAGCAAAAGCAATAAGTATGTATATCAATGTAAACTGTCCTTACAGTGTTCCCACAGAAATTTGGTTACCAAATTCCACAATTTTTTATGACTTTCCATGATACATTTTTGCCTTTTCAAAGATCAGATAAGTACCATTTTGGTATGGGTCGTGGCATCCAAGCAGTGTACGAATAACACGCAGTGATATGTATTAATTCACGTTTGTGATGGAAGGCTGCCATAGCCACACACAGCTCACACCCACAATCAATTTACATGACTTTGGGAGAATTTTTAAAAATTTCCCACAACTCTCTATGACTTTCAAAAAGAGTTTATTTTTCCATGACTTCCAGGTTTTTCCATGACCGTGGGAACCGGGTCACCCTGTTGAAAACTTCGGTTCTCAAAAATCATTCCCCTGGCATGCTGACAGGCCTGTTCACTCAATCACTATCTGGCCACCTGGTGCTAGTCTGCAAGCACAGACCCTAATATGTCACTTTATCAGAAAATCATTGTCTTGAGAGGAGCTAATCCAGCTACCAAATGGCCGTGCCTGTGTCAGGAGCAGCTATACTACATGGCCTATTGTAGTCTTACAGCGCAGACTCTCTTTACGACTGACCAGGGTTTGTGCCTGCAAACTAACCTGGTGCTCTGATATGCTCTGGTGACAATTGCTCTGGTCTTTATTTCAAGGGCAGGTCCAAGCTATTTAACCTATGACATAAGGGACAAATCAGAGGCTTTAAACCTTTCTAATTTCAAAATGGAATACACAAATTTAAATCTTTTTTTAATGTTTGAATAGCTACTTGGGACCTCTAAAATAAATGACACAAAAATTTTAACATATGCCCATTTAACGAGGTTAAATGCTAATTAGTATGTGTTGTGATGTGGGGGACCAGAAAAAGTTTATTTTTTAACCACAATGGACATTATTACAAATCACCAGAATCATTAATACAAAGAATTTTTTTTCTTGTCAATACATTAATCCCACAACTATTCAGACATTAGAAACCATGAAGAAAAAAATATGCCACATGTTACTGTTGCGTAACATATACAAATCTGATGATCTGCGTGTGACGTATGGGACAAGTTCGAAAAGTGAAAACCCCAATACACTTTATACACCGGCTGCCCATGTACAAAGTCTATTGGAATTATCATTTTTTAATCCTATTGGCGTAATCTACAACGTCAAATGATAATTATAAGAAAATTATAATATTGAAGGTTTAGCTTTAAAATGAGGTATAACGGGGAGAATAACTTGGACCTGCCTTCATCAAAGATATAGGGTTAAAGTTAGGTTTGCAATCGAGCTTTAGGTTAGGTTTAACATTAGGTTTAGGGTTAATGCTAGACAGAAATAACCGTCGGTTATGGGGAATCATTTATTAAAATTGACATTTGCCAACCTTCCCCATATGTACAGAGATTGGTGGAGCCAGTAATCAACAATACAGAGAGACTGAAGAATTTGGTCTACATGTAGGTTAGGGTAAGGTATAGTGTTGGGTCCAGGGTTGAAGTTTAGAATTTGGTTAGCGTACGAAATTATCGTGGGGCAATTGTCCCCGCCCCCGGAGCATGTGTCGTACGGCAAGGGGTCCTAAAGCTACGCACCCCGCCAATACCGAAGTGATGACGTCACAAAAAGCTATTTTTTCATTTTGACATTTTTTATACCATATCTCAAAGGAACATGGTGAAAAACATCCAGAGCGCAAATTTTATGGCAATTGGCTCATTGGGCCCCGAGATATGGCCGCATGAATACCTCCTTAGCCCCATTGAAGTCAGTGTTAAATTGGCCTGGTTCTAAACTGTTAAGAACCAGGCCAATTTACACTGACTTCAATGGGGCTAATTAGATATTCATATAGCCATACCTTGGGCCACCATGAACTGATTCATGTCAAATTTGATGTGTGAACGTTTTCCATCATGCTCTACCTAAATATGGTCATAAAAATACTGAAATACAAAAATCAAAATTTGATGACGTCACACTTCGGTACTCTATAGGCGCAATGCGACGTGTTCAATGCGCCAAATTTCTGCTATGACTAATTAAGCAACGAGAATATCATTTACCTTTGCCAAAAAGAATGATTAATTTCCCTTTATGTCATAATTATTATCACTATTTAGAAATCGGGGTGAAATTTACATCAGTCAGCTTTAAAATAAAAATTTGCATTCATATATTACGTGTGCGTACCTTTAGGACCCTTTCCATCTTGCCAAAGAAAATTTGACACGGGAATGTTACTGACATTCGTTCGGCGTAATTTTCTCAGCGATTGAACTTCAGAATAATTATGTAGAACCATGATTTTAAAAGAAATTTACACATTATCCATAAAGATATACCCCTGAATAAAATGACTTTTTAGCATGTTTAGCAGCTGGAAACAAAATATGTACATGTAGCTTTAGGTCCCCCCATCATATATGTACCACGTAAAAGCTGCCTTATCTGAAGATAAGCTTATACTTCACAATAGCTTTTACAAGTGAATAGGCTTCCATAGGTTTTGTGTGTATTAGCGGGCCATGATCCATTCTAATGTTAGATCATTCATACATGACAGGAAAATAATTTCTTTAAATTTCACTTCCAACTCTGAAAACTAAAATTTATAGCAGAGTAAGAGTTGGAGAGTCCCTGAATCAGGTAATCTAGCAAAATCAAGAAAATTAAATCTTGCATAGAGCAATTTTGTTGTCTGTTTTTTACTATACTGCAACAGTAAATATTTGACACAGTCCCACATAGGCAAGGGCCTATGAATAACTGTTACATGTATAAGTAAGACAAGTACTAACACTAGTAGTAACAGTATAGCTTTACGAGCACCGTGTCCTATCAATCTGGTATTGGCCCACGGGGCTGTACAGGGGATGCATATAATGGTGGAGAAGGATATCACCAAACACATCGAGATCTAAATATCACCCCTTCTCAGGTTTTTCTTACCTTGCACGTGTAACTTGTATATACGGACTACATGTGCAAGATAAGAAAAACCTGATCACACACCTGATTTTTTAATGTTTTTTTTTCCTTTTTTATTCATTCGATTTTTGCAATTTTAGTAGAGCCTGGAAGGTAACCCCTTTAGCAAACTCCGAGGGTGGTTTGCATGTGGGAATGGGTGATATTTAGATCTAGATTTTTTGTGATATCCTTCTCCACACACCATAATTATGCATCCCCTGTATAGCTCCGTGGACCAGTACCAGATAGCCATGGAGCTTGTACAGCTACTATCAGTTAGTAGTACTAACCGTACACGGTAAAGACCTATGTACATGGCCTCCTTTCTCTTCCATTCAAGGGCATCTCTTCTTAACCATTCTAGCTCCTTTCCTCCTTTAGCTGACCCATCTTTGCCTTCGGTGCTCTTTTTACGACTTCGATCTCTTCAAACACCTCGTTCTTTCTCTCCACCCTAGGCCCTCTCATGACTCTTCTTCTTCATGACTAGACTGTGACAGTGTGAGTGTGAGTGCATATGCCGCCGGGGTCCATCGTGATCACTAGATACTTGTATATCTCGTGCATGCTGAAGCTAGCTGTAATGCTACGATTGTTATCCCGATCTCGATCTCTGATATGGTTGATATCTCAACCTCTTATATTTTTTTGCTAGTTTAGTTTTAGTTTATTTATTTGTCTTTATTCCAAGAATATATAAGTAAAAAGGTAACAGTAACATTTTCTTCCAAGTAACACTTTTCTTCAACAATAGTATCAAAGGCAACAGTTACACTTAGGCTCTTAGTATAACAAACTAATTATAATGAGTACATGTACATGTGTAATATTAAGAAAGGGCATCAACATTTCGAGAAAGACAAACGGGGAGACCTTAATGAAGCACAGCTTGTAAGATAAGGTCCCTCAGGAATAAAGAAATATTTTGAAAAAACATGTTAACAACAAATGCACAATATTAAATGAAAAAAAAAGATAAAAAGGATGACTATGTACAATGGGGGTAAGGGGGATATATTTACATCACAAGACGAGGATAAGAGTAAAAAAAGGGGGGAACAGAGAAAGGAAAATATGTAGAGGAGGAGATTGAGAGAGAAGGAGAAAGAGATGAAAGAAGAGGAATACATGATAAAGATATAACAAAGGGTTACGTGAGACGACAAAACACATAGTATTACGATCTCCATCTTGATCCTTTCCTCTGTTCCTTTCATATCTCGATTCCTTCGAAGCTCTTGATTCCTGACCGGATCGATCTCCATATAACCCTTTCCCCTTATCATAGCTCTTATTTGGACCATCATCTTTACCACGCCCCTTTTCTAGACCTCTTGGTCATTCCATCTTCGGTCTCAACCTCTATCCCACCTGTCACTCTCTGGTGAGTGGAGTTAGAAAAACTTTGATAGAAGAAATCACACCAATAATTACAAAGAAATTTGCAGACAATCTGCGCGAATATATTGACTTTGAAATGCAGGCGAGAGATACTCGCATTTATAACTGCTTTAGAAACAAAGATGCAATCGTTGTTAGATCAGCACGATGAGTCAGAACAAAACCTTGATATTCATCAAAATTAAAGAGGACGTGAATGAAAATACGAACGAAACTATTATTCAAACATGTGCTGAAAAGTTAGACATTGCATTAGACGCGAGAGAAATTGACAGAAGCTATAGACTGGGTCAGAGAAAAGAGAAGAGAGAAATAGGTGTGATAGTAACGTTCACAAACTACCATGTACGAGACAAATTCAACAAAAATAGGAGAAAATTACGACATTGGCAGGATGAGGCAATTTACATGTATGTCCATGAAAGCCTGACAAGAAGACAGAGCTTTTCTGGAAAGTGAAAACGAAGTACAGGGATAATGTGGAGGCATTACGGACCCAAGATAGCCGCATCCTCGCCATAGTCGATGCCCCATCTCCAACACCTTCCGTCAAAGACTGACGGGAGGCCAGAGCTTAGCCAGAAAAGGCTTTTTACTTGCACCCTGTATATAATCTTGCACTATGCACCCGACCTCGGTAACACACATACACACACACATTAAACCGTCTGCAAGAATCTTCAAACCTGAAGGAGGCAGATGTATCCCGAAGAAGAAGAAGATATCAAAACACACACACACACACACACAAAATCACCATTACAACGGAAGGCGACCTGCACAAGCTGAGCAAATCTTGAATTATTCGTCTTTCATCCATCATCTTACAAGAATGAACTAAGCGATCGTCTTAACGCTAATCTGGCGTGGATGGATCCACTCTATTGTTCAATCTTGCCCCTCCTCTTTTGTTAGGTGAGAGTTTTTTTTATTGGCCCGAAGTTCTCGCCTTTGTAATGATATGCCAACTATTTTGGAGCTGCTACAATGTACGTGTATACACGTACCCCCTGTTCAGACGCTATTCAGTTTATACCGAAACTCGATAAAGAAACGACGTATAAAGAATCATCGTATAGCTAACGGGTCGTTCAGACGCATATTGCGACCGTCGTGAAAAAAGGTGGTATAGATGCGCAGTTTCCCACTGCGCGTGTTGTTATGATCACGAGGTATCCGCGGAAGAGGGGGAAAAGGTCACCTTTCACGCGCGCTCCCGTTAAGCCCCGCCCAGTTATACCGTTCTATGGTCGCCATACGTTCAGACGGACACGGAACAGTGATTCTTTATTAAGTTCTAGTTCGAAAGGATGCTCCGACCCTCGTTTCGCTATACGTCGTTTCGTTAGTCAGCGTTCAGACGCAAAATTTCATCGTATAGCTATACCGTTTTGGTATAGATTTTTAGCGTCTGAACACCCTGGTAATCTCCTTCTTGACAGGTCCTATGTGAACAGCTGGTCTGTGGTTCACGTATCATTAGGGACTTTTAGAAGCAGTGGACTAGTACTTCGTCCCAGTCGACTAATTCGCGCATGTCAACGTCGTCGACTGCCCATGTTGACTACAGTTCTGATCATTTTAGATTTCACTCGACGTGTACGTACCGTCGACGTCAACCGGAAGTACACACTCAACGGATGAGCATAATACACTTTATACAACACCTGAGTAGATCCTTGTAATTTGATTGGAGAATAATAGGTCACATGTTATTAAATATTTGTTCCATTCCATGGTTTAGCGCAAGCTAGCGTGCATTTTTGTTCCATACGATTTTTTCCATTCAACGCCTCGACCTTTTCAGTGTAATGCGCGGCTGCGATACAGCGCACGTAATGATACTACCGGACTTTGCCCATAGATCTATGTGTTATTTTACGCTCGCGAGCGACCGTAAAAGAAGCATCCATTATGCTTCTTGGAAAAGAAGCATAATGGATGACTGGACAATTGTAAGTACATATATTTATTTTATTGTACAAATAACAAGGATAATATATATAACAATAATAATACAACGCACTTATATAGGATCTACTCAGATGTTGTATAAAACAAATAATGATTTTTTTTCATTCGTGCAATGGAAAGAATATTTTCATTCGTTGAAAGATGGAATCTGTTCCATTCAATTCGACTTCGCCTCATTAAATGGAACATTCCATCTTTCAACTCATGAAAATATTCTTTCCATTGCACTCATAAACATTCATTATTTGTATAATGAACACGATGACAAAGAGAGCGGACAATTTATGCAGCTCCTCATTCTACCCTCCACAATAGCTCTAGTAGACAAAAGGACATCCCTTCACTGCTATTATGTGACACCTGTTCTACATATTTTTACAGGATAGCAATGAATGGATGTTCTTTTGTTAACCAGTGCAATTGTGAAGGATACAATGAGGAGCTGCATAAATTGTCCGCTTCTTTGTTCGTCATGTTCATAGTGATAGTTGAGCTGTTCTGATGACGTCATTTCGGAGCACCGCAAAAACGAAGTGAACACGTTCTCGATTTTGCAAGTCAGGGAGGAGGACAGGGAGAGGGCGAGTGGCGCATGCGCAGTGGCGTAGAATGATGTCCTTGCATACCAGTCGACTAAGTGGACGTGCAATTCTAAAAGTCCCTATTAAGCCCGAGTAAGAATACAGTGGACCTATTCATCGAGTAACCATGGTACGCGAATCCCGGCCAGCGCACATTACATCATAACGGCAATTAGGATTTCTCTGATCCTTTATCGCTCTGCTGACAGCTCTCGTCGAACAGGTCAGTGCTTCGAAAGACGATCAGTGATTGAAAATACCGGACTAGTCTCCTGTTCACGCTAACACTCATCATGCACTGCTTAGTGAATTTAATTATTTGCAGATACAATGACATGGCCTACCATCAGTTGATCTTCTTCCTTTTTCCTCACCGGCTTTTTAGTAAATTGAAAGACTAGAACTGACTGTATTTTTTTTCTTCTAAATTGTAATTTGAATTGTTTACGTATGGCCTTTAGCGCCTTCAAATACCCATGTGCCTGTTGTATGAAAACTGTAAAGAATAATAAAAAAGGACTGAAGTGTACTAAATGTAACCAATGGTTTTAATCATTTGTGCTGGTATTCCATCCCAAATCTATGATGATCCGTCAGAGGATTTCTTTGGTTGGCAATGCAATATTTGTATTCTTAAGGAATTATCATTCTATGAATTGGAACTTTTCTTAAACTCAGAGTCAAATAATGTCAATGTTAAAGCAAATAACACAAGACTGGATACCTCTTGTGGTTTATACTACGATGAATTGCAAGGTAATGGTCTTAAGATTGCTCAAGTAAATGTCAATAGTCTTCTAAAAGATATAGAAGAAGTGAGGGCATTTGTAAAATCAAATATTATTCAGGTGTTTGCTGTAAATGAAACCAAAACAGATGCATCTATTTATGATGATGAAGTCATGATTGACAATTTTAACTTGTTTCGCAAAGTCAGAGGCCGACAAGGAGGCAGAGTCGCCATATATCTTCACAAATCTCAACATTTTGAGAAAATATCCCATGAAACCTTAGATAATTTGGAAGCAATAATAATAAAGGTCTCTCTTAAGCTTGCAAAACCCTCGTTATTTCAACTTGGTATATACCGCCCTCTTCAGATGTTGGAATTAATACGAACGTAACTGGGCTTTGTGGCGTGCGCCTGTAATCCAGCTACCAGTGGAAGTTAAGTTATTCTTAGCTTTATCGACATAATGAACTGTGACACGATTTTATTCAGTGATGTTAACTGTGACCTACTGACCAAACCACTATTGAGTATGAGTAAGAAATATATGGAAATCAATGATATATATTTTCTAGTTCAAGTTAACATCAATGAAGCAACCAGAATTACAAAATGCTTCTGCTACGTTAATCAATCATCTCTTAACTAATAACTCCCAAAACGTAAAGAGTCACGGAGTAATTCATAATGGAATGAGTGACCATTCTGTTAGCTTTTTAATTTTGAATTCCAATGTTTCATCACACCCTAGATTTATTAACTTTAGAAGTTGCAGCACTCTTAATGGTAATAAGTTTAGAAATGATATTCGCAACCAGAAATGGGAGCATGTAAATCAATGCAATTCAATTGATGAAGCGGTCGAATTATGGCAAAATATATTATTACAAGGTGTTGACAAACACATGCCATATTGTACAAAAAGAATAAGTATAAAGGGCTCTCTATGGATGAATGCAGGTATTTATAAACTCATGATAAAGCGTGACAAACTTAAAAGGAAAGCGTGTAAACTTAAAGATGAAAAACTCATGGGTGAATACAGAGTGCTACGTAGTAAAGTTACTACTGAAGTAAGGAAAGCAAAGCAAAAATACTAATCTGATAATTTTTCACATTTTAGCGCTAATCCAAAACAGACTTGGAAAACATTAAAATCTATCATTCCAAATAAGAAGCGTGAAACGCCTATAGTTGCGCTTAATTCAGAAAGTAATGTCGATACTACTAATCTATTCAATACCTTCTTTGCTGAAGTAGGAAGCAATTTAGCCAAAGAAACTCCTGACACGCCCTTCCGTATAGAATACAATATACCCTTAAATATTAAAGGGTTACTGAAAAAGAAAATTAATTGCCCATTCTTCGTAGGAATGAGTCATCAGGAGCCAAAAAATATCTATCACACAAATTTTTATGCATTCAGTCGTATTTCATAATCATTTGAAAAGTACATTTTTGCTGAGTAACACAGTCATAAGCCCCGCCCCTAAAAAAAACACCATCGAAGCGACATCGTGACCACGCGATCTGTGACGTACGAAAAGTAAAGGAAAATATTCCACCCACCTGTATACCGTGCATGACCGCAGGCCTGGAAGGCCCAGCCCGGTACGGTGCCGAGCGCCGCATTCACCGCATCGACCATTTGCATTGCATATTTTTGTGTTTAATTCCCCACAATAACGTTGATTTGGGGACACAAGTTTCATCAATAATGCCGATTCGGTGTATAGTTGCGGGCTGTCGCAAGACCCCTAAAGATGATGTCAGCCTACATCTTTTTCCTAAGGATGAAAATCTACGGAAATTGTGGGTCGCAAAGGTAAAGCTCACGCGGGCAGAGTGGCAAGGGTCGGCCAAGTGAGTGGAGTACAATCTGCAGTGATCACTTTGCCGAAGATGATTTTGAGGATCCTGGCCTGTATTCCGAATTTGGCAAGAAGAAAAGGATAAGCTAGATAAAAGATTCAGCTATTCTAACGATCAGACTTGGAGTCAAGTCTTCCAATCTGTTTTTCAACGACATCATCTCCAGCAGCTGCAGCAGCTTCACCCGTAGATCGAAAATTCTGTCTCTGGTTCGTTAGCTAAGTGAAGAGCTAACGAACTACTTCACCGGTAACACCAGGGAGCTCCCTGGAGTTACTTTACCCACGGCCCCTTCACCAGGCCCCGGCGCGTATTCTGCGAGGGGTTCAAACATATAATAAAATCATCAGCTGGCTTCAGGCAACTGATAAGAAAGAAAATACGGGGGGCGGTATTTGTCGATATAAGAAAAGCCTCCGACACCGTGAATTGTGATATTCTTATCAAGAAACGTATTAGCATAGGGATTTCTCGCATCATGTTTTAAATGCTACATGTTAGACAGAGTTTGTAGGACACTTATTAATTGAGAACTTTTCTTTCGAGTCAGTTATTGAGTGTGGTGTGCCTCAAGGTTCCCTCCTAGGGCCACTGCTCTTCATTATTTATATAAATAACTTAGTTAATTGTATCAACTTATAGAAAACCTACAGTCATCTGCGAAACCGGGCTTACGCGCAGACGCTACAACACGAGAACGAGCTCTTAAACAGGCAATTTTTTTCACATACATGTAACACGTCGTAACTTTTGAACCATAGAATCAGTTGAATTCTGGTGCCCGGATTTGAAAAGTACATTTTTTTGGGATTACTTTTAATCATTGTCACACGTATAACAGTCACGCACTTTTGAAGATAATTCAGCTATGTTGCTCCATTTGTCTACGGCGAGTCGTCAAAAAAAAACTTTTTTTGGAAAAAAAGGGGGGGGGGGGGGTCCCGATGCGCTACAGTTTTACAATCTTGGATTTGAATACAAGCTCGCACGCGTACGTCCATACAGTACTTGTACACTCTGAAAGAGCTACCGTCTTCCCATCTTCTCTCGGCTTCCCACCTTCTACCGTCTTCCAACCTTCTACCGTCTTCCAACCTCCTATCGTCTTCCCACCTTCTACCGTCTTCACACCTTCTACCGTCTTCCCACCTTCTATCGTCTTCGAACCTTCTATCGTCTTCCCACCTTCTACCGTCTTCCCACCTTCTACCGTCTTCCCACCTTCTATCGTCCTCACACCTTCTACCGTCTTCCCACCTTCTACCGTCTTCACACCTTCCATCGTTTTCCCACCTTCTATCGTCTTCCCACCTTCTATCGTCTTCCCACCTTCTATCGTCTTCCCACCTTCTATCGTCTTCCCACCTTCTATCGTCTTCCCACCTTCTACCGTCTTCCCACCTTCTATCGTCTTCCCACCTTCTACCGTCTTCCCACCTTCTACCGTCTTCCCACCTTCTACCGTCTTCCCACCTTCTATCGTCCTCACACCTTCTACCGTCTTCCCACCTTCTACCGTCTTCACACCTTCCATCGTTTTCCCACCTTCTATCGTCTTCCCACCTTCTATCGTCTTCCCACCTTCTATCGTCTTCCCACCTTCTATCGTCTTCCCACCTTCTATCGTCTTCCCACCTTCTACCGTCTTCCCACCTTCTACCGTCTTCACACTTTCTACCGTCTTCCCACCTTCTATCGTCTTCCCACCTTCTACCGTCTTCACACTTTCTACCGTCTTCCCACCTTCTATCGTCTTCCCACGGTTTGTCGTCTTCAAACAATCTCTCGTCTTCCAACATGAACTCGTATTCCAACTTTTGCTCGACTTCCAACAATCTCTCGTGTTCCAACATGAACTCGTATTCCGACTGTTTGTCGTTTTCCAACAATCTCTCGTATTCCAACATTTCCTCGTATTGCCACCTTCTATCGTCTTCCCACCTTCTATCGTCTTCCCACCTTCTACCGTCTTCACACTTTCTACCGTCTTCCCACCTTCTATCGTCTTCCCACCTTCTATCGTCTTCCCACCTTCTACCGTCTTCACACCTTCTACCGTCTTCCCACCTTCTATCGACTCCCCACCTTCTATCGTCTTCACACCTTCTACCGTCTTCCCACCTTCTATCGTCTTCCCACCTTCTATCGTCTTCGCACCTTCTATCGTCTTCGCACCTTCTACCGTCTTCACACCTTCTATCGACTCCCCACCTTCTATCGTCTTCCCACCTTCTATCGTCTTCCCACCTTCTACCGTCTTCCCACCTTCTACCGTCTTCCCACCTTCTACCGTCTTCCCACCTTCTACCGTCTTCCCACCTTCTACCGTCTTCCCACCTTCTATCGTCTTCCCACCTTCTATCGTCTTCCCACCTTCTACCGTCTTCCCACCTTCTATCGTCTTCCCACCTTCTATCGTCTTCCCACCTTATATCGTCTTCCCACCTTCTACCGTCTTCAAACTTTCTACCGTCTTCCCACCTTCTATCGTCTTCCCACCTTCTACCGTCTTCACACCTTCTACCGTCTTCCCACCTTCTATCGTCTTCCCACTGTTTGTCGTCTTCAAACAATCTCTCGTCTTCCAACATGAACTCGTATTCCAACTTTTGCTCGACTTCCAACAATCTCTCGTGTTCCAACATGAACTCGTATTCCGACTGTTTGTCGTTTTCCAACAATCTCTCGTATTCCAACATTTCCTCGTATTGCCACCTTCTATCGTCTTCCCACCTTCTACCGTCTTCACACCTTCTACCGTCTTCACACCTTCTACCGTCTTCCCACCTTCTATCGTCTTCACACCTTCTATCGCCCTCCCACCTTCTATCGTCTTCCCACCTTCTACCGTCTTCACACCTTCTATCGTCTTCCCACCTTCTACCGTCTTCCCACCTTTTCTGGTCTTCCCAGTTCATTCCTCCTCTAGAGAAAAGCTCTTTCTCTGTCCCTCCATTTCTCCTCCATCGAAACCCTGAAACAGATGTCAAGAAAATACACGTTAAATACTGGACAAAGTTTACCAAATACATCGTCGCTGATTTTACGAACCGGCATATCGCGAAAACACGTTTCTGAGATTAACACTTTGTCCGTTTGAAATGCTTATTTGAATACCTTACTTTCGTCAAATCATCGTAGAATTAAACAGGTGATGAGAGTGGAATATTTCTTTCATATGCATTGGATATTTAAAAAAAGAAACGCAGTAGTTTGGGTTTAATCCCTGCCAGAATTCGTATGCCGGTTCGTAAAATCAGAAGTATTTTTGGTTTAATCCCTGGTAAAATTCGTATGCCAATTCGTAAAATTAGCGACATGTAGGCTGCTATCATTAACAGGATTAAAGCCCACCGCACATTTTACGAGCGGTCTACGATCCGATTTTGATTGAAAATGTAATAGCATTAGATATAAACAGTTAAACACATCAAATATTTTTGGTTCTGCATAGTTACATAGATAGTAAAATCGAAATTACGGCCTATTACGAGCATTCTAGTATGAGAAAAGGTCAAATCGGCTCCGAATCGTATTGACGTCAGAGCGGTCCTGCGATTGTCTACGATTTGAAACTGATTTGGCCCTTATTCCGGATATAAGGCTGACATCGCACCAAATTCCTATGTTGAGTATTCATATCATTGTTCAGAACCTGAACCAGGTAGCTTTCACTTGTTAAAATTCCTATATTTAATGCTATTGCGATGAATTGCCAAAATCGGATCGTAGTTGATCGTATAGTGTGCGGTGGGCGTAAAACGTGAAGATTCGTCAAATTATCAGAACATGCATCATACGGCACACATTTTTAATATACTAGTAGTTGAAATCTAAAACTTGATGAAACACCTTTTGTGTGATTATTTGAATATTGTCATGACTTGATTGGTAATCTAATGAAGAATATTGCTAAAATCTTGTTGTTCTTCTTATATTTTATTATTTGGGTGGAGGTCAAAGGTTAATTTTGATAGTGTATATGCTTCCAGGACGACATTTTGATCGTACATGTATCACTCATCCAGTGAGCACCTTAATGACTCTTAGCAGATGAAACAGGTACACTGTATAGCTAATTACCTTCCCTCATCCAGCTCATATCTTCTCTATATTCAGATTGATGGAGATTCTCCAACCCTCCTCCTGCTCGGTTCCACCCAGTCATATCTGCCTTTTCAACCGACTCACCCTAATGATCTGAATGTGATAGACAAATAAAAAGACCAAAGGGGATTAGAGAATTGGTGTACACGAATGTAGAATACACTTTTTCTGTGTCTGACTACTCGTATCTATGGAGCATCCATGCCTAACACCAATGTCACTGAATGGCTTACAAATATTCAAGGTTTATGAGTGAGATGATAGTCATATATTTCATTTACTGAGCAAAAAACTGCTGAAGGGTACCAATCATACATGTAAGTGGATTATTAGAAGTTAGAGTAGATCTACGTCTTACTGTAAGATCAGATATAATCTACCTACATTTAATCATGTAGATGGTAATTCTACAAGGACCAAACACACTCATATATATATATATATATATATATAGACAAAATAGGAATGAAAAGTCCGTATACGATGAAAAAAAAAATCGAATTTTCGGCCATAGGCCTTCATCAGGAAATGATGAAAATTTATTAGATAGGTACACAAAAGAGCGTGAAGCGCAAAAAAAAAAAACAACGCAAAAGCTCCATGGATACCAGCGCAACCATGGTAGAGATAAGGAAGGAGAGGAGAGAGAGAGAGAGAGAGAGAGAGAAAGAGAAAGATATAGAGGCGTAATAGAGCAGAAGCGCAGAAAGGGAGAAAACTCCATGGAAAACTCGCGCAACCATGGTAAAAGAAGTTGAAGAGGAGAGAGAGAGAGAAAGAGTGAAAGAAATAGAGATAAACAAAAAAGGAGAAGCGCTAAAAAGCGCTTCTCCTTTTTTTGTTTTCTTTTTCTCTTCTTTTATGACGTTTTATTACGCCTCTATATCTTTCTCTTTCTCTCTCTCTCTCTCTCTCTCCTCTCCTTCCTTATCTCTACCATGGTTGCGCTGGTATCCATGGAGCTTTTGCGTTGTTTTTTTTTTGCGCTTCACGCTCTTTTGTGTACCTATCTAATAAATTTTCATCATTTCCTGATGAAGGCCTATGGCCGAAAATTCGAATTTTTTCATCGTATACAGACTTTTCATTCCTAATTTGTCTATAACTTTGCAAGTCCGAAGCAGAACTATATTATATATATATATATATATATATATGTGTTGCCATAAAGCCATTATGGTCATAGCCGGGAGGGCGCATTGTTATACATAATTTGTATATATATATATACAGTGCGTCCATGAAAAAACAAAACCCTACAACAAAGGGTTATTGTGACCACACTATATGTTCTATGACAATAATTATCTATTATCCATAAACTAGAAGTAAATTTTTATGCTTTTAAATGATACCTTGATGGCATCCATCCGTACATGCATTACCGAGCAGCAGCATTTTGAAAATGACATGTAAAAACTCAGTAGTGGCGGATTTGGATAAAACCGTGAAAACGTTAGTATCACATGCGAAAACGACTTAAGCGAAATACCAGCTTTAGGAGATATGGTACGTGAATTCAGTTGCGTGATGGCATGCATTCAATCAAAAATTCTCAAAACACGGGTCAATGCCAATTACAGTGGTGGGAGGGGCATACGCCCCCAAATTTCCAAAATCAATAAATATCACTCAACAGATGAACAAGGGCCCTTCGTGTGATGGCAAAGGTGCCCCTCCTTAGGTGGAAAATTGCCATAATCTTGACATATTTTCTGCCTTATGTGCCCTTTCTAACTTGTATTTACATTTGATGACAATGGAAAGTGTTACTTACTTTACTTTTATAAAATCTATCACCTTTCTGTCGGCTTTGTTCTTAAAAGAAACTTCAATTTCTAAAAAATGCAAAAAAATCCTTTTCATTTCGATTGCAGGCACCATTTCAATACAAAGACATGCCCTTCTTTACCCCAAATATTGGTAATTACATTGAACATCGTTTATTTTATGACATGGATGGTGAAGGCATTATCCCTGCCCTCATTGAAAGAAACAGGTGAAACAGTCTTCTCGTAGGGTTTTAAAAGTCATAATTACATTTGGGTCATGTTCGCATGTGATCCCACCGTTTTCACGGTAGTTACCCAAATCCGGCACAACTGAGTTTTTACATGTCATTTTCAAAATGCTGCTGCTCGGTAAAGCATATACGGATGGATGCCATCAAGTTATCATTGAAAAGCATAATACTTTTAGTTTATGGAAAATAAATAATTATTGTCAAAGAGCACATAGTGTGGTCACAATAACCCTTTGTTTTAGGGTTTCGTTTTTCTGGGACGCACTGTATATATATATATATATATATATATACATAATTCCTACTTAAGGCGATTTTTTTGGCGAAATATTCGACGGAAGGGGGAAGCCGACGTTAAGTCGCATTTTGCGATTCGCCTTAAACGTTTTCGGCACTGTTTTTCCCCATTTCCGTCGGGGTAGGAGGCATTAGGGAGCTTACGAAACGGGACGGGAGAGCAACAAGACGGGGAGAGTTATAACCACCGTGACGGTCCTCGCACTCTCCTGTCTGTTTTTCTATCAAGTTACGAAAACGAGCTTACGATTTCAGGACGGGAGCCTTTGAAGCCGGGCGAAAAATCGGTGTGCGCCTGCGCCAGTTCGAGTATCTCTCCGTCCTGTTTCATTTCAGGACGGTTCTCTTGCGAAATAACGTCCGGTCTACAGAGGGGACGGGAAGCCGTATTGTCGTTGTATAACTGACGATTAAGGGCGTGAACACTGTGCAGTGCGTTGCCGTCCACTTTTACGTAATGATTTGAAAACAAGATTCTCCCGTCCTGTTATATCTCCCGTCCCGTTTCGTAAGCTCCCTATTCTATAGATATAAACGAACAGGGCGCCAATTTATTACTTTTATTACTACAAAGTTTTGTACGGTAGGGAGAACTCATTTTCGTATAATATAACGTGGAAAATCTATATATGTATAACTCCTGGGTATCTAACGTCTTAAGTTGGACTAAGGGAGATGTCTGTTTTTCTTGATTATATCAATAGTTTGGGGATTTACTAAAAATACCTTATCGCACACAAAAGGTACCCAGGTAACAGGCCCATGTGGGGCCCATATGGGCATCATCCGGGCCATCTGGGCCATCTGGGCAAAAGGGAACCCATATAAATCCCATATGTATCCCTTGTGGGACCCATATGGGTTAACCCATTTTGAGATCTACTTGGGCCAGCCCATATGGGAACCATATGGGAAAAGACTGGGAAAACCCATATGGGAATGACATGTAAATGCCCATATGGGTATCATATGGGAATAAGCTGGGCAAACCCATCTGGGAAACATCTGTAAATGCCCATATGGGTACCATATGGGAATAAGCTGGGCAAACCCATCTGTGAAACATATTCAAATGAGCATATGGGTATCATATGGGAATAAGCTGGGAAAAACCATCTGGGAAACATATGTAAATGCCCATATGCATATCATGTGGGTATAAGCTGGGCAAACCCATATGGGAAAACATTTGTAAATGCCCATATGGGTATCATATGGGAATATGCTGGGCAAACCGATATGGGAATGACATGTAAATGCACATATGGGTACTACGTGGAAAGAAACTGGGAAAACCGATATGGGAATGACATGTAAATGCCCATATGGGTATTACATGGGAATAAACTGGGCAAACCAATATGGGAAAGACATGCAAATGTCCACATGGGAATCATACGGGAATATGCTGGGCAAACTCAAATGGGAAAGACATGTAAATGCCCAAATGGGTATCATATGGGAATAGGCTGGGCAAACCCACCCGGGAAACATATATATTTGCCCAAATGGGTATCATATGGGAATAAAATGGGCAAACCGATATGGGATTGACATGTAAATGCAGATATGGGTATTACATGGAAATAAACTGCACAAACCAATATGGGAATGACATGTAAATGCCCATATGGGTATTACATGGGAATAAACTGGGCACACCAATATGGGAAAGACATATGAAAGCCCACATAGATATCACATGGAAATAAGCTTGGCAACCCCATCTAGGGAAACAACTGTAAATACCCATATGGGTATCATATGGGAATATGCTGGGCAAACCGATATGGGAATGACATGTAAATGCCCATATGGATATTACATGGGAATAAACTGGGCAAACCGATATGGGAATGACATGTAAATGCCCATATGGGTATTACATGGGAATAAACTGGGCAAACCCAAATGAGAAAGACATGTAAATGCCCATATGGGTACTTTATGGGAGTAAGCTAGGCAAACCCGTCTGGGATATATATGTCAATACCCATATGGGTAATAAATGGGAGTAAGCTGGCCAAACCCATATGGGAAAGACATATGAATGCTCACATGGATATCACATGGGAATATGCTGGGCGAACCCATTTAGGGAAACAACTGTAAATACCCACATGGGTATCATATGGGAATAAGCTGGCCAAACCCACCTGGGAAACATATATATTTGCCCATATGGGTATCATATGGGAATAAAATGGGCAAACCGATATGGGAATGGCATGTAAATGCCCATATGGGTATAAGATGGGAATAAACTGGGCAAGCCTATATGGGAATTACATGTAAATGCCCATATGGGTATCATATGGGAATAAGCTGGGCAAACCCATCTGGGAAACATATAATTTTGCCAAAATGGGTATTATATGGGAATAAGCTGGGCAAACCCATCTGGGAAACATTTATATTTGCCCACATGGGTATCATATGGGAATAAAATGGGCAAACCGATATGGGAATGACATGTAAATGCACATATGGGTATTACATGGGAATAAACTGGGCAAACCAATATGGGAAAGACATGCAAATGTCCACATGGGAATCATACGGTAATATGCTGGGCAAACTCAAATGGGAAACATATCTAGATGCCCATATGTGTATAACGTGGGAATTAGCTGGGCAAACCCAAATGGGATATATATGTCAATACCCATATGGGTAATAAATGGAAGTAAGCTGGCCAAACCCATATGGGAAAGACATATGAATGCTCACATGGATATCACATGGGAATATGCTGGGCGAACCCATCTGGGAAACATATCTAGATGCCCATATGGGTATCATGTGGGAATAAGCAGGGCAAACCCCTGGGGAAAGACATATGAATGCCCATAGGGATATCACATAGGGAATAAGCTGGGCAACCCCATCTGGGGAAACAAACGTCAATGCCCATATGGGTTTCATATGGGAGTAAGCTGGGCAAGTCCATATGAGTATGATATTCCAAAGTCCAAATGGGTGTCATTTTGAAATGACCTGGGCAAACCCATATGTTAAAATATGTAAACCCCAATGTGGGTATCATTATTGGAATGATCTGGGCGAACCCATGTGGGTAAGATGTGTATATCATAAACTGGGTAAACCCATATTCTTGAGGGGTACATACTTCTGACAAAAAAAATTATCAGCATACTATTAAAGATCTACATTGTACACATTTGCAAACTGAATTCATATTTTGTTGTCATTATACTGGCCCTAACTTATCAAACGGTAATAGAGTACCGAAGTGTGACGTCATACCGCCCAAGTTGTCAAGGTTGCTGGTTCTAAACAATTTTGTGCTGAACAATGGCGTGGTGATCACACCGGCACCAAACACTGAATTTGCCCTGCTCCAGACCGTTGCTTGACTGATTCCGCGGTGAACCTCAAGCACGGGCTTTGTTGTTTAGAACTAGTAACCTGGACGACGAGCGAATATGACGTCAGCACTTCGGTACTCTATTAATCTATGCAGACCTAAAGAATGTGAGAAGTGCTTAAGAGAAAATGAAAGCACCTCCCAACCCCCATGTGCTTTTGACCCCCTAGTACAAATGGTTGAGTCCACTTTTCAAACCTGCGCCACCTTTTGAGGAAACGGCATTCCATTGCTACTACTTACGAAGGAAACACTACACATCCGCCTCCCTACTCTTTGAAGGTAAGCTGATTTTTATATCTTATCATTTCATTTCATCATCATTTCATTATTCATCCATTTTCTCTTTGATATTGTTTATTAATTTAAAAGTACATATATAGCCTGAGATGTACCATCCAGTGACATTTTCTGGTCCATGACTGTCTTTTGAGGGATTATTATGAGTGAATTGATAGAGAAATGTTAATTCAGTTGAGATACCAGCACTATGAACACGATGAACAATTGCTTTAGTAGACAAAAGAGCATCCCTTCATTACTATTATGTAAAATAAGCAGAACAGGTGAATATGCATGGACACCTGTTCTACATATTTTTACATAATAGCAATGAAGAGATGTTCTTTTGTCTACCAGGGCAATTGTGGAAGGTACAATGAGGAGCTGTATATTTTGTCCGCTTCTTTGTTCGCCATGTTCATAGTGCAGTTTACCTTAGCTTAATTAATACTCCCGTGATAGTTTACATTCCCTACTGGTCTGTTTATAACCATGGGGTTGTGTGGTAACTCCTTGGTTTAACTAGTGGTCTGGCTTTCCATGTATATGGGCTAAGAAATCAAAATCATTTCACTAGGCAAGTGTGTATCGAGCACATAATTATGCAGCTTCAATTTCAAGACAAGATGAATGTCATAGTTTATTATGTCATAATAATGTTATTGTTCGCTTCATGTGAGGAACATGTGCCATAAAAAGTGTCATTACTACCATTCTCAAAACTACAGATGATCTTGATATCTTTATAAAGTTGCCTTTCTTGCACTCTATTTCTCTCCCCTCCCCTTATTTCTGTATCAGTATTGTACCTTTATTCCATACACCATTTTATTTTCTGCTATATTTCTTGTCATTTCCCTTTGCATGGGTCAATAGGTATTATCTATATTTCTATATGTTTTCTTTTCTTCCTTTTTCTTTTTTTTTTTGGTGGGGGGGGGGGGGGGGGGTGGGACCCGACTCTCTTTGATTTTTTTTTATTTTATGGAAACGGCATGATGTCTCGTATATGTGGTATATAGAGAGAGTGAGAGAGAGAAGGGGAGGGGCAGGAGAGAGAAAAAAACGAGCTAACATTTAGATTTCCTTTTTTTTAAAAATTATCTGCATTGGTAATCAAAAATTGTAGCATATTTCACTACAAAAGTTTAATATTGTAAATATGCTGGTGTAATATTTTTTGTGAAATTTGTTACATGTACATATATCTCACTCTGTCGTTTCAGATGCAGCAAATAGACGAGAAAAACAACAACGGTACGAGGAAACAGCATAATTATAAGCAGTAACGTAGCAACTAAAAAAAGAAATTGACGTATATTCTAGATGGACAAAATGAAGAAGACTTCTGGCACGTGTTAAGATTATATCATGATTATATCCAAACTGGATGAAGCTGTTAAGGTGGCACCATAAGTAGTACCTGCAGGAAAATGTTTGCAGTATTCGGAACTGAAGAAATGTTTACTATGAATACTATGAAGGCCGGGAAAACTCGTTTCAACATGCCCTGGTCGTGTATGCATCTCAACTATGGGGGAATGCACAATCAACTGATGAACAAAAACCGCAGCTTAAATAGATGTTGACCAGTAATTTGGATAATTATGAGGAAGTGCCAGATGGAAACAACTATTGTTTAACCTTATCGTTTGGATAGCATGATGTGATTGTAATAACAAATACTGCATAGTAATCATCTTTAATGTATGCATGGTGAAGGAGGCCTAGAGATTACAACTGGAGGAGAAAGTCTATTGTATATATATATCAATTCATTCTACTTCTGACCGCCGTTCTGTTATTTGATGAATTCGCCAACTGGACCTTTGGGTATTAAAATATTACTTACTCAGCTCTTTGTGATAAGATACATGCATTTCTGAAAGAACATTCTAAACTCATGGGGCTTGACACTGAACTCCACTAGCCTGCACGTTATGAAGGAACTAATGGCGAAAAATGGATAGTGTGAAATTGTTTCGGGGTATCGCCTTAACCATGACACATGTAGTGGCAAGCTATGATCCGGAGTCGACCCTTCCGAACAGATGCATATTTTTTTCAATAGTGAGAAGGAGCCGTGATATAAACTACCTAACCAATACAATATTCCATTATTTATTATTTTCACAACGTGTTTTTCTTTTAAGTTTGTTTTAAGTGTGTTGCCAAGGCTGTTCTTTAGAAATTGTACTTACAGTATCTAAACACACTTCCAATACCATGTGATGTGTCACAAAATGAATTGTATGAGAAATGATTCCATCTAAATCCCATTATCATTTTTAATGGTAGACTCCTAAGCTTATTTCACTTCAATAATGTATGTCGTTGCATATCCCCTAGCTTAAAATGAAAAATCTCCAGTTCTTTTTGTAAGATGAACATTATGGTGGTTAATTGATTGATAATTTATTTAACCTGACAGCTAAGAAAGCAAGTTAGCGTATGTTTGTAAGCAAGCAACCGGGGAAAGAAATCTTTTAGTCCTATTCGAGGGACTTGGATTAATTCCTTACCAACTACACAGTATTAATTTCTAATATTAAAAAGGTTTACTTTGAAATATGATTACTTACTATTTAATGGGTAAAACTATGTAGAAATAAGTGAATACATGATTGCATGAATGGGATTTATGGGGTACTTCATGGAAATCTAATTACTGCTATGGAGTAAATTTCCTGGGAATGTACGAATAAGTGAAAATGTATTTGCAGATCAATATAAAATACATTTATGTCGTTGCCTATTCCCAACTTAAAAGTAAAATTCTTGTTTGATGAAAATATCATTTATAGATGCATATTTATAATAAAAAATGTTTATATACTTTGATAATCTAATTACTACTCTGGAGTAAATTTATTGGGTATGTAGCAATAAGTGAATACATGTCAGCGTGAATGAGTTTGGTGGGGGTACTTCATATATAGGCATGCTCAGAAATTTGTTGACCGCGCAAACAGGTCTGTTTTCAAGACAAAATTCCACAGGCAATACTCATTATTTGTGACATACATGTATGTACACAGGTTGCATGGCAGGTCACCGGCAACTTATATTTCAAGTACCCCCCATTTTTCATTTTAATGTTGTTGTTTTTTGTACTGGCATAGCTGTGGTGAGAGGCTGATGATGATTGCATGATCAAGTAGTCTTTATGTCCCATGACTTTCCTTAAAACCGATTTAGGAGTTGTCCCCTTGTATCAAATGAATAGACCAAAATAGGCATATTGTAAATCTTAGTTGTTAAATTATTTCGGGCCCATGAGGGGGCCCATGGGGGAACACAATATATGGGATCAATCATACTGTTCCCATATATTACCCAGATGGACCCCAGATTAAACCCATATGGGCCATCGGGTATGGCCCATATGGGTCCCCAATGGGCCTTGTGTGCAAAATACTATGGGGCCCCATATGGGCATTCCAGGGTAGGACGCATATGGGATAGCCTAGTATTTGCCAACATATTGCCCACATTTATACCCAGATTGGCCCCAGGCTGAACCCATATTAGCCATGTGGACGGCCTTTATTGGCCCCATATGGGCCTTGGGTGCAGAATCTTATGGGTCCCGTATGGGCATTCCCATGTGGGACCCATATGGGAACCCACAGATAATACCCATATGGGATAGCCCATATTTTGCCCACTTATTTCCCACATTTATACCCAGATGGGCCCCAGGCCGAACCCATATTGGTGATCTGGGATGGCCCATATGGGACCCACATGGGTCTTGGGTGCAAAATCTTATGGGGCCCATATGGGCATTCCCGTGTGCGACCCATAAGGGATAGCCCATATTTTACCCACATATTGCCCACATTTATACCCAGATGGGCCCCAGGCCGAACCCATATTGGCGATCTGGGATGGCCCATATGGGACCCACATGGGTCTTGGGTGCAAAATCTTATGGGGCCCATATGGGCATTCCCGTGTGCCACCCATAAGGGATAGCCCATATTTTACCCACATATTGCCCACATTTATACCCAGATGGGCCCCAGGCCGAACCCATATTGGCGATCTGGGATGGCCCATATGGGACCCACATGGGTCTTGGGTGCAAAATCTTATGGGGCCCATATCGGCATTCCCGTGTGCCACCCATAAGGGATAGCCCATATTTTACCCACATATTGCCCACATTTATACCCAGATGGGCCCCAGGCCGAACCCATATTAGCGATCTGGGATGGCCCATATGGGACCCACATGGGTCTTGGGTGCAAAATCTTATGGGGCCCATATCGGCATTCCCGTGTGCCACCCATAAGGGATAGCCCATATTTTACCCACATATTGCCCACATTTATACCCAGATGGGCCCCAGGCCGAACCCATATTGGCGATCTGGGATGGCCCATATGGGACCCACATGGGTCTTGGGTGCAAAATCTTATGGGGCCCATATCGGCATTCCCGTGTGCCACCCATAAGGGATAGCCCATATTTTACCCACATATTGCCCACATTTCTACCCAGATGGGCCCCAGGCCGAACCCATATTGGCGATCTGGGATGGTCCATATGGGACCCACATGGGTCTTGGGTGCAAAATCTTATGGGGCCCATATGGGCATTCCCATGTGGGACCCATATGGAAACCCATATGGGGCCTACATGATCCCCATATGGGCTTGCTACCTGGGTAGTTATTATACAATTCTTTTTGCCATAAATGCAAACTGAATCAAATTAATTCTAAACATAATTATACTAACATTTTGAATCTATTAATTCTCTGTAACGTCCTTTTTTGCGATGATATACGTTTTTACAATTTAAAAAAAAAAATCCTTTTAGTAGAATCTAGAATCTAGGAAGAATTTCAAGATGCTCAGCGACCATCCCCAAACTAAGGATATCTTCAGAGATATGCCTTTAATGGCATATGGGACGGATTCTAGTCTAAGAAAAATTCTTAAAAAAGCTAGTGTTGAGTCGAATCGAACGAAGATGCTCCGTCACTCGATCAACCAGTCTCCGTTTCGTCTCCCCTACGTACAACTTTCTGCAAGAAATGCAAGTTATGCAATAGATAATGTTTGTAGAAGTGCAGGAGAAAGTTTTGGTCACATTCCATGATCCCTTAGGTCCGGTGATGGTGGTGACATCCGTTACATGAGAACAGGTCTTGCATCTAGGTCGACGACAGGGAACTGTACCAAGTGGTGATCGCGCATCCGTATCAACTTGTTCCCGAGCAGGCTGTAGAGTAGATTTCACAAGAATTTTCTTAGACTAGAATCCTTCCCATATGCCATTAAAGGCATATCTCTGAAGATATCCTTAGTTTGGGGATGGTCACTGAGCATCTTGAAGTTCTTCCTCATGACATGGGCGACTTGAGCACTTGAGGCGTGATATGTGAAGACCTAGGTACTCGGGCAGCATTTTTCTTCGCTTTGGGCTGTAGCAAAGCTTCGTGCTGGGTCTGGGGGACAATATTCTGCTTTGCTTCTTCGATAACTTCAGTAGGGTATCCCCGCCTGTTAAAGAAACCAGCCATCTCGATGATACAGGAACCACATGCTTCCTAAGACAGGTCGAGATGAAAATGTGATGAATGCAAAACTTCGTATTTGCAAAATAGAGACTCCCAGGTAGAAAGCACAGGTGTGTATGCGCGGAGAGAAGCTATCCAGAAAAGAATTACGTCTCCTCCTTAAACTCTGAAGTAACTTCGGGGGTACTGGTGGTATCATGATGGAGGGTTGCAGAGAGATGGTTAAATAAAGTTCAAAAGTTCTGTGACGGAGTTTAAAAAGTAGAGAGAGACACAGAATAAATTACTCCGTTAGACACAAAAGGTTCAATATTCCGCCTATAAGGCTTCTTCAAGAAATGATACCAAGTATGATGCCTTTACCTAATACCGGCCTCTTAACGATGTTTCCAACGACTACGGCAAAGATTCTTCATGAAACGTAATGAAAATTCATCAGACTATTACCCAAATACTGGGGAACAAGATCCAGGTACTAACGAGCGATAATCTTACGCGTTCTTGTAGAAATGACGTTGCAATAGAGTCATCTCATTTTACGCATAGAGGGAGAAGTGCGTTTTAATTACCGACCCCTGCACATAGTCAATGGCAATTTATGAAAAGAAATTATTTTAATGAAAATATGAAAAATTAACAAAAAAATTGATAATAAGATAATAATCTTGCTCTATTTTGGCTGTTCTCAACGTTGCTAGGCATTCTACGCGTAGTCCCATGGGTTGATTTGCAAGACGCGCGCTAGATGCCATGATACGCTTAATGGTCGGTATTATGACTGGCCGGTATATTAGGTGAAGTGATCATACAAAAAATCCACCAAGGATGTAGTGCATAGCGCGTAATTATTGCCAAAACAACAAGCGTAAATAAACAACAGAGTCAACGCGCGAGAAAGAGAGAGACACACAAACACACACACACACACAGTGATGAAGAAAGATAAAGAAAGCAAAGGATAGGAAGAGAGAGAAAAGAGAGAGGGAAGTAAAGGAGGAAGAGAAAAATAAGGAGAGAGACAGGAAAAAAACGGTGGGAAGAAAGAGGATAGAGGGTTAGAAAACAGAAAAGGAAGACAAAAAGGAGAAAAGAAAAAGAAGAAGAAGAAGAAAAGAAGAAGAAACAGGGAGACCAACACCTCAATCTTTCCAATCACACGATCAACGATCTGAAAGTTTGTGTCCTTAAGCAGTAGTGGGTAACACATGAGGAAAGGAAGATCCAGGAGGAAAGGATCATCTTTCAGCTTGGCACGCACCAACCTCATGGTATCAATGCCAGTTTCCGTTCATTTCCTTCTTCGTAATTTTGTAATGCTTCTTTCTTTCTCCTTCCTTTTTGTACAGTGCTTTTGTTCTCTTCCCTTGTTTCTTTTCTCTCTCTCTCTTTCTTCTTTCGTTTCTTTTCTTCTCTCCCCTCCTTTTTCAATTTTTTTCTTTCTTTACTTCTTCTCCTTTTCTCCTTTTTGTCTTCCTTTTCTGTTTTCTAACCCTCTATCCTCTTTCTTCCCACCTTTTTTCCCTGTCTCTCTTCTTATTTTTCTCTTCCTCCTTTACTTCCCTCTCTCTCTCTTTCCCTCTCTTCCTATCATTTGCTTTCTTTATCTTTCTTCATCAATGTGTGTGTGTGTGTGTGTCTCTCTCTCTGTCTCCCTCTCTCTCTCTTTCTCCTCTCCTCTCTCTCTCTCTCTTTCTCTCCTCTCTCTCTCTTTCTCGCGCCTTGACTCTGTTGTTTATTTACGCTTGTTGTTTTGACAATAATTACGCGCTATGCACTACATCCTTGGTGCATTTTTTGTACTTGGTATCATTTCCTGAAGAAGCCTTATAGGCGGAATATTGAACCTGTAGCAGCTCCACGTTCAGGTGACTTTTTTATTACATGGCCACTTGCGTCATAATGGTTGCGCGAATCTTTCTTTTAGAGCCTTTTGATTGGCTTGTATTGTTTGTATTAGCGAAACCATTCCTGGTTGTGCTTTTTTGCGATAATTTTATGCTTTTTATCCAATGATCATTTCATTGCATTGAAAAGTTTTCGGAATAGGAATAAAGAATTTGTATTAATTGTTCTTAATCTTATTGTAGATATATTGGTGGTAATCCTATTTTTATAAATAGATTTTTGGTCTCTTTTTAGCACAATTCTTTCCCTTCGCACATTTCTTTGGTCTCAAGGGATTAGCTGTGATTGGTCAGTATTGTTAGTGTTCTGATTGGTGCGTTTTAGAGCAATTTGATTGGTTAGAAGTCAAGTTTTGTTAGGAAACTTGGGCTTGGTTTTTCTAATTTTATCTCGCTCACTACAGTTCGCCTCAAAACCACTGGAGACTTCGGATGTCTGTTTTATCAGCTATTTATATTGTATCTTAATTCGAAATCGGAATGCGAGGTTTTGGATTATCGGCCTCTAGAAATAGAAGTATCCGTAGCTCTCTTTATCGTCGTATTACATCATCGTCGAAATGAACGTTCATCGACCTCGTGCGAACTCCACTTTCATCAACAACGACATCGTCATTCGAACATAACTTTTATCGACATCGTCATCCGAACTTTCATCGACAACGTCATATGACCAGAATTTTCATCGCCATTGACATTGGCATTCGACATGAATTTTCATTGCCATCGACATTGTCCTACGAACTGAATTTTCATTGCCATCGACATTGTCCTACGAACTGAATTTTCATCGCCATTGACATTGGCATTCGACATGAATTTTCATCGCCATCGACATTGTCCTAGGAACTGAATTTTCATCGCCATCGACATTGGCATTCGATATGAATTTTCATTGCCATCGACATTGTTCTACGAACTGAATTCTCATCGCCATCGACATTGTCCTACGAACTGAATTTTCATGGCCATCGACAGTGGCATTCAACATGAATTTTCATCGCCATCGACATTGTCATACGAACTGATTTTTCATCGCCAGTGACATCGTCCTCCGCACATAACCTTCATCGCCATCGACATCGCCATCAACTTTCGACATCGACATTTCGAATTGAACTTTCATCACCATCGACATCGTCATCAACCTACACCACCTCGTCACTTCGATTCCGCGTCATTATAAGACATTAACATCAACATCTAGCCTAGTTTCTTTTTCTTCCGCGTCTCCACTTAGGTTAGCTTTCGAAATTTTTACCTTTGGATTATTCATTCCTCCACCGGATTTTTAATACTTGCGACAGACTTTCGGAACTCATTTCTGGATTGTAAGGTAAAACAAAGCGGCGGTCTTTCGCTTTACAAATAGACCAATCCGTAGTGTAAACCATCAATTTTTGGATTCTCTTTGTAAACAGATGCATGACTGTATATATTGACTGAAAGAAGAGAAATCTGTACTGATCACAATTTGAAGGTTTTCCTTAAAGATCACATTGCAAGAAAATCACAAATATGGCAATTAATGTATCACTAGAAACTGGGAAGCTTACAGATGGCAATCGTATAAGTTTTATGTCAACTGCGTATCTGATGATTATAAAAACAACATAAATAAAAGCTCTTCTAAGCATCTGGAATATCCGAGGATTCGCCAGAAATATAGCGATGTTTTGATGTCGTCACACTAGGGATCGATCCTGCTTAAGCAGACGACGTCCTATAATGAATGAACGTAATTGCAATGCAATTATTTATCAAATTATAAAGAGTTTGGTATATTTAACATGACCTTATTTCACACCATTCTAAAAGGGAAAGTGAAACTGATTCTGATAACTAAAACCGTTTGATTGTAAATACACAGGAGAAGGGTCAATGATCAATGAAATAAGCCCCATTTTCAAATTGAAAAGCCCTCCGAATAATATCACAGATTGTATTCGTTCCCTCTTGAAACGCCGAACATGCCCCGGTGCAAGCAGCTGAAAATACAATGGCGTCTTATTTTGTTTACAAGTGACTGATTCCTTTATTTTTTTAACGCTGCATTTTTCATCAAAATAATACCATACACGAAGTTAAGAGTGAGGCAACAGAATAACATTAAGACTGACGCTAGTCAAGTAAGAGAAATAAGTGAAGAGGAGATGACAAAACAGGCACTGAAAAATGTGTAAGATGTTATGGGACATCGTCTGCTTAGCAGTACTGATCCTTCGTGTGTCGTCACACATACACACCTGTGCTTTCTACTTGGGAGTCTCTATTTTGCAAAGACGAAGTTTTGCAGTCATCGCAATTTCATCTCAACCTGTCTTAGGAAGCATGTAGTTCCTGTTGGATTTCGCATTTCCACACGTCCTTGCCTTGGCCGTATTCACGAACGAACATTGGATTTTAACCTCCGTCAGTGCTCGAGACGACTCATGAGACTGTCTCACGAATCTTTATGTCGTGAGATAGCACATCATACCAACATCGTGACCGAGCGCTCCAATGAATTAATAGGCATTTGCAACCTGCAGCGGTACAGCTCGATTCGCCAGAATATACATCACTGTAACCGAGAGTGTTTTGAAAGTCTACTATTTCACAAGAATAAGAAATTGACATCATTGCTTCTTCCATCCTGCATGCCTAACATTTCTAGGAATGATCTTCACCAGGAAGACAGGAAGATAATTCCAGTCTCGTTGTCACCATCCCCGAGAACCTACCTCTTACCGACGCCGAACGCTCTCTTCTCTCCAAGTGCCTTTCCTTTGTTCCCAGACGTAAACATATCGATGAATTTCAACTCCGAAGGGACTTTGAAGACTTTGCACGTCGTCTCCGTCTAAAGGCCCATTTCACGTCTAATGACATATTTGAAGCATCTATTGACTCTTCTAACCCTTTTCGTGTTAACGCTAACTCTGATGAGAATGTTATTAGTCATATCATGTCCTCCTCCTCTTCCTCCTCCTCCTCGACGTGTCCTCCCGTTTCGTTTGACTAGCTCCAACCACGACGTTCCCATTGGACACCCCCTGAAGGCGAGTTTGGAAATATTGATTTATTCATCAAGAAATGTAGATCAGACATTGCCACCTATGACTTCCAGGACACCCGTTCCTCTTCTAAGCCCGTCTGAAGCCACAGCCTTGAAATCACTTCGCAACAACAGAGACTATGTTATCAAACCAGCAGAAAAAGGTGGTGCTGTCGTTGTATGGAAACGAGACCTCTACGTCGCTGAAGCCGTCAGGCAGCTGTACGGTGGTACTTTCTACACCAAGCTCGATGTAGACCCTACAGAGGAACAGCAGCAAATAGTGAAAGACACCGTACGGGATCTCATCGAGAATGAACATCTACCGCCAAGCGCTACTAATCTCATTCAAAGGAACCCTAAACTCTCTACCTTCTATCTGCTGCCTGAGATAGATAAGCAGGGCAACCCAGGGAGACCTATTGTTTCGACAATCGGTTGTCCGACTGAACCCATTAGCCGATATATCTCGATAGCATTTTCTCCCCTCTGGTGAAGTCACTACCTACATATGTGAGGGATTCGTCAGATGCTATTCGACGTGTACAGAATATCACTCTACCACAGGGTATGGATCAGTTCCTCTTCACCATGGATGTTTCGGCATTGTATACTATAGTACATATTTTGGTAAATAAGGTATTGATGAACTGGGCTTTTACCATGCTTAAATAAATAAATAAGTCAAATAAAATATACAAATAATAGCAGTAGTGGCACGAGCAGGAGGGGGGGGGGGGGGGGGTTATATAGTTCTGACGCAGATCCTGGTGAAAAGAAAACTCCTATTACCCTCTGCCGGTCTTTTGGATAATGGTGAATAGTCCATCAATGGGCCCCGATTTCTAAGAACTTCCTGTCATACACACACACACACAAAAAGAACTTCCTGTCATAAATTGCGACGCGGAGATATAAAGTTAGGGGGGATTATAGACCCCTGAGAAGAAAAGTTCTATCCCGTGGCGTGTTCATATAGACAATGGCCAATAATTGATGATCGCAACAGAATAATGCATGATGACTAGTGTTTTGGTTTCTCTTCCAATCTATTATTACCCAAGCAGAATTAGTATATTAGTATAACATTATACAGATAACTATTGTTACTAATCTAATGAAAAATAATGCTCCTTAAATATTAATTTTATTTATGCATGTTTTTTGTATTTTTCATACTTCTCTCTTGAATTTTCCGCCCCCCCCCCCCGCTTTATCTTGTAAGAAAAAGAAATTATGGCTATGTTCAATAATTTCTTGAGGCCTAGTAACTGTGAGGCAGATCGTAGATAATTATGTTGAACATGGCGTGAATAAATTAAACCTGAGTGGAGAGAGGTTGAGGGATTCATAACTGATTCCCTTACTGCGTTTTAGCGTCTTTTTTATTTTCAGAGGAATATTGGAGATGGGTTTTGATAATCATTAAGCAAAACAAACGTACCTCAAAAGAACATACGATTCAACACGAGAACGAAAACCAGTTGAGTGAAGTGAATAAAGATAGAAAGATAGAGATTTGATGATCGCGAAGGACGGGGTGAGGAGAAGAGAGTTGCGAAAAAGAAGGAAAAGGACAGAGATAAAAAAGTTTAGAAAGAGAGGAAATAAGAAAGCGATAGTGGTAAGACACAATAAAAGTAGAAGAATGAAAATATAAAGGCGATACAAAATAACAACTGAACAGAAAGCGAATGCAAACTTTATGGTAAATACAAAATAATACAGAAGACTTTTTAAAACATTTATAGATCTCCGCAGAAATACTGAGGGGTTATAGACAAACACGATAATAGTATGCAAAAAAATAAAGACTACATAAAGACACGCATCACGAACGATTAAGTTTCAATCACCGAAGTCATATGTATTGAGTGGAGGGAAAAGCCTTGATACAAGAATAATACCATTTAGACCCAGAAAGAACCAGAAAGAAATTTCTACAAGTCCAATCACTTAGACCAGTGAAAACCAGTATAACCAGCTGTGGCGTGGGCGTTGTGGCGTGCGCCTGTAATCCAGCTAACAGTGGAAGTTATAAACTGATTCACCGGACCCAGGTTCGAGACTTAAGCCCCGTCTTAACAGACCTTTTTGGAACTGAGTTGTCCAGACAATGTCCAGACAATGTTTCATTAACCTGCCTGTTAAGACGCTCCACAAGGGGTGTTGTCCGGACATTGTCGCGACAACTTTTCCATAAATTCTACCCTAGCCCGCCTAGGGTAACTTTACCTAATTACCGCGATGTTGTCGCGACAACGCCCGGACGGACAACCCTCCTGTTAAGACCATATAGGTTAAGACGCTCTTGAGCTAATTTTCTCCCGAATACTGGAAGCTGACAAGACGCATGCACAATAGACCATTATTTCAGTATAGGCACTAGATCGCATTTCTCGCATTTGGTTTGAATCTCGCGCGTGACCGGCAAGTCAAGTATACGTTACTATGGAAACCTGCCAGGGGAAAGTTTTCAGTGTGTGTCTGTTAAGACAGTGCGTGGGGCTCTCACCCATGTTTTTATTGCCTAATTGAGGAATGTTACCCTAGGTTTACTGTCAGGATGTTGTCGCGACATTGTCTGGACAAGGTCTGTTAAAACAGGGCTTGAGTCACGTCTTTCGGATGGTGACATTAAAGGTCGGTCCCCAGACGTAAATAATCATATCTGATTGATACACGTCTGTAAAAACCCAATTACACACACGCTTCGCCAGCTCCTTCAATCATATTCATACTATGCTGGCGAATAAGCGAGCTGCATTTGGAGCGCTAATTTGCGCTAATTTGCGCTGTTCTGCCATTGGTCAACTCCGAGCTCATTTCCCCGGTTGACTAACACAGGACGTCCGCCCATATACATGCGTGCATTGCCATACACAACGTTTATAACCCACGTTCTATGGGGAAACCTTGATGATGCTTGGCGGCATTATCCAAAATAAACCTCTTCAAAATACTGCCGAGAAAATATGATTTTACTCAAAAATGTTAATATAAACCCATATTTTTTTTATGGTTTATTGAATGCTTAATCTGTTATCAATACATCAATATGAAGAAAATCTGAATATAAAGTTAGTTCTGTATAATTAAAATGGATGAAACAGAAAAAAGTTTATCGAGCAACTATACGTGCCATCGGCACCAAAGGGTTATGGGCAACTATACGTGCCTCCGGCACCGTAAGAGTTAAAAAGGAACGTATATTACCAAAGGGGACATTTTCAGAGGTGAAAAGGGAACATTTATTAAAAATTTGATAATTTTTTATAGTTTAGCTACTATATTAGTTATTTCCCTGATGTAATGTAACAGAACTCTCCACAATTCTACTGAATAAACACACAGTATAAAGAAACTATTGGGAAGGGAAGACGTACTTGCAAGAGTAAATGTAGTACCTGTTAGATTTGAATAGGGTAGTAATCCCAAGTTAAGGGTGGCTTTTATCATACATGTAGGTGGTAAGGGAGACTTTAATAAGAATGTGGAACTGGCACAAGTTAGAAAGAAAAGGAGACACTTTTCTGAAGTAAAAGGGTTCACTTTTCCTATTTAAAAGGGGTACTTTGGGGATATTATAAAAGTGAGAAACTGTTCACCCCCGGACGTACCACTTTTGCATGTCTCCAATGTACAACATTGGTTAGAACATGGAACAGTTAGCAGAGATTTTTCATGCAAAGGGAAGAGGTAGCTAAGTGGTATCGAGATTCCAAAACATGGGTGTCGATCCGGGGGGGGGGGGTGGAGATTAAATATAAAAATCCAACACATAGTTACTGTAACCTTGTGGATTGTCATCTAAGATAAGAACTGTAAAAAGTCAGAGTACTTTTGAAATTTACATTTGAAAGTCATGCAGAGATCATATACATACATATATCGATGGTATTCATTAGGGTTAACTGGCAACTAAGTATGGTATAATCACAAATTTAGGGTTCCATGACATTGCTCCTGCGACAATTGCTCCGGTCTAACTTTGCCGTGTTAATCCTAAACCTAAACCTAACCCTAAACCTAATCCTAATCTTCACATTGTTCTTAACAAAAACACAAATCATGACCTTGACCTTAACCTTTGACCTTTCGAGATATGAACGGAGGAGCAAATGTCGCAGGAGCAAATGTCGCGTCACCCAAATTTAGTGTTGATGTAGAGTGTAGCGATTTAAAATCACGAGTTGGCAACTAATTAATATTGGTCACGGACCAGGGCGGCAAAACTCTCTAAAGTAGACACCAGCAGAAAAAGAACTTCTGTTGAAAAGGGGCATGCACAAGGGGCATTAACCGAAAAGGCACTTTTTAGGGAAAAGGGAAAGGCATAAATGGAAACGTTAAAGTGAATACATAAGTTTAAGACATTATCATTATCATTATACCGTACATTTTGAAGCCATCTCATTCAAATAATCCTATTTGTTTCTCTCTTTACATCACAGTGTGCAGTTGAGTGTGAAGGTCTGTGATGGTCTGTATATTCATTTAATTTCCAAGCGAGCATAATATAGCGGGCTGTTCCTATTTGGGGATATTTTAAAAAGTGAAAAACTGTTCACTCCCCAGACGTACCATTTTTGCATGTCTCCGACTGTCACATGTACAGCATTGAACAGTTAGCACAGATATTTAATGCAAAGGGAAGGGGTAGCTAAGTGGTATCGAGATTCCCAAACATGGGTGTCGATCCCGGGGGGGGGGGGGGGGGGGGGGGGGAAGGGATGGGGATTTTAAATATCCCCCCGAAATTTGAGGCGGGGATGGCCTGTATTATCACCCCCCCCCCCCAATATTTTTGGATAAAATAAGTGAGAATTATGATACATTAACTTAAAACTAATAATTATCCAAATTCATTATTTAACAACATTCAATCACACAGAAACCATTTCGGGATGCTCTAAAATGCAAGTTTTATAGACAGATTTTGAGAAAGTCCCTGGTGTAGGAGGGAGATAACCCCCTCCCACACCCTCCCCTTGCCGGTCATCCCCCAATCATGAACACGGATCGACACCCCTGTTCTCAATTCCATGTATACAAATAAGGATTTATTTTGTAATCGATACGATCTATTACAAGATAAAAATCATCTCTGTCTTTCATTCTGAAAACATAAAATCATACCCCAATCATACCCCAATCATACCCCAACAATGATTAAATGTGCTGTCTGTATGGTAATTCTTTTGCACTGATTTGCACATTCATTGACTTGCATATTAGGATAAATGTACATTACTCCATTAGAGTCTTGGTTGTGTTATTGAGTTTACATAATACAATACACAATATCATACAGAGTATTGTCTTCACATAACCCTCTTAATACTTAAGTCTGCTCTTCCCAAGAGTATAGAATTCCATTATCTCTATATGGACACATGACACATCATCACTGAATATTGTTGTTTTATTTCTTTCACTTTCTGATATGATATTCCACCTCCCGGAGATTGACCGATTGCATTCCCATGACTTTATATATTTTTTAAATGAACATTCTATGTTTGTGGACCGCACAGTGAATGTATAATGAACCATAATGATATATATATAAATATTATAATGTTCATATGTATCATTTTTCCAGTTATTGTAAATGATAACTTATATTATAATAAATGAAAGTTTAGCCTTTGCACTACAAATTAAAAGAAAAACCCAGATATCAAAGAATGTTTTAACCATTGATTTAGTACGCAATATCGCAAATTGTAACTTACATTTGTGGTTGCTCTGATAATAAGCTCCACATTAGCATCAACCAGTGGCGGCACCAGGATTTTTAAAGTGGGGGGCAAATGGGGGGCAAAAGAAAATGTTCGGGGGGCAAGGGCGGACAAAAATTTTTTCCACATTTTAATTTTTTTTCACTCCGAAAATTATTGGGGGGGGGGGGGCAAAGCTTCGGACTGATGAATGACCATGATGAATACTAACTTTTTGAAAAACTGAAAGTGGCGCCCACGGTGTACAATCTAATGACACGATGACCTTGACCTTGACCCCTCAAGGTCACGGTCAAAAAATGGCGCCAAAAATGAATACTAGCTTTTTGAAGAACTGAAAGTGGCCCAAAATCCAAAATTTATCGACCCCAGCCTGGCGCCCACGGTCCCCGATCTAATGCCATGATGACCTTGACCTTGACCCCTCAAGGTCACGGTCAAAATGGCGCCAAAAATGAATACTAGGTTTTTGAAGAACTGAAAGTGGCCCAAAATCCAAAATTTTTCGGCCCCTGCCTGGCGCCCACGGTCCCCAATCTAATGCCCCGATGACCTTGACCCCTGAAGGTCACGGTCAAAAATGGCGCCAAAAATGAATACTTGCTTTTTGAAGAACTGAAAGTGGCCCAAAATCCAAAATTTTTCGGCCCCTGCCTGGCGCCCACGGTCCCCGATCTAATGCCACGATGACTTTGACCCCTCAAGGTCACGGTCAAAAATGGCGCCAAAAGTGAATATGAATATTTATGTTATGTTAAACATTAATCGTACGCTTCATTATTCAACACACACTTTCAAACCAAATCAATCTCAAAGGAAAACTAAAGCAGCAATCACTGACTATGGGATTCATTTCTGGCACACATAGGTAGGACTGTGTCGGGACGGGCCCCTAGCCCAATTTTTATTACATATTTCTCACTGTATGCACCCTTACACCTCCCATGCATATACGTATATATATATATATATTTATATTATTGTAAGGAAATACAACAGCTTTGGCAAATCTCGTGGAAATAAATACAAATGTGAAAGAAATTGCGAGAATAACGTTGCGTAGCTCAATGAAAGTTCCCCAGATTGACAATTCCTCAACCTTATTAATTAATTTCCCTTGTCGGGGGCAGATGAGTTTTTGAACAAGACAAGCCGCTAGTGCCTCAGCTGGATCCAAGCGAATGCTTTGAATACATGTATACATTGAAATAAATTATTCTTAATAACATTATTGTAAGGAAATAACATTTACAACAGCTTTGGCAAATCTCGTGGAAATAAATACAAATGTGAAAGAAATTGCGAGAATAACGTTGCGTAGCTCAAAAACTCATCTGCCCCCGACAAGGGGAATTAATTAATAAGGTTGAGGTCAATCTGTCGGTCAATTGAATCTGGTGTCGTCGAAACCACTAACCCGTCTCCGTGGTCTAGTGGTTAAGGCATTGGCGTACTGAGCCAACGACCCGGGTTCGATTCCCGGCGGAGACAGTTTTTCAGCCTTTGCAAAAATTTCAAAAAGGGAGGATAGCTCTGGGGCACTTTGATTGAGCTTACGCAACGTTATTCTCGCAATTTCTTTGACATATATATATATATATATGTATACATGTATTTTATTTGCCATTTACCTCCTCGTTGGGTTTAGACACATATATTACAGACTTTATATGCACATGTATGTATTCTTCAGTATATAGTATGCCTTACATCTTATAGTCTCGTCTACAGTAGATAACAAATATATGTTTTTTTTCACTACACTTTACTCTATATGCCATATATTATGCACATGGTGTCTGACAACTCGACTCTCTCTTTATTTTCTGCCCTACCACTCCACTGTACTGGACTTGTACAGTACTTATTCCTTTCTCTTGTCTTTGCATTGTTCCTTATCCTGTTTGATGTTGCCTCCCCATTTATCCTTTGCTTCCACAGGTTACCAACACTTGAGCTTGGGGCTCATTAATGTCCTTGCATCTCCACGTCTTTTTTGTTTGCTTTAATCCCCCACCACACCTACTTGACTCATGGCTTTTGACTCCCCACACTCCCCTTTTGTTTCCATTGTTTTGTGTCCCCAGTCCCTCCCTTACAGTTCCTGTTACATGTATACTGTTTTGTGTCTGTAGCCTATATATGCTTGTCTTGCTTTTTAGGTGGTCTGTCATCGACAGATCACCTCTTAATTTCGTCAGAATTTTCTTTCTTTATTAGGTGATCTGTCGTAGTAAACAGATCACCTCTTATATTCGTCAGAATTTTCTTTCTTTATTTCTTTATTCTTTATTTAGGTGATCTGTCATTTGACAGATCACCTCTTAATTTCGTCAGAATTTTCTTTATTATTATTATTATTAGGTGATCTGTCACTTGACCGATCACCTCTTAATTTCGTCAGAATTTTCTTTATTTTTATTTTCCACCTTTTTTTGTTTCCACGAAATCTCAAAAACTTTTCATTCAAATTCCATGACATTTCCGTCAGTTATCATGTCATATAAGGTCAAGCTTAAAAATCATTTTCAAGGTCATGACGTCATCATGACGTCATCCAGGCGCCATTTTGTGAAATCACATTATCAATCATATCTTCATAACGAATCATCAAAATTGAGCCATATTTGACATACATTAACTTCACGTCAAGGGTCAACATAAAAATGTCATCAAAATCCGCGCACGCATCATGACGCGCACGTACGCGCGCGTCAAAATTTAAAAATGCTCCAAATCACTTCTTAATCAAATTAGAGTACCGTTCAGGACATTTTAAGCATTTCAAAAATTTCCGTCCGTGCGCGTCCGTGCGCGCGCGCAGCGCGTAGAGAACGTAAAAACGCCGTTTTTTCGCATGGTTTGCCTTCCTGACACTATTCTTGACAATTTCCAACTATTTACAGTCATTCTCGACCTTCTATAATGCCACACGCGTGCGTCAAACTTTCAAATTCGTGCGTGCGTCAATGGGCATTCTAATGTAAAAAGTGGTAAAAACATGCCTATCTAAAATCCGCCATAGCTCGTCAGAATGCACGGAAACCCCCCAATTTCTTTACATATTCTGAAAGCCTGGGAGTTGTAGATTTGAATTCATGCAGAACTTTTGCCGATCTCATGTTCTGACGTCATCATATTTGCATATGAACTCAAAAAAATCATTTTGAAAAAATGACGTCATCATTTTTGCATTCATTTGATAATAATTCAGTGAAATGCTGTCGATTTTCTCCCAAATTTTGATATGTTATAGGTGAAACAATTCTCTACCAGATCATTGCAAACAATCTTTCGTTTTGATGACGTCATCACAGTGAAATTTTCAATTAAAAACGACATGTCAGAATTTCCCCTATTTGCGTGTTATGTCTATGAAAGATGATTTTTTTTCGAATCATGAATCTACATGACATCGTTCTCTGAGCAGTATCTCAGTTATTTTTCGTCTATTTCCTTCCAGATTTTAATATGTTGTAGCCTGATAAATACTCTTTCTATGAGGGTTTGGTTTTTTCAATGTGATGTCGGGATCATTGTCAATTTTAAACTACAAAATGTGATTTGAGAATCCGATTTTTCGTTTACGTGTTATCTCTATGGGAAATATTTTGGTATATTGGTCAAAGCACTTGACTCCCATTCCGGTGACCCAGGTTCGATCCCCGGTGGGTCCATAATTTTTTTTTTTTTGCTTCTTTTTGCCTGTCATTTTACCATCCTCTTCGACTATTATAACATAAACAATCACAAACCATGCAATAAACTGCCTTATTTTCCGTGTTATATCTATTAGGAAGTAGTGTGCAGTAGTTTGTTCATTATACCATCATCATAATCATTACTGTTATCATCATCACATCATCATCATTATATTATCATGATTATCATCACCACCATCATCATGATTATCATCATGATTATCATCATCACATCATCATCATTATATTATCATGATTATCATCATCACCATCATTATCACCATCATCATCACATCATCATCATGATTATCATCATTATTATCATCATCACATTATCATTATATTATCATGATTATCATCACCACCATCATCATCATGATTATCATCATCACATCATCATCATTATATTATCATGATTATCATCACCATCATCATAATCATCATCATTATCATCATCATTATCACCATCATCATGATTATCATCATCACATCATCATCATTATATTATCATGATTATCATCACCATCATCATCATGATTATCATCATCATATCATAATCATGATTATCATCATTATATTATCATGATTATCATCACCACCATCATCATCATGATTATCATCATCATCATCATCATCATGATTATCATCATCACATCATCATTATATTATCATGATTATCACCACCACCATCATCATCATGATTATCATCATTACATCATCATTATATTATCATTATTATCATCACCACCATCATCATCATCATGATTATCATCACCATCATCATCATCATCATCATCATCATCATGATTATCATCATCACCATCATCATCATGATTATCATCATGATTATCATCATCACATCATCATCATTATATTATCATGATTATCATCATCACCATCATCATTATCACCATCATCATCACATCATCATCATGATTATCATCATTATTATCATCATCACATTATCATTATATTATCATGATTATCATCACCACCATCATCATCATGATTATCATCATCACATCATCATCATTATATTATCATGATTATCATCACCACCATCATCATTATCACCATCATCACATCATCATCATCATCATGATTATCATCATTATTATCATCATCACATCATCATTATATTATCATGATTATCATCACCATCATCATAATCATCATCATTATCATCATCATTATCACCATCATCATGATTATCATCACATCATCATTATATTATCATGATTATCATCACCATCATCATGATTATCATCATCATATCATAATCATGATTATCATCATTATATTATCATGATTATCATCACCATCATCATCATGATTATCATCATCATCATCATCATCATGATTATCATCATCACCATCATCATCATGATTATCATCATCATTATATTATCATGATTATCATCGCCACCATCACCATCATGATTATCATCATCATCATCATCATAAATCATCATCATGATTATCATCATCACATCATCATTATATAATCATGGTTATCATCTCCACCATCATCATCATGATTATCATCACCATCAATCATCATCATTATCACCATCATAATCATGATTATCATCATCTCATCATCATCATTATATTATCATGATTATCATCACCACCTTCATCTTCATGATTATCATTACCATCAATCATCATCATTATCACCATCATCATCATGATTATCATCATCACATCATCATCATTATTAGGTGGTCTGTCGTAGTCGACAGACCACCTCTTAATTTCGTCAGAATTTTATTTATTTATTTATTTTTCTCCCACTTTCTTGTTTCCACGAAATCTCAAAAAGTTCTCAGTCAATTTTCATGACATTTCCGTCAGTCATCCGGATATCAAATTCAAGGTCATCAGGTCATCGTGACGTCATCCAGGCGCCATTTTGTAAAATGACATTATCGTTCATATCATCAAAAATTAACCATATTTAACACACATGAACTTCAGGTCAAGGGTCAACATAAAATGTCATCAAAATCCGCGCACGCATCGTGACGCGCACGTACGCGCGCGTCAAAATTTAGAAATGCTCAAAATCACTTTTTAATCAAATTAGAGTACGGTTCAGGACATTTTAAGCATTTTAAAATTTTCCGTCCGTGCGCGTCCGTGCGCGCGTAGAGAACGTAAAAACGCTGTTTTTTCGCATGTTTCGTCTTCCTGACAATATTCTTGACAATTTCCAACTATTTACAGTCATTCTCGACCTTCCATAATGCCACACGTGCGCGTCAAACTTTCAAATTCCTGCGCGCGTCAATGGGCATTCTAATGTAAAAAGTGGTAAAAACATGCCTATCTAAAATCCGCCATAGCTCGTTAGAATGCACGAAAACCCCCCAATTTCTTTACATATTCTGAAAGCCTGGGAGTTGTAGATTTGAATTCATGCAGAATTTTTGCCGATCGCATGTTCTGACGTCATCATATTTGCATATGAACTCAAAAAAATGATTTTGAAAAAATAACGTCATCTTTTTTGTATTCATTTGATAATATTTCAGTAATAGGTGGTCGATTTTCTTCCAAATTTTGATATGTTATAGCTGAGACAATTCTCTACAAGATCAGTCACCAGGATTCGGATGGAATCTGGGAGCTATTCGGGGCATTCTGGGCAGATTCGGCTCTATTCGTGTTATTCGGGTCTATTTGGCTAGACGATTCGGGTCGAAGCCCGAATCTGCCTAGAATGCCCCGAATGCCTCCCCGAATCCAACCGAATCCGGCCGAATTCCATCCGAATATATCCCGAATATGGCCCGAATGAAATTTGTCGTGGCCACATTCGGGACCATTTTTTAGCGTATTCGGATGGTTTTGAACATTTCAAAACAAGCCAAATCCCTCCACGAATGTTTCAGAATACCTCCCGAATTTTTGCCCATTGGGGGAGGGAGAACAGAATGCTCCCGAATACACCCGAATTCGAAAATTTGGGTGTATTCGCAGCTGATTCGGTTTCGGTGTAACCCTTGCTTAAGGTATACAAAGCAAAAATAAGGCAAAACCCCACACATCCTCTCCAATCCTCCTTGAAGAACTGCTGGCAATTTGAATATGAAAAGAATAAGAAAGTGCGTAAACCCTTTGGTTTGAGAGTTATGGAAGATGAAATATATCATGCAAACGAATCACTCATGTCTTTTACCCCCATGCCGCCTTGGCATCTCTCTCCACCAGAAGTGTCATTTGCGCTACATGAGCTTGTGTCAAAAACATGTTTTATCAATACAATACAAGCATATTAATAAAAAGTGGAAAAATAATTTCCATATTTATACTGATGGTTCTAGAGACCCTGCAAAAGGCAGCGCCTCTGCTTGCTATTACACACTTAGAAATAAAGGTACAATTTTGCACCCTTCAAATGCAACACCCTAAGAAGCTTTTTGCAACTTTAAGGGTGCAGTTAGCTACAATTTGCACCCTTAAAGGGTGCAGAGTTGTACCCTTTAGAAAAGGTGCAAATTTGCACCCTTAAAGGTGCAACGTTGCATCTTTTAGGGTGCAAACGGGCATTAAAGGTTGCAAACAAGAATCAAAAGGTGCATTTTTGCACCCTTTTCATGTAGGCTGCAAGATTGCACCCAAAAAGGTGCTGCCAGTGTTGCATTTAGGGTGCAAACCTGAACCTTTATTTCTAAGTGTGTATGTGCCTGCAATGCGGGTAGTTGAAAGTAAAAGAATGCAAAACCTTACATCATCTTACAGATCAGAATTGACAATTTTGACAGATTCTCTGAGTGCTATTCAAGCAATCAAGGAAAACAATAACGACAATTTCGTAAAAGAAATTATAATCACCGCTACATGTCTAAAATACAAAGGCACAATAATCTGCTTAGAATGGATCCCATCTCACTGTGGGGTCCAAGGGAACGAAACGGCTGATTTCTATGCGAAAACAGCCCTAAAACAAAGAATAGAGATTAATAATGGATTGAATATCCAAGAAACCAAACATATTTTAAGAATTCTCATACAAAATGAATGGCAGGAGAGATGGGACAGGTCAAACTCAAAATTAAGAAAATACCAAAAAGTGGTCTCAGAAAAACCATCATTTCAGTATCTCTGCACCGACAAAAGTGGTGAAAAAATGATTCACAGATTACGCTTGGCAGGTTTGGGTTTGAATGACTTCCTGTTTAAGACAGGAAGACACACAACTGGAAAGTGTGATTTTTGTAACGAGAGAGAAACGGTATACCATTTTTTGTATAATGTTTACCCTAGGTTTATCATCCAACGCGCCCTGTTACTTGCGGAATTAAATGTTAGCAATGTCTCTGAGGCGGAACGCAAAGTGGAGAATCTCAGTGTCAAGACACAAGGTGCACTCGTCGATTTGTAATTGGTTGCCAAGAGGGCAACCGTGATAGTAAGGTGTAACCAAATAAAGAGAACGGAATCGAAGTAAATCGGATATGATTTATGTTGAGACCATTGAATGTTAATGTGTACAATCATACTGTATAATTTGTTTTGTATACGCTGCTCAAAGATGAAGCACTTAGTTATATACTAACTATAGGTATAGGTGCACTTTTCTTGTCATTTCACTTAATTGAAAGGCCCTTTAATGTCAGTATATACTCTACTCAAAACAAAACAAAACAAAAAAAGAAAGAAAATCTGTGTACGTATTTATTTTGCTTTTATATATTCGGATTTTCTAATGAGGTTCTATGAGGAATCAGAAAGAGCGCCCCCTGCTCACGTTTGAGAGACATAGGGAATACTTGTATTCCTAAGACGCCCTCGAAATGCACCTCGAGCGGGCTTGTCAGGATAACGTTGTAAAATCAAGGCAGGAGTGGCGGTCCTGCATGGTATCCTGGAATCTGTACCTTTCTAACTAAAAGTTAGACCTACGGATCAACAAATACAGTATAAGTAAATTATAGGTGTCCAGATTTTACCAAGATACACCTCCATACAAAGTCGAGAAATGTGACCGCTAGAGCGCACACAAGAAGCATGTGACGCGGCGGCGGAACGCTGCTGAATCCAAAGTATCCTCCAGCATTCTGCCGGGGGATACAATAACGGCTCGTAGCACTTTTTTCAGGCGGAAAGTTAGTTCGACGCCCGGACTGCTTTTCAATTATTTGGACGCAATACTGCACTGTATGTAACAATGATGGGTGCAGAGGAGGGGGGAGTTATTCCCCCTTCCAGCGCGAAGCGCGAAAACTTTGATGTTTTAGCAAATTTTGACAGAAAGATAACGGCTCGTAGCGCCTTTTTCGGCTTTTTTCTCACTTTTTTTAAGGGGCTGAATAGGGGGGGGGGGGGGGGGGGGGTGGTGGCCATGGACCCCTTGTGCCACCTGTCTACGCCAGTGCCTGGCAATATCTCTTTATTTTTGCCCACAGATGTCATAAATATCGAGAAAATAATTCCCACTATTATAATAGCATTTTCGAATTTGAAATAATTTAATTACAAACCTATATAGACATTTTTACTAGAGGGATCGAGCAGCTATAGTTTATTTAAAAGGGACATTATTTTTTACGACAATATTGCGAGGGAAGGGGATATACAAAAAGGGAAAATTGAGAAATCCCAAACACAAATGGCGAAAATGATGTTATCTAGCGAGGGGAGGGGCTATACAAAAGGGGCCGAAAAACATAAGTGGTAGCGTGAATGGGGAGGAGCAAAAACACTGTTACTAAGAAGGGAGTGGACATAAATGAATAAATCACTATCACAAATGGAGGCCAAATTATGACGATAGTATAAGAACACTGGTCTACTGGTGGGGGGGGGGGGGGGGGGGGCTTGTGGGCGCTGCAGCCCCCCAATGTCCACCCCCCCATAAAAAAGAGTCTCTAATAACAACTAAAGGCTAAATTTTCTTAGTACTACCCCTTCCATTTTTGCATGCAAGAAATATTTATTTTATTACAATTTTCTGGAAATAGGAGGAGGAACTTTATTCTCATTCCGAGACCAAGGACAATTTACTTTAAACTCATACAATATGACATTTCTTAAAAAAATGAATGGATTAAGATAGTGAAATAAAGCAGAAGCGGCAATTCCAGGGGAGCTAGGACACACGTCCCCCAGAAATTTTTCCAAAAACAAAAGGAGAAAATAATAAAGTAAAAAATCAGGGCTACAGCACACAATATAGGCTCTGAAGTGCTCTGGAACAAAGTTTTACTATTCAAAAATTTATTAAAAAATCTTCTTGCTTGGTCGCTACACTCCCAGTATATACAATAACTTTCAAATAATGAAAATATGTAACCAGGTATAACATAATTATGAAGAAAGGCAAAAAATTGTTAAGATTTAGTAATTTTGCCTCAAGGTTGAATATTGTCGTAAGATAAAAAAAATGGTGGATATCAAGCTCAGACTTTGATTTGCCCGTTTGATCAAAAGTGCTCTTACAGATGCAAAGTCTCGAAGTACGAGACATACATTTTTCTCGCGGGCAGCTAGAATGCGACATTTTTAAGGTGCAGGGAAATTCCAAGCAAAACAGAACATGAACCCCAAAATGTCTGATCATATAAAATTTGGAGTCAAATTTTAAATATCCAATTTTTCAAAATCTGATAAAATTTAGACATTTAGACATGATCTTGAAATCATTAATTGATTGATTGATCATTAAAGGGGAATGAAAGGCAACAAACATTAGCCTATAATTATGTAGATAATTGTCAGCCTATTACAAATATCTTGAAATTACTCCTATTTGATTGTTTAAGAAGGCGAACAATATCTCAAAAAGTTGCACTTTCCTTGCTAGACATTACACCAAAATTTGTGAGATACCCACTAACCTGTATCACAAATGTCTGTAAATCATCATACTACATGATCTATAATCTTAGACGTATTCGGAAATATTTAAATAAGGATATTATGAGAGATATTGTTCATGCATGCATCACTAATAAGTTGGACTACTGTAATGGTCTACTGTATGGGATTCCTGACTGTCAAATATTGAAACTGCAAAGAGTTCAAAACACTTGTGCGAGGCTGATTAGTGGCTGTTCCAAATTCACCCGTATCACCCCAATTTTGAGAAATCTGCATTGGCTACCTGTTCGCCAAAGAATATCTTACAAAATCTTGCTTATTGTATATAAGGCGCTTCATGGTCAATCTCCTATGTACATCAGAGAATTGCTGAATCTCAGAGTTAATCAACATACTCGAAACCTGCGCAGTTCCCAAGATACTCTGCTTCTCCAAATTCCATTCGTAAAAACAAAAGTAACACTGGGTGATCGTTCATTTGCTTGTGCAGCCCCTAAACTCTGGAATAACTTGCCATTGGAAGTCAGAAAATCCCATCTGTGAATATGTTTAAATCAAAACTCAAAGCGTATCTATTCAATTAATAACAAGCATATCAGGAACTCATGCAGCGCAGTAGAATATATACACTGTTGGATAGTTACTGCGCTTTATAAATGTATTATTATTATTATTATACTAGATACGATGACACTCACCTGTGGAATGCATGACACTGGATTTTTCTCACAATAAACCTTTTTTGTTGTCAATTAGTACATTCAAATGAAGATACTTTTATTCTGACATATAACCCAATTGTGTCAAAATATTTGGTCCAGCTGTTTCATAGGTGGGGCAGTTTGTTAAGCAGGATTTGGCATGCACATGTTGTTGCTTGGTCAAAGGTTTGTCAATTCTTCAAAGAATTGACAAAGACCTACATACAATTGCTCCTAGATATCACCTGTGTGAGACGCATGGGGTACCAAGATGGCTGCCATTTTGCATTGGTGGCTTTAGTTATACAATAGCTATCATTATGCAACATATCAATAGACCGCTTCGGTAATGTATGTAAATTTTATGCATACCTTTCAAACAAAGATTGTTCTTGACAACCTGAAAGCTTGCCGGACATAGCAACACATAATGTATGCAAACTGGATTCCAAGCATTGATGGTGCCCCTTGATTCCTTTGTGGCCCAAATATCCCCCGTCCGGTGATATGCCTTGAAGGTTAAACTTTCTTTTTCTTTTCATTTTACTCGCGCCCACCCCGTTGGCGGCTACATTTTTTGATCCCCCCAAAAACCCGCAAAAAAGATTTGAAAGATGCGTGGATGCGTAAGGAGAAGAAAAAACAAAAACCTTCGGAATGTGATATAATTATATACATGGGCCGCGGAACCGGGTGGCTGGTAGACACGAGTAGACACGTTTCATAAAACCTCAGAAAAACTGTTCGAAAATTGTCATTAAAGGCCAAGTTCACCTCAGTATCAAGTTGATTTGAATATACAGAGTAAAATTAAACAAGCATAACAGTAACAATTTCACTGAAATCGGATGTAAAATAAGAAAATTATGGCATTTTTAAGTTTTGCATTATTTCATGAAACAGTGATGTGCATATAAACATGGACGGTATGCAAATGAGTGAACTGATCATGTCATGCACTCACTTTTCCTTATGTATTTTATTATATGAAATATCATATATTTCATTTTTTTGCTTCAATAATTTGTAAAACATGGTTTGACTCCATATGGAACATGTAAATCATTATTGTAACTTATTTTCATACAAGGAAGGGATTCTTTATTATCACATCTATAAAAATTGAAATATTTGAAATTTCATATAATAAAATACAAAAGGAAAAGTGAGTGACATCATCGGTTCACTCATTTGCATACCACCCATGTTATGCATATCACTGTTTCATGAAATAATGCAAAACTTCAAAATGCTATAACTTTCTTATTTTACATCCGATTTCAGTGAAATTTTTACTGCTGTGCTTGTTTAATTTTACTCTGTTTATTCAAATCAACTTGATATTGAGGTGGACTTGGCCTTTAGTGAAATCATATCGGCCCCTGATAATTTGTTGTTCCAAGGAGTACCTCCTTGGTTGTTCTGACTACTTCATATTGTGAAGAGAATTCTTCAACATTTACCTTAAAGGAGAATTAACCTCAAACAATAAAGACGATAGTGATCAAAGGTGTTATTTATTCCTACTTGTTAGACTATATGGCTTCGCGTCAAAATATACGAGATCGATACGAATCAAGATTTTCTGAGCAAAATTTATCATCTGCTAGCAATATGTATCGTCTGCTAGCAATACATGGGGGCTGCCATTTTTTTATGTGTACAAGAAGATTTTCTTAATCCAAATGCCCAATTGCCTTTTTCAAAATTAAAAACCAATTTGAGATTAAAAATATAGAATAGATATGTCAATTTATTTTTAAACTGAAGATTTCCTTATATATTTCTGTTGAAAATCGATATTCGCTTAATATAAATCTATTTTCTAGATACTGTGACGCAATGGACGGAGCAAATTAATTCAAATTTTATGGATGCTTCTTCCCTGAGCATCTATAGCGGCAAACTATGCATTCACCTGCTTTCGGATAATGGGACTTCAAAAGTCAGAATGCATGCTGCATATATTATGTTCTGCTCTGTTTGGCAAACCCAAGAAAATAGATTTTTGTTAAGAAAAACCAGACAATTTAAAAGTATCATTATAAAGATTTAATTTTTATAAATCATGTAAACACCCACTTTATATTTTTCGTCACATATGGGATTTTAGGTAATGAAGAAAATCAATTTAGGTCTTGGATTCAAAATATCTTCCTGACCGGAACATTTCTCAATGGTTCATGTACAAATCCAAATCAGCAAGAAAATGGCAGCCCCCATGTAAATGAGTAGGAGACGATACCGGGTGTTGGAATATCTTTATTTATACCCTTTTCTAATATCTTATTAGAAAATGATTTAGGCCAATAAGTAGGAATATATTACACCTTTCAATATAAGTAAATTTGTACTCAGGGGTTAATTCTCCTTTAATAATTAATATGTATGCCTATGTATGCCATTAATTATTTAGTTAAAATTTCATACAGTGCTCTTCAAGACAATCAAAGTTAAACTATTTAGGGGAAAAAACGCATACATACCTCGACTTCTTTGCCCTTTTTTCGGGGAAGGTGTGGGGGGGGGGGGGGACTTCCGGCATGATCGTGGTTGAGGAAACCACCATTCACTCCGCACAGAAGCGCTTGCGCTAAGGGGGATTCACACCGAACACGACAAACGACAAACGACACGACGACATCTTTCGAAACGTCGTGCACGACGTTTTTAGGGTTTTTTAGTCGTTTCAGAAAATCGCTCAGCGCGCGATTTTCCCAGCACGACAAAACGACATTTTGGCCACCAACCAATTAGCGCGGAGGATTCGTAGTGACGTCACATTTATCCCAGCTGTTAATTGATGGCAGAAACTTTTCATTTCTCCGGCTCAAACCTCTATGGGATTTTACGCGTAAATTAGGTTATCGCACCGCACAAAAAGAACCATAGAGCTATGTACAAAACACCGCACTGGTTAGATGTCTTTTCGACCAGTCCAGCCGAACACGAGAGATCTACATAATATTGCCTGATTAATCTTCGAAAAAGAGGGTCGCTATTCATAATCAAAGAAGAGAGTCGCTATTCATAATGGAAGAAGAGGGTCGCTATTCATAATGGAAGAAGAGGGTCGCTATTCATAATCGGAGAAGAGGGGTCGCTATTCATAATCGAAGAAGAGGATCGCTTTCATAATCGAAGAAGAGGGTCGCTATTCATAATCGAAGAGGGTCGTTATTTATAATCAGGGAAGAGGGTTGCTATTAAAAATCGAAGAGGGTCGCTATGTCAGATCTACCCACTGAATTTGATGTGTATGACGATAAGCACAATTCTGCTGAGTAGTAAAATGTTCACAACAAGAGATTACACAATGACATTGAATTTAGAGATTAAATTGATGTAATCTTTATTACTGTATCAAATTTCTTTCTTCCATATAGGTATCAATAATCAATATCACATGTAAAATGATCATTTACATAATCATGGTGAAAGTCAAATAATTAATACATCTTTTGAATTATCAATAAATGGTTTATCATACCCTGAGGGGTTTTCCAGGTTAGATTCCAAAATATTCAAATATTTTGAAGAAAAAAGAAAATCCACTTGCCTTATCAGCAATTCAATAATGATATCTTATCTAAATAACCACGAGTAAGGGAATTCCTTTACTAACATTCCATTATTCGCATCATTTATGAAATCATTAATAACATGAGCTCTCAAAAGACTAACAATTTATGATAAACAGCATGGACTCGTATCATTATACATAACTACAATGCCGGGACTAAACTAAACATCACAACTTAGAGCCATAACTGAAAATGTCTGACTTGCTAGCATATTGGTTTGTAGAACAAGATGGGCTGCCCATACCTATCGCAACTGTTCATGAGTTCATTGGGTATGATCGACTTCGTCTCCGGGGTGCGATATCCTGATGAACAACTGTGACGTCGATGATGCCATGCCCACACTATGAACACGGTGACAAAGAGAGCGGACAATTTATGCAGCTCCTCATTGTACCCTCCACAATAGCTCTAGTAAACAAAAGGACATCCCTTCACTGCTATTATGTGGCACCTGTTCTACATATTTTTGCAGGATAGCAATGAATGGATGTTCTTTTGTTAACCAGTGCAATTGTGAAGGGTACAATGAGGAGCAGCATAAATTGTCCGCTTCTTTGTTCGTCATGTTCATAGTGCCATGTCGTTTCTGCAAAATAGCCGACTATCGCGATGTAGACTGGCCTCTGAGTCGCTAGAAGGCTATAATACTGAAGTCCATGGCTCGATGCCTCTGGTCGTATACACACTACTGAGTTGACAACCGTCAGCGGAGGAGGAAGAGCAAAAACAAGAGCCCAGCTCATCCATGTAGACAGCTGTTAAAATATTACAAAACCGAACAACTTCATGGCAACTGCCTAGTATCCCTATCTCTATATTAAAGGAATATATATATATATATATATATATATATATATATACAGATTTCCCATTTCTTTTAAGGAAATGACTTTAAAATAGATCATAATGCAAAACTGATCCACTATTCCTTCCTGGATATATTCCAATGAAATAAATTAAATTGTAACTGAAATATATCTTGTTTCTACAATCAATGAGTATATCTTCATTCTGACATGAAATTACACAATTATGATTATCTCAAATAAACATGCATTCTTCCAATATATATATATATATATATATATATATATTATATATATATATATATATATATATATATAAATAACAATGCATTAATAACAAAAATTATTATTTTCCAGTTCCAAAGACAAAACTTATATTCCCCTATAATTTACACAGAACCTTGATTATCCGTTTTCCTAAATTTACACATAGAATTCAACAAAATATAGACCCTCTTCTTATCCATTTGTTCAAACTAAATTCAGTATTATAGGATTTGAAGGTTTGCATGGTGAAGGTTTGCATCATTCTGTCACTCGTGATCACCAGATTAACTGGGAAGACACCAAACTTGTAGCCCCCGCTTCCAACTGGTAAACCAGGAGGGTCCGTGAAGCCATCGAGATTCACAAACATGACACAGTTACACAGGACAAGGGTTTACAGATCAGCGACATTTGGTTTTCACTCTTCCAATAATAACTAGTGTTATAATTTTTATGTATTTTAACCACAATTGCTTCCCTCAACAGGATTTCATGTTTCTCTCCTCAACTTGTTCATTACCTTTGTTTTGTTGTTTCATTCATTATATTCATCATTAGGATACTCATTCTGATGTCATTATTTCACCCTTTTTTCCACATGTATGTTTTAAATTTAATGTCTTTCCTCAACAGGATGACTTGTTTCTCTCCACAGATTATCTCCGACAGGATTTCATGTTTCTCTCCTCAATTTGTTCATTATCATTGTTTTTTCTCTCCACAGCCTTTCACAACATTTATTATTAGTATACTCATTCTGTTGTCAATATTTCACCTTTTCCATATGTATGTTTTAACCTTAATTTCTTTCCTCAACAGGATGTCATGTTTCTCTCCACAGATTACCTACGGTCCCAATCCCCCTTTTGTTTCCAGCTTATCCAGACGGTTAATTGATTTCTTAGTCCTATTGTTCACTTGTTTTCATTGTTTCTTTTCAACGCAGGATTCGTTTGATGTCACTTATCCTTTCAATGCAGGTACCTTGATGTTATTTATCCTTTCAATGTAGGTACTTTGATGTTACTGTTACTATTTCTTTCTATGTTATTTGTTTGCATCCATTTTTATTAAGTGAATTGCTGCTTCATATATAATTCTGCTGATTTATTCGCTCTTCTCATTCTCCTGACGACGGCCAGAGCATTCTGACCGGAACGTGGAGTTATTCCAACTCACATGGTTGTACCGCAAACCTTTTTTCTAAATTCAGTATAAATGTAATATTTTCAATGGCATTGTTTCTTAATTTCTCTAAGGAAAATATCTTGGGTTACTGGTCAAACTTTCTTTACAAAACTAACACAAATAATCAAGGATTTAATTTAAAGATAAATCATATCATTTTAATACTTACATAATCTCCTAATTAGGGGTGAGGGGCGATGAGCCTTCTCCGGCCTGAATGCCTGGAAACATGAAGATGTGGCGAGATTTGCAGCGCATCCCAGTTTTTCCAAACTACTCCTCTCATCACAAGCACAGGATGGTCCTGTCTTCACCAAATCTTGTGGGTAACTGACTCCATCCAAACTCATGCACACACTCATGCACACATTCCTAGCTAAAGCACCAAGGCCTCTTACACATGGATAACATTGTTTTCTATTCATGGGTGCACCCTAGCTTGTCCTAATAGAATTCCTATCCCCTACTAAGTGCAAGTGTGTCCCTGGTTAAACAGCTGCTAGGGCTGAATTCCAGTCACATTGTGACACGCTATCCATAATCGAAGAAGATTGTCCCTATTTATAATCGAAGCGGGTCGCTATTCATAATCGAAGAAGAGGGTCGCTGTTTATAATCAGAGAAAAAGGTCGCCATTCAAAATGGAAGAAGAGGGTTGCTATTCATAATCGAAGAAGAGGGTCGCTATTCATAATCATAGAAAAGGGTCACTATTCATAATCAAAGAAGAGGGTCGCTATTCATAATCAAAGAATAGGGCTGCTATTCAAAATCGAAAAAAGGGTCGCTTTTCATAATGGAAGGTCACTATTCATAATGGAAGAGGGTCGCTATTCATAATCGGAGAAGAGGGTCGCTATTCATAATCAGGGAAGAGGGTTGCTATTCATAATCGAAGAAGAGGGTCGCTATTCATAACCGGAAAAGAGGGTCGCTATCCATCATCGAAAAAGTTGGTCCCTTCTTTGTTTTATCCTTCCATCATCTTGTCTTTTTCTCTCCTTATGTTTTGCCTTTATTTTTTCCCTTCTATCATCTCTTTCATCTTTTGTTCTACCCTACCCCGTGTATTTTTTTATTATTCTCATTTCATCTCCTCTTTTAATCTTTCCTTTATCTCTTATTCTTTGTTTTTTCCTTTTATCATCTTCTCTATTCTGTCTTTCTTATTCTAGCATCTTCTTCTCTTTCTTTCTTTTATGTTTTCAATATTTTTCTCGTATATCTTCCTTTATCATTTTGTATGATTTTGTTTTATACTTCTCTTCTAGTTTTCTCCACAAGGGCGCGGTTTTTGCGAATGAACCTGCCATAAATTGTGACGCCAATTAAACCTAACTGAGATCTAGAATGTGTTCATAGGCGCCGGAGCTGAGGGGGGGGGGGGGGGGGGGCAGTGGGCAGTGACCCTTTTAAAGTGGTGGGGGGGGGGGGGGGTGTCCGGACGCTCAACAAAACTGAAGCCTTCTCTTTTATCTTTTAATTCAGTAAAAACCTATTCATTAAATAGCACTAATCATCAATTTTGTTCTCTATAATATTGTTTAACGCAAATTTCAGAAGTATTGTTTGTAAATTATTTCAGTGGCTGTTTTGAATCGACTGTCCGCATACACAACCTGTCCGGACGCACAACATCTGGGTATACCCAAGGAGTACCCCTTTTTACATGGGAACAGTGCCCCTTTTACAAAAGGAAATGTGCCACTCTTACTTTGACAAGACAGTGAAGTAGTATAGTTGCAATAATAGTAGTAGTAGTGCTTATTCATTTGACCAAACGAATACATGATAGAGTATAATAGATAAAAGATTCATATTAGAACCATTCCCAGAAATATAATAGGGCGTATTGCGCAATTATGTCAAAGAATATATGTGAAAACAAACGATCATCCAGAAATTTATGGCAAAGCATTAAATGTCAAATGACAACTTCGGATCTTTATAAATCAGCCTGTCTTAAGAAAAAATGGTTAAAATCAAGAATATATCTACTTGAGTGAGGCCTCAAGAGAAAATAAGAAAAGAAAAAGAAAGAAATAAAAAAAGAAAACAACGTGATTCTAGTTCCAAAGGTTAAATCATATATTTGTACATCATGAAGAACATTAATTCATGTAACATTATATAAAAACTCTTAGATACACATTGATTTCAAATACTGCAATGGAAGTATACATAATGATTTAAAATTAAAATAGATTGACAAATATAATTGGGATATAGGCTACATTCATAGCGGAAGGCTGAGAAGCATAAATATGGAGGTAGATAATATTACCAAGCCGCGTTATAGTGTAAATTGTAAATCACTGTGTACCACCATGCTGCAGTTAGAAAAGGGGTCAAAATAATTTAAAATAGGAATCAAAGCATAGTTGTGATGTGTTAAAGGCTGTATACATGTACAAATTGAATATGTTTGAAGAATAAGAAATTATGGCGATTGAAGATATGACGATTCAAGTGCTTTTAAACATAGGAGTATAATTAAGTTAATAATTATTAATAAATTATTAAATTAATAAACTACTATGTAGAGGCTATAGCCAGGCCACCGGTTGATTCTTCACGTGTGAAAAAGTAAAGTACAGAAATGAACAAGAAGGGGGGGGGGGGGCACCAATCTAATTCGATAAATTCAGTATTAACCCCTGTTGTGTTATCCTTTATTCCCCCCCTCTCTCTCTCTCTTGATATTCGATTGGGGGATGTGCCCCCCAATCGCCTATGAAGCTACGTCCCTGATTATGTGTTACTTATCTGGGTCGGATTAATGTGTCGTACTTATTATGGCCGTGATTTCACCCTTATGAAGAACAGTTTAAGGTCATAATTATTGAAATGCAGTATAAATTAGATTCAGTGAACAAGAAAATATTCTTATATGGCCTCTAAGTCTGTTTATCATAAAGCAACAAAATCACGATAATGGTTAACAAGACTTGAACAAGTACAACTATATAGGTGGGCTGTAGAACCGTCTTGAAATAAGGAGTAAATGGCATTTCTCAGAAGGGGAAAATATCACTTATTAGAAAGTGAAAGGTGAATAATCTAAATAAAATGGGGCACTTAAAAAAAAAAAAGATTTGAAAAAGGGAGAATTGTTAAAAGGGGAAAAGGGAAAGGGGGGGGGGGGGGAGACACTTGTCAGAAGTAAAAAACAAAAACAAAAGGGCATCCAGAAAGGGGCATCCATAAGATTTGAAAGAGGACATGTTTGTATCAGTACATATTGTTAGGCTGTCCTATGTTTAATCATTTCCTACCCGTGGGTTATCGGTCTCATGAGATTATTCCGGCATATTGTTCTATGATAGGTAATAAGCAGTGACAAAATGTAATCAACGAAGCTATATCTGAAAAGTCGCAATATTTTTGGGGTACAATTCAATTAGACGAGAACTTCTCCAAAACTTAGTGACTTTTTACATTTATTAATGCGATTTGTATCGTATGTGTATTGTTTTATGACTTTTCCATACATTTCTGTGTTCAAATTCAAATTCAAATTCGTGTTTATTCATTTCCAACAGACAATAAAAGTCGTGACATGGTTTACATTCAATATTATATATAATACAAGTATATGTAAATAGAGTGAACAAAAATAGATTTTCAATAGTAATTACGAAAGGTACTCTTTAAAAAGAAAAAAATGACTGGAAACTACCTGTGGAAATAGGGGGATTCGCTAAAAAGCAAGGCTTGTATATTGCGAACCCCCCTCCCCACCCGACACCCCCCCCCCCCCACGGGAAAAAAGGAAAAACTTGTAATACAGTTACGTGTAATACAGTTACTTGTAATACTTGTAACGTGTTGATACAGTTATGGCAACTGCCGTTTGAAGTAACAAGGAACAATGTCGATTAAAAAGCACAATGAACTCATGCCTGCGTGGGAGAAGGATTTCGAAAAAAAAAACATATTCCAGTTCCTAGTCCGTTTTTTTTTCCAACATTAAGATGTTGCATTTTACATTGCTGATGTGTAACCTCCAATTTCACAATATATTTCAGGTATAAATCGATAAATGATTCTACACAGAGAATGTATACCCATTCATATTCATGGTATTGAAGAATTTCCTTTAGTTAACCCATAGACTGCGGGAACCGATGGCTCCTGTATTAAGCATATGAGAGTTAAATAATTCAGTAGCCAACGGGTTAACGACCTTAAACGGGCCAGAGAAGATTAATGAAGATTAATGAAGATGTACAGTATACACGTACTTGAAAATTCACAATAGTCTCAGTGTCATATCTGCCTTTTTATAGACTGTTTGAAGTAACAAAGAAATACGATGTTTAAAAAGTACACGCAAAATATATCTGTGTGGGATGAGTATTTCAAAAAAGAAATGTCACTGTGTGGTTCGCTTGCTTTCGACATTGAAATGTTGAATAGAACAATGTTTTTTTATTTCTAATATTAAAAAAGAATACAATGAAGCCATATCTGTGTGGGAGGGGGAATTCGAATTTTTTTCCAGTTTCTGGTTCTTTTTTTGTTTGTTACAACATTAAAATGTTGGATTTTGCTTTGTTGGTGTGAGACCTCGAATTCACGGTACGTCACGGTACGTCAGGTATAATCAAAGGATGTTTTTAAAAGGACAGTGTATTGACTCATGATCACATGATCCTGGTATTGAATCATGTTGGCTATATCGTGGAATAGGTCTCCGCTCATTCAGTGTGTGTGCACACACTTGCGTGTTATGTCTATGGGAGTGGAATGCTGTCTCCAGCACTGACGAAATAAACGGAAGTGAATGGACTGGTGACTTAGTCCACGATGATCTAGACATATTAAATACAAGCGTCCATTGACAATGAACATGATCTTTCTGCATTGTTCGTATGATTTTTGTTGTAAAATGTTACCAGAGACGTACTCGGCATAAGCCTGACAGATCCGAACTGCTTTCCACAACGGCCCTGTCAGCATTTACTTTGTACGGTACAGTACATGACAATATTTTAAAGATTGACATGCAGATAAAAGAATGCAATCATTTATAGAAATTACTACCAAATAAATAAATTAATTTACGTTTATACAAATCCAGATTTGAAGACAACTAAGAATTAGATTGAAGAAAAGTGTTATTAAAGTTTGGAAAACACACACAAAAACCTAAGATAACAAAATAAACACCAATTAAACAAGAAATAGAAACGATTTAACAGTTAACTTAACTTACAGTTTAAAGCTGACATTAAAATGAGTGATTTGGAAACACTTTAGAATAACATATTTCCGGGATCGATCATTTCCAAACATTTTGATGAAAAAATGTAGATCAACTATTAATTTGGGTTATTCAGAGACAACTTAAAATCATTCAACGACCGACTTCCGATTTCTTTCATTCACATGCACTAAGGCTGTTCCATCGTGTACATCCCATGTATTCAAAAGTAAGGGGGAGAACAAGATAAAATCATACAGAAAGAAGGACTCACTATAATATAGAGAGAGAAGAAAGCTTGAGAGTGAAGTGAAAGTGCCCCTTCCCCTTTTGATCTCTGATAAGCGCCCTGTTCATTTTGTCACGTGTCCCTTTTCAGTCGACAATTTCCCCAACTTCCTTTGAAATAAGTGTCCATTTTCCATTTCTCATAAGTGCCAATTATAATCTGTTGTAAGTGCCCTGTTTTCTTGGCGCCCCTCCCCCACTTTGGAAGTCACTCGGTCGCCCCTGAAGACAAGACTAGACTACAAGCAAACCACCTCAGCCCCCCAGAAAAGAAATAATATAAATGTTAATGCCAGAGTCGTCACTCAATATTAGTAGGCGTGGGAGGGGAGGGGGGCAATTCATATGTAATGATGTATTTCTTCTGTAATATTTATATTGTTTCATGACAATTCACGTCAGGCTTACTCCTCGTTTGTTTCGTTCCCTTCATTGTATTTTTAAAAATTGGGTTTGGCTATTTAAATTTGGCCAAGTCTAATTTATTATTTATCATTCGTGTGTGAACCTGTATAGTTACAGGTATCGGGCCAGTAACTGGGATTTTCAAGGGGTTGAAACTAAAATTATAGTGGACCTTTCTCAGTGAAGCGACGAAGGAGGCTAGGGTCTGAGAGGAGTATATTTTTAAAACGTAGAAATCACTCAACTTTTCACCTTTAATAGTTTGGTTTGACATGTGTATCAGCCATTAAGAAAAGCTAACGTGGCCCGTACCGTACCGAATAGTATCTTTAACAGTATCTCGGTCAGCCGCATGCATAGGAATGATCCTCCCCCCCCCCCCATTTTTTAAATATTTTTTTATTGGGGGTGCTATGGGCAGAAAAATTATCATCAGTGGCGATCCACCGGCGGACATTATTCTCCTCCTACACCGGGACAAACAAACGAAGTTGCCCCTACCCCCCCCCCCCTCCCCATAGGCGTAAATGCATAATTTTGGGAGGGTCTGAAGCTTTTTGCCCGAATTTCAAGTTTCCCTTACGTATGTATGAGCGAGCGAAGCGAGAGAAGACAAATTTCCACACTTTTGGAGTGAAAATGTACTAAAATTACAAATTCCGCTATTAAACTATCTAAATATGAGGATATTCGAGCACATCGCTGCCCAATATTGGCCTTCTCAAAATCCTCAAGGGGCTGCAGCCCCTCGTACGCCTATATCCCATCCAAGCTATCTACGGTATTGTACAAGCGAGTGAGCAAAGCGACTGAGGAGTTTATTTTATTTTATCTTATTTATTTATTTATTTATTCTTTATTTATTTATTTTTTTTTTTTATTATTTATTTTTTTATTTATTTATTTATTTATTTATTTATTTATTTTTATTTTATTATTATTATTATTTTTTTTTTTGGGGGGGGGGGGACATTTTTACGCTGCAAAAACGTCATTTCTTATTCAATGTACTAAGGAAAATTCACAAATGATCACTGCGGTCTAGGCCAAGATCCAAATATTGACCATTGATAAAAGTCCCCTTTTTTAACTTCCTTCTAAAATAGGGGCACAACACTAACGGAACAAGTGAGAAATAATCAAGGAATTTAGGAAGGCAACCGAAAGTTGATATTTCTTTCAAATGTAGATAGAACATTTGAAAATGCGATTTTATATTTTAACATATACTGGGGCAAAATATAAAAACAACAGGGGCGTAACTATAGTACTAACTACGAGGGGTCATGGGGTACGTGCCCCGCAGATCAGATGGGGAAAAGATAATGAAAGAGGAGAGAGAGAGAGAGAAAAGATGGGGGAGCGGAAAAGGAAGAGAAAACGTCTGTTTGGAACCAGAAGGGCCATAACTCATATACTTTAACACAAAGTTAACGTCCTTCTGGCTCTCAACAGATGACAATAATTGGACCCCTTTTTTCGCGCGCACCAACCCACTGACCAGCGGCCTCATAAATTCCCATTGAATTTTCAGAGTAAGACCGGTGACTCTCCCCCCCCCCACCCCCCCCCCCCCCCCCCCCCCCCCCCCCCAATGTTGGCAGTGCCCCTCAGTGGCTGGACTGTGGTTACGCCACTAGTAACAAAAGACTGATGAAATTTACATGGTAGTAGCGATAATTATTAATTTGTGCCCTTCAAAAATACTACTTATAAGTAAACGGTATATCCTGCTCTGGGGCGCGAAATAACGAGATCCTGGAGTACCATGATTATGCGAGGAAGCAAAGCGACGAGCTTTAGATAATTTTCGCATTTCAAAGATTGAAAATTATTTGTAATGCATTTACCCTGCTGATTAGGTCGCGCGTGATCCTAAAATGATTATGGGCCTTCTGTATCTTCTCTTTTTCCTTTTCCCTATATTGCGTGTTGTACGCCCTTTAAATACATCTTAAGCCACCTGCCCCCCCCCCCCCCCCCCCTTCCGCCGTAAATACGTCAAATTATATTATTTCACATTGTTTCGCTAAATCCTGTTAGAAAAGCCAGAGTTTCGGGTAGGGGGGTGAAGAATAAAATGTTAATAGACAGGAGAGCAACGAGAACATTTCCCCCTATATTTCGAACCTTTTTAAAATGCTATACACGTATAGACAATATCGGGGTACGCAGTAGAGATCCTTTCGCAAGGATTTTGCGAGGGAGCAACGTAAATACGTCAAATTATATTATTTCACATTGTTTCGCTAAATCCTGTTAGAAAAGCCAGAGTTTCGGGTAGGGGGGTGAAGAATAAAATGTTAATAGACAGGAGAGCAACGAGAACATTTCCCCCTATATTTCGAACCTTTTTAAAATGCTATACACGTATAGACAATATCGGGGTACGCAGTAGAGATCCTTTCGCAAGGATTTTGCGAGGGAGCAAAGTGACCGAATTTCAAAAAGCTTTCCGCATTCGAAATCTGATAATATAGATTTCTAATGCACTTAACCCTGCCGAAGTTTCGGGGTGCTGCAGCATCCTCAGCCTCCGCAGCACCCCCTCAAAATTGCCGTTGGTCCTGCATCACCCCAGCATCTATTCTCCCAGAGGCTTGCACAGCCATTCACTCGGAGTCTCAGTCTGTAAACCATAAACGGCGACCAAGCGGGACTGGGGTGTTCAACCTACATTTAGTAAGGTTATTTGTATGGACTTGGTTTTTTGTTATTTTTGAATCTAACAAAAAAATCACTCTTTCATTGCATTTGGAGCTTTGGCAACAAGTTTTCACGCTTTAGTTTTCTTTTTATGTGTTTTATTGAAAAGTTTTCACGCTTTTTTTGTTTTGCTTTCTTTTTGTTTTGTTCAAGCTGACCCTGCTCGCCAGCGCCCCCTATACCTGTGTGTAGGGGCCTGTGTATCATGGATTTTCTATGTTTATTTTCAACTTAATTCAATTCAATTCAATGCAATTTATCCCCGTTTCCAGCAAAAAATAATTCCTATAGAAATTGTACAAAATTAAACATAGAAGCATATAAATTGTACAACAATATGATACACTTTGCATGATTTGAGTTTTAGAACTAGCTTAGAGTTTATCATGTCTACAATTAATAATAATGTTTAACTTTTTCTTAACCTGCGTGCATTTGTATTTACATTCTGTGGGCTGTATTTCCCCGCGTTTGTTTTGCACTTATAATATTTGCCCTCTTGCTGCTACGAGGGCTACATATCCCGCATCCAAAAGTAAAAACACAAATTTCTCACGGAATTAGTGTCACTGTTATTTTATTGCACTATAGGCTGTAGCGATTTACGTTAATGTACATGTATAATTATGTACTTCACAAAAATATCCAAAATGGCTTCCATTTTTGTTTTTAATGCAAGTTCACTTTTCTTCACTTTTCAGAACCAGTTTGAACTTGTTTTTCAACCTACGGTAATTTTCCATTACGTCATGTCTAGACAAGCCTATGTTTATTCATGTTTTTCTTGTTTTGGTAATTTTGACCAATCATTAATCTTGTGTATAGCGCGTCTAATTTTACGCGATCGCCTCAACTCAACTTTCTTCTCACTCCCGCAACAACTACGGTCGAGGCATCATCTCCCGTCCAACATGTGGTCGAGTCTTCAACTTTCTTCTCCACTCCCGCAACAACTACGGTCGAGGCATCATCTCCCGTCCAACATGTGGTCGAGTCTTCAACTTTCTTCTCCACTCCCGCAACAACTACGGTCGAGGCATCACCTCCCATTTCATCGCGGTAGAGTCATCAATTTACTCCCCTTCATTTCGTGGTCGAGTCTTCAATTCAACTTTCTTCTCATCTCCCAGTTTTTCTACGGTCGAGGCTTCATCTCCCGTCATCTTCTGGTCGAGTCATATTCTCACTTAATTCTCACTTAATCTTCTCAAGCTTCTCTGGTTGTGGTACCTTCGGCAGTAGTTTTCAGTCTACCTTCAAGACTGATTCCGTTTGGTGGCCGTAGCTAGATACAAGCTCCTCATCATCAGCATGTTTTGTTCTTTTTTGAACTCGTGCTATTTTTCATCGACGACGAACGACTCACCGCTTCGTCACGTCTTTTCTGAACTCATGCTATTCTTCATCGACGACGAACGACTCACCGCTTCGTCACGTCTTTTCTGAACTCATGCTATTTTTCATCGACGGCGAACGACTCACTGCTTCGTCACGTCTCATCTCTCAGTCCATCTTCGGGCAACTCACCGTCCCGCGGACCAGCAGCAATTCATCTATTCATCCATCATGGACCTGCGACTCTTCAGTCCCGAACCAGCGGTCTTTACATCAAGTCTCCGAGCGATCATCTCGCGAGCCCCTTTCGTCTCCGACACTCGTCGTCGAGCGCCCTTCATTATTCTTCATTTACCACTGGCGTAGCGAGATCATGCAGACTCGTAAGTTACAGCCAGCTGATTTATAGACTGAACTTTAATTCAACTCTGAACTCTAAATTAACAGCAGCAATCTTTTTTCGGACTTCTAAATTTTATGTCTAGTATCATTTTCTGTTTTCTATGTAACAGTTGAATCTATTGACATGTCAATTCATTTATTATTCATTTCTCGTATTCCATTTGTGCAATATCTCATCACCGTCACTGACACTGCGTTGTCAAGATTGCAGAGCTATATTCTTCATAATAAAAAAAAGGGAAAAGGGAATTACTTTTGGTATGGACTTTCTATTCTATTGTCGGCATCAAAATTCGTAGCCTAATGTAGTCGTAAATCGTAGTTTTAATCTTAGTTTAAATCTTCATACCAATATTTCATCACACTTACCAAAATTCATATCTCACAACCTGTTTTCCTAAAAGGCCTTATCACACCTACCTATACCATCACCACCACCAGCAGCACCACCCGAACCTCCAACAAAAAAAAGTAAATGTTTGGTTCAAGGGCCGCAGACCCCCACAATTTCGCCCAACAACCCCCCCCCCCCCCCCCCGTAGTAAAAGAAAAATCTAATATAATCAATTCGCTAAGGCCACGCAGGGGGTCCCGCGCCCGCCCCGATTGACTTAATTTTGCTGCATGAGGGGGTCCGATGGACTCTATAAAATGTTTTCCCGCTGCCCGCCGCGAGCCGCCTTCCGTCCCGATGTGCAACGTCGCCTTCGCGTTGCACGACGACGTCGCATTTGCAGCAGGTGAGCGATCTTCTGAACGACCAAATCCCATTGGCCCGCGTGCTTTGCCTCGCCGTCGACGGAATCAGACGACGATTGCGCGTGCGTCCGGCGAACGGTACGTAGTGCAGACTTTGTAGCTCTCACCGGGGGAACCCACGTAATAAAATAATTATGCCATGGGTATGTTCAATAGAGGTCCGTGATACGTACGTACGATTTGTATCATAGTCCGCTTTGTGATTAGTATACCATGTAGGAGCAGCACCCACCAGACTGCGGTGCAATCTCAATGCAAGCTCAATGCATGCGACGCGATTGCATATCCATCCAACCATATATAGACGGGCTTACGATACAAGACACTGTACTGCTGCACAGCACTCAACATGAGATGACTGCGAATTTCCGAGCGAACTCATACATTCTAAAGATGATTTTGGACGTAAGTTATATTTTTTTGAACTGAATAATGTTATAAAATGTATTTATAGACTTTGTTTGTCCCTTAATTTGTTCTCTGTATAGGCAACTGATGAAACTCTTCTCTTTTTAGCAGGACTCTGTGTCGGCGTCGTTGCACTCTGCTCTAGCTAGCGGTACCAGCACTGCAGCCTTGGCTGCATGAATTAACTCCGGGAAGAAACCAGTAAGAGCGGTTTATTTGGAGATTGGTTGATTTTGGACGTGATCATGAGTGACGTTGTTCAGAGAAAAAAAAAATGTTTGAGTATAGTATTTGTGGGCTCTGTTTTCCCTGTTCACACTTAGAAAAAAAGGTTCAAGTTTGCATCCAAAATGCAACACTGGCAGCACCTTTTTGGGTGCAATCTTGCACCCTACATGAAAAGGGTTCAAAATGCACCTTTTTGTTCTCGTTTGCACCCTTTAATGCCCGTTTGCACCCTAAAAGATGCAACTTTGCACCTTTAAGGGTGCAGAAACTTTTGCATCCAAAAGGGTGCAAATTTGTACCTTTTCTAAAGGGTAAAACTCTGCACCCTTTAAGCATGCAAATTGTAGCTAACTGCACCCTTAAAGGTGCAAAAAGCTTCTTTGGGTGCAAAGTTGCACCCAAAACGGTGCTGCCAGCAAATTTTTTAGGCAATTTGTTTACAAATTAAAATTCCTCGCATCAAGCTTCTTCATTTACTAACCATTGTCTACGGCGGACCGTTGAATATTAATGAGTCAGAAAGAGGATCTTGGGTATTTGATTACATTCTTCTTTACAACGCTAGTACCCGGGGCGAAATTTGTTTTCCCAGGAACTTTTTGTCCCTGGCGCATGCGCACATGGTCATATTCTCCAGACTCATTAATATCTATTAACAAGATCCACTCGATCGAAAAATATGAATCGAAATCGCGCGACAACAGAAGATATGACCTACTAATTACTATTTGCACGCAAGTCCGAGTAATTGATGATGGAAATGCATCAAGTTTGAGCTATTTGAAAAACAAGTAAGTATGATCGTGAATAACTTATTCCTGATTTCTATGTCATTGTACTTTTCGTCTTCGCATACACATGTAGCTTATTATTGTGATTAATATTGTGATGGATATTTTTATGTACTGACATTCAAGTGACAAATGGTTTAATTGTCATTGATCATCATACAGGAAGTGTGTCCTGTTATTACTCTCAAGTTAAAGGGATACGCCACCGGGCGGCTGTGGGGAAAGTCAGGATTGCGTAAGCCCCATTCACTCATACACAAAGTTTGTGCGTCGAACGCGTCCGTTGGACTACTGGGATTATATTTCGGACTGCACGAAGCCGACCGAATCTCGCACGAGAGCTCGAGCCCAGGCGGAGCGTGCAACATTGCGCAGCAACGAGTCTGTCCGACCGCGGGCAGCGGCATGATCAGGTAACGAACACGGTGCCCTCTCGCGGCATAAAAACGTCCACAATCTGCGATTGAGTATCCCTTTAATGTTTTAGTATACAGAGCTTGTGTTTATTAGTCTTAATAAACATCACTCATGAATTTCAGATAAACTCTTCATTTTTGTATACTTTTGTAGTTTAATGTAAAACTATCTTGTTTGATTGAATTTGTCTTAGTATAACTTGAGATTGAGAGGTGATGAATGCAGCTTTCTGAAACCTAATGCATGTCTAGTGATTGATTATAGTGAGAAATGGATGTATGTTTACATTAATATTCATTGCCCCAAAATTAGATAGATCTTCTCAATACTCGTTGCTAAACATGCTAAACATCAAAACATTACCGGTATTGCCCAATTTTGGGGAATTGAACGCATTTTCTCCAAAATCTACAGGGGTTCGATTGTTAAACTAACGATCGAACACCTTTTGCCCCTGCGATTGTTATATCCCGAATATGGCCCGAATGAAATTTGTCGGGGCCACATTCGGGACCATTTTTTAGCGTATTTGGATGGTTTTGAACATTTCAAAACAAGCCGAATCCCTCAACGAATGTTTCAGAATACCTCCCGAATTTTTGCCCATTGGGGGAGGGAGAACAGAATGCTCCCGAATACACCCGAAAATTCGGGTGTATTCGCAGCTGATTCGGTTCCGGTGTAACCCTTGCTTAATGTATACAAAGCAAAAATAAGGCAAAACCCCACACATCCTCTCCAATCCTCCTTGAAGAACTGCTGGCAATTTGAATATGAAAAGAATAAGAAAGTGTGTAAACTCTTTGGTTTGAGAGTTATGGAAGATGAAATATATCATGCAAACGAATCACTCATGTCTTTTACCCCCATGCCGCCTTGGCATCTCTCTCCACCAGAAGTGTCATTTGCGCTACATGAGCTTGTGTCAAAAAGTGATAACATGTTTTATCAATACAATACAACTCTGGAGTATATTAATAAAAAGTGGAAAAATAATCTCCATATTTATACTGATGGTTCTAGAGACCCTGCAAAAGGCAGCGCCTCTGCTTGCTATTACACACTTAGAAATAAAGGTACAATTTTGCACCCTTCAAATGCAACACCCTAAGAAGCTTTTTGCACCTTTAAGGGTGCAGTTAGCTACATTTTGCACCCTTAAAGGGTGCAGAGTTGTACCCTTTAGAAAAGGTGCAAATTTGCACCCTTATCAGTATATTACATCTTCCGTTCAAATCACATGCTATTTTGCGATGATGTAGTTAAATGATAGACCGTGTACAAAAGAGAGCGGCAGTGTGAAGACTGGAACATGTTCTTACGTTCTCAGTCAAATGAATAGGGATATCACATAGCACAAGAAAATGTACCAATACGCACGACTGGTACTCTTTCTTGTGCTAAATGTTATTACTACTAGAGTCTAGATCTAGTATGATTTGAGTCGTGTCTCTTGCCTTAATGTAGGCTTGCCAGTGCCAGGCCCATGTCATGCCATGATTATGGAGGATGCTATGGAGGACAACTTTCTGTCTGTGTGTGGATATTGGGTACAACAACCATATCCTGATAAACAACTTTTGGCAGTAGGTATTCAGAAATGCAGTTGACAGTTCAATTTCAAAATGAAAGAAAAAGGAAATATTTTAAGACTATATAGCAATGGAACATGTGCACCTATGCGAGGTTACTGTTATATATACGTTATTAGGCATAACTTTTAATGCTTCCGCCACCCGTAGGTGGTTGCCGGATGCATTGTTTTTGGTCCGTCCCATTTTCGTTTCAGCGATAACTGAAGAACAAGTTTGATGGATCAACTTCAAACTTGGATCATGAATGCATACAGGAGTGACGGCGATCTGATTAGTTTTGGGGGTATCGAGGTCAAAGGTTACAGAGGTCATTGTATAAAAGAATGTTGTTCGCGCAATTGTTCTTATGATAAACTAAGAACTGTTTATTGATTTCATTCAAACTCGGTTCATGTCTGCATTTTCGACTGTGCGCAGTCAAGAATCCATCTAGTTTTAAGTATTTTTTCTAACATCGGTGAGAGAAGTTTATTGTGCTTTACAGCAATTTAGTTGTCACAAATTGGAACTGAATTGCAGATTTTTGTGAATTCCATCGAATTTTGTACAGTGTTGTTTGAAAATTTGAAGATTAATAGAGGTTATTGTGGGCCAAATTCGTTATTATGCCCAGCGGCCATTAAATCCGCCTCACCAAGTGAATATTATTTCTTGTCTTATTGTTCAAATTCTGTTATTTACAATGGAATAAACGCTGTTTTCAAATTATAACTGAAAAAAAATATCAGCGGGAAAGAGTAGGATTCGAACCATTGGCCTTGAAGTCAGTGCAGTGTACAATGGGAATACCCTGACCAGACGCCTTTGCCACTTGACGACGAGCAATTGACGGCAGAGCTTGGTGCACATTAAGGCTTTATACCTCCGGTCTATAGAAATTCTACACCTGGATCCGATCTGCTGACCTGTTTTGCTGGGAGTCTGTCTCCCAGTTTATGTCATCACGTCAGTAAAGAAATAATTCCATAGAAGACAAGTCACAAGAAATCATTCCTTCCTTGTAAGAGTGTACAAAATATATTTTTAACAACATTCATTGTTTTATCCAACAAAGTGCATGCCGATTTTTTTTATTGCGATGCCGGAATGCCTTTGTAAGAAACTAATCACTCATTTAACTTCATTTCAGGTGGACCTTGCAAACACCAGTTCATTGTTGTTAAGAAGTACAGACTTACTTCCTGGAACTACATACTAGTTCGTTATTCCGATATGAGGTGTCTCCTATTCAGAGTAGCTACTGGGACCATCAGCCAACTACATGACGACTGGTTCTCTTCCCTCCATGTGGATAATCCAAGACATCAGGTGGAGCTGGCTCCTGAGACTCCAGAGGTAGACGTAGAAGTAGAGGGCTTTGCAGATTCATGTACTACATGTAGTTCTGAAGGCACAGGATGAACTGGTGTAGCAGACTCAGACATGGCAGATCATGTTCCTCATCAGTCTTCTGTTCTTGCGTCCATTCACATACAGAGAACACTATAGAACCAGTTCGACCAGAGGCACGTTCAAAGGCGTGACACTGATGACAGCTCTTCTGTTGATTCCCAGCAAAATGACCATTTACTGGTAAGCCTGAGAAACGTTTTCAGTGACATTGAAAGGCGGTACCTTGCAAACAAGAACTATTTTGCTAAGCCTGTTAGAAGTTTTGTGAAGCAAGCAGACTCACTGACAGACTCCAGTCCAGTATCAGCACTGGAGTGTTTTGGTAAATACTCTGGGGTAGCCACAACTTTGTTGGGTAACAAGAAGAAACTTGTTAGCTGCAGGAAAATTGGTGTTCAGCCTACTGCTTTGGCGAGAAGAAAGATTTTGGCTGGTGGCAAACACCGTGTTGGAAGTGGCAGACCATTATCAAGTGCTAGAAGTGAAGGCACATCCTGCAGAAGAGCCCCCTTTTCCTCCAAAATAATGCCACGAAAAAAGGCTTCACACAGTCTTGCTACATGTGTTAAGGAACATGGTGAAAAACATCCACAGCCCAAATTTTATGGCAATTGGCTGATTGTGCCCCAAGATATGGCCGTATGAATACCTCCTTAGCCCTAGTGACATCAATGTATTTTGGCCTGGTTCTAAACTGTTAAGAACCAGGCCAATTTACACTGACTTCAATGGGCTAATTAGATATTCATATAACCATACCTTGGGCCACCATGAACTGATTCATGTCACATTTGATGTGTGACCGTTTTCCATCATGCTCTACCTAAATATGGTCATAAAAATACTGAAATACAAAAATCAAAATTGGATGACGTCACACTTCTGTACTCTATACCTAACTCAACATGTTTCATTGAGGAATCAGATTTTTCTTATGTTTTTTGCTTTTACAGATACTGTTACGTAATTAAGTTGTCGACGTGTATGAGTATTCTAATTATGTAAAATCGGGTCAGAGCACATTATGGGTTTTTGAAAGTTGACATCTTGCAATGATTGACTGTCAGTTTATTTGGTGCCAGAACGTTTGTTTATGGAGACATTGATTTACTGTTTCTTCAGCATATCCCTGCCAAGAAGTAGGTTGGTGTTATTGTCATGAATATGCATTTATGAAAATAATGGATGTTGTTAGTATCTTGGTTTCAAACGAAAATGAGAAAGTACCTGTGCGATATAGATAGTCTTGTATGCAGACCATCTGATAAATAAATTGAATATTAGACAATATAATAATAAAAATAAGCAGTATATCAGTTTCAAGGTTGTTTCTTTTCATGGTTAAGTGTTGCAATTTGGTTGTCTACAGTTTGTGATAAAGGTGGTTAATTTATACCTGTAATAATACTTTGAATAGAGTGGTCTGAATTAAGACTAGCTATTGCACACCAGGGTAATATACATATTGGCTCTTAAACTGCACATGATGTAAGCCAGAGGATTATATTTATTGTATTATGGTAAAGGAGAAATCAAGCGATTTCTTGTGTAGGAATTTCTTGAAAATTTAATGTCTTGTATTTTGAATTGATATGGGTTTCTGCCAGAATACTCGTGACTGAAAAGGTGTGTCATGGCGTGTTTTGAAGGACAAGAGGATTTGACACAGTGTTTGCATTTTAAAGGTATAACCTGAATACAGTTTGTATCTCAAAAGGGGCTGTATTAGCAGAAATATGTGGTGAAGATGTAATTTTGATTAAAATGTACATAGTCTATTTCAGTGTTTAACTATGCATGATCTTTAAATATTCAGATAGGTTTGTCATTTTCTTTTGATGTTGCATGTATAGAGTACCGAATTGTGATGTCATACCGACCAAGTTGTTAAAATGGCTGGTTCTAAACAATTTTGTGCTAAACAATGGCGTGGTGATCACACCAGCGCTAAACAAAAACTAAATTTGTTCTGCTCCAGCCCTTTGCTTGAATGATTTTGCGGTGAGCTTCATGCGCAGGCTCTGTTATTTAGAACCAGTAACCAGGACGAGTGAATACGACGTCAAAACTTCGATACTCTATAGAAATTATCTGAGGACAGTGACAATATGATATTTAGTTATCTAGAGCAATTTAATATTTCATAAGTCATGCAGTAGAGGAACAAATAATTTGAGTAGATTTATATGCAACAAATTGTTTTCATTCTTGCTCTTGGTACATGTACAACAAAGCATATTTATGTTATTAATACCGATATGAACGAGTAAAATTGACCGTATTTATGATCCGTTCAATTTGTTCTCTTTAGATTGAATAGAAAAGACTACTGTTTTCTTATACAGTTCCAAGTGGGATATACTGACTGTCAAACTATGTGTATTCTTCTCTGAGCAATCCACAACACTGCACGGTTAGAAATTTTGTTATGCATCCGCCCACGGAATGGAATTTTTTGAAAGACTTTATCAGTTACATTCTTTATGTAGAAAGTTTATGAGAAAATCAAATCCCCATATATCACTTTTATACTGCACAAGTGAACAATTGTATTGCAGTTAGTAGGTTGATGTTGAAAAGATAGTTGCAGCCCACTTTTCCAAGTACATGTACATATAGGTGCGGCGATTTTAGGATGAGTGGGGGGAACGGTGCACCAAAGTTTACCACCCTAAATCTGTTTGAATGGTCATAGCGGAATAATCCATGTTATGCGAGTGAGCGAAGCAAAACAATAGAAAAAGCGTAATTTTGCCATCAAAATTGACTATCGGCCTATAAAATATACCGTGTGGCTCAAAAAAAAAAACTACACTTTTGAAATGGTTGCCAAATTAGGCATACTTGTATATATTTTTATGGGAAAATGTTGATGTGTGTGAAAAGCTAAAGGACCCACCTTTCATATGATATGAAAAAATTGAAAAAAATTTAATGCATCGATGAGCAGTGCTCACTTAAGTTAGAGGTATGAAAATTGGCCTGCACAGGATTTTTCCTTACAATTTTGGACAGGTTAGTTATTTGTAGCTTACAAAATAAAGGTGATATGAGATAATTTTTAAAAAATGTATTTGTGAAATATTGGAATTCCATCACATGTCAGGTTTTTGTCTGTTCTAACACCTGTAAAATTAAATTCTTTAACACTGAATTGGGCCCTAAATATCTGTGATCTGTAATTAGCATCATTCTGTATTAATATACATGCAATTTGTTGTTTAAACATATCCACACTAATATGGTTTGCTTTCATCCATGTACATGGATCTATATATTCCAACTGTACATTCTTGGTAATGATAAGATTGTAAATATTGTTTCCTGATAAGTAAATAATATGTATGTAACTAAATCAGGACTGCATTGAATATCATTAATGAACATTAAAAACAAGAGCAGAAAATATAAATAATATTGTGTTGATAATTTCACCAACTATTTAGTGGTTTAATAAAAATAAAAAATAGGAAGAGAAATGGAGAGTGAGCACGAGCGATCAAAAAGGATAGAATAAATGATTGTGTAAAAAGGAAGTAGGTATAAAGAGCAAGCAGAAAGCGTGTAAGAGTGTAGAGGTAATATGAAGGGAGATGAGAGAGGGGAAGGGGAAAAACAAAGGATGAATGGAAAGGAATGTGAGAGATCTCAAATCGACAGGGAAGAGAGAGGTGACATGTAAAAGTAGAAACATGACAGGAAGAAGGGCACCCAATAGCTGTTTTTTTTTACATATTGCTAATCGACTAGTCATCCATAAATAATATTTAATAACAGTAGGTAGCTTAAGAAGGAATGGGGGGGGGGGGGGGGGGGTAGACGAAAATCTCACAGACAGAAGAGAGAGGAAGGAAGCGCGCACGCGTTCATGAATAAGGCGGTTTACGCGATGACGTCAACATCCCTTACTTCCTAATTACTGTTACTAACAGCGATCGGGCAAGCTTTGACCGATCGCCATCTTGGATTTTGCCCGATCTCCATGCAAAGTCAATGCGCGTCTCTCCCTAGCTGTTATCGACGATAGTGACTATTTCATAATTTCTTACAATGGCATCGACTTCGAGTTCATCGTCAAGGAAGTCAGTGAAGGATTGGACAGTCAGAGATTTGACAGACTTCTTGAGACAAAGAGGTGTGAGTACGAGCGGGTATAATAATAAGGAAAAACTTAACGGCTGTCCGTGACTTGGATCTTCCGTGGACCCCGATCTCACCCAGGGGTACACACCGCCGGTACGTTGCGGGAGAAACTCTCGCGAGCCGGATGCCCGGACCCAACGAAACTGACAGGATATACGAGAGACTTCTCAGACATTCCTGAGTTTGGATTATTCGATATTTTCAACTACCGTATTTGATTATTAACAGAACAAACTATATGACAGGAAAAACTCAAAGGTTATAAATCTTTTGAGGATGTCTGTGATGATGTCATGTAATCACACTTTTCATCTCTCAATAAGAAATGCTATAATGTAGCTTCAAAATATGTGTAACAAAGTTACATGTACAGTATTGATGGAAAGAAAGTTGACAGTTTCCCACATTGTCCCAATAAAGTCTGTAATAACAAAGGATACAAATAAGAAAGTATGATGAATAACTACTTGTACATGCGATAGACACAAATAAAGTATGATAAATAATTACTTGTAGGCCTATATGCGATAGACACCCCTCGCCCCTAATTCACACTTTGTACTCATCTATTGCCTCAAAATTTTAAGTATAAACTACTTTTAGTAAAAAATAAAAGAGTTATGAAAAGCATGGATAATATAATTCATATACTGCCCCCCTTCCCCCACTTGACAGAAGGGAGTATAGGACAATAAGAAACAATGACTCGTGCTTCCTTCTGTCGGGGGGGGGGGGGGGGGGGGGGTTAGATTTATACACATTTATTACTTATACGATCAAAAAAATTGTAGACAGGAACATCCAAGGGAACATCAGGGGAACATCTTGCATGTCTTGAATTTCTTCTATTTGAACTGCCTGATGTCTCTTTGGACTCGGAGGCAGAGGCGGAGTTTCCAACAACCGCTTTCGGGGCGGAGACCGCAGAGGTTTTGTGGCAATTTGTCGCTCAAGCTCGGTGACTGCAGCTGGAATGGGGAGGGGATGTTCGATGGTCGGGCCGTTTCCTCCCAAAAAATGTTTGGAACAGATGTAGGCTAGGTATCCTTGGTGATTCGGTCTATTCCAAAGTCCTTTCGACCACACATTTTTATCAAGGTTGTACATTTGTCCAAATTTGTCTTTGGTTTCGGGAAAGGGATGAAAAACACCCCCAGCATTTCGGGCCTTTTCCCAAAATATCGTGAATCGCTGTTGCACGTTCCGTAACACTAACAGCAATGTTTTACTCCCATTTTGCGGAAACTGTGGAGAAAATCCTCTTTTGGCGTACTCTCTCATGTGAAATTAAACCTTGATTAAGATCCAGGGTGCGTGATGTGATGTAGAATTGATTTTCTTTCAAGTATTGATGAGATAAGCTTTGATGCGACGCACTCTATCTATAGAGCAGCCCCCAGCAGTCGACGTCGACAGTTCCGTTGCCCGAGGTTGCGGCCGTGTGCAAAATTAAATGTCTGTGCATTTAATAGTAAACCGCCCTATTGGGAAGAACTGTCTCGCGCATGCGCAGAACAACCTTTTTTGCCTAATGGGCGCGTCGCAGAACTAGCGTCGCAGATCTAAAGCAGTCTATTGTTAGCTGCTCATTTCATAGGCTTGCAAAACCATGAATTTACAATTAGAAAAAAAAAGAGAAAATTGGAGGGTATTCGTTGTGACTGAGATTTTATTTCAGGTCTATTAGTATTGAAGTAAGTATACTTGATAGAGAGAATGTGAAGTAATTAGACCAATTAGAAGGAGAGGGTGCGTGAGGGGCCCGGGGGGCCACTCAGATATATGGGAGTACACATGCGCGTCCAAGAAAACGCGTAAAAGGGGTCCTTTTTTCAGGTGGTACGCGCGTAACGTGCGTTACGCGTTAAGGGGTCCAAAAACGCTGATTTTCAACAAAAGGGGTGCTTTTGACTAATCTGGCCGAACGCGTTTAGGGGGTATATTTTTCACTTTGGCACGAATATGTAAATGGGACATTTTCAGGGATTTTCACGGGGATTTACAGCCCGATTTCAGTTCAGGGAGTGGCGCGCGGCAGTGCATGCAGATGGATGCAAAAAAGAGAGGAGAATCGGGAGCGGAGAGTTCTACCGACGCAGCCATAGTGCACTGAAATGGTTCCCCCTCTGAAATGTGTTGTTGCTTATAAGTTATAGGGGGTAATATTTAAGTCAAACCTGTTTAGGGGGGTTGGATGATGAAAAACCGCGCAAAAATCCTCGTTTAGGGGTCTTTTTTCATCCAAGTATAAAACCTGTTTAGGGGTTATTTTGAAAACCCATGGACACGCATTTGTATGATGGGGAGCCCTATGTCTGCGCACCTAAGATTTTGACACAAATTTCTGTAATATTCCTCTAGAGCTCAATTTTATATTATTCCTGATATTCTAAAGAGTACGTTTGCAAAAATTCTCATCAAAATTAGAGCAAGAACAATGCCATTTACGGCAAGAAACGGCGGCCGTGTCATTTCAACATTGAAAAAACAATGGTCACTGATGGTGCCCATGTCTGCGCACTCATTCATTTTACACACAGTTCGGGAGTTTTAACGTGAACAACAAAATTTGTAGGCTTGTGAATAAAATGCGTGAAATAAGACCTTTTTTCAATATGTGGACTCGGTTTTTTTGGATGAATAACTTTTAGAAAATCCAAATCAAGAATAAAATGATTTCAAAATATAAAAATATAAACTTCCGTCTCATCTTTGTAATTATTTGGATGACTACAATGATGAATTTCAAATTAATTCTATATCACGACATTCTCATCATCAAAGACGACATCACCTACTCTCCAGCACGATTTTTTTAGCGAATGTCGTGTGCTGTGTGCACTGGTTTTTTGCCGTTTGTCGTGTAGCATGTCGTGTTGTCGTGTCGTGTGTCGTGTTCGGTGTGAATTTACACGCGTTGGCTTCCTCATTCCCCGTCCATAGACTCTGCATTTTATTTTTGCGTGCTAACAAACGAGTGGTTTCCTCAACCACGATATAGCCGGACTTCCCTGTGAATTGTGACATTTTTGGCTTATGTTTAAAAGAAAAGTCACAACATAGATCTACAGCTACTAGTAGGACTTTGTCTTGTGTACGATTGTAGACCCGATAGACCCCCGCCAACGCGTACTGTATCAAATGGCAAGAAGTCGATGTATTACCGCTGATACTCGTGATACTAGCGTCACATGGTCAAAGCGAGTGGTGCAAAGGCAACATCGCGCTGTTTATAATGAGATTTTACCCCAATGAAATTTTAATCGGCATCTCAGACTATAACCATGAAAACGAAGTTTTCGGACAGTTATCTCATAAAATGTTCAGAAATTACTTACTGTTCGATTCATTGCAGTATTACGTACTTCGTACCACTTAGGACCGGGCTTAGGACTAGGAGGCCTGGCTAGTAACTCCTTCGTATTACATGTACGAACATGTAGTTGTACGACTACGAGTACTATACTGTCTTTATGGTGGTGTGACCATAGACAAATTAAAACTTATAGACGGAAAGGTAGCACCCGCGGATTTTCCTCATTTGCATATAAGCTGTAGCGTCACCATATTCAGGCAAAGCGTATTCGGCCCTGATTCGGCCACGCCCATTTGGTAACATTTCATTTTCCCGAAGCCCCCGATACCAAGAAAATATCGAAAAGTATCGAGAAACACCTTATGCATTATTCATTTTTGTTTTGCATACTCCGATTTATCAAACTTTTATTGGACCGGACCTTATGAATATGAATGTGATTGAAAAGGAACGATCTGACCTCTTTTCGTCACTTCCGCTGTGAATTTGACGTCACCCGCACAGAGTAAAAAAAGTTGTGGAAAGTTTAAAGGTGAGTACACCTGTATTTATGCTTAATTTCCGAAAATATTTATAACGAGTTCTGCCATTGTGAGTAATCTGTTTCAATTTCTTTACATTTTGAAATGATTCTACATAGCTCGTGTCCGGACAATTACCCCCTGGAAAATCACCCCCCGGAAAATTACCCCCCGGAAAACTACCCGCCAAGGACAATTACCCCCCGGTATATTACCCCCCCCCCCCGGAAAATTACCCCCCAAGGACAATCACCCCCGAGGACAATTACCCCCCGGAAATTACCCCCAAGGAAAATCACCCCCCGAGGACAATTACCCCCCGGAAAATTACCCCCCCCCCCCAGGAAAACCACCACCTGAGGACAATTACCCCCCGGAAAATTCCCCAAGGATAACCACCCCGAGGGCAATATCCCCACCCCGGATAATTACCCCATAAAATTACTGGCCCCTGACCTTATAGAAGTTTGACTTTTCATGAATTCTCGAAGCAAAGGACTGCTACTTTAACTGTTTTAAAAAGTTGATTTGTTGTGTTTACGCTTGATTAATGTCAATGTGGTGAAAATCTCTATTGTCACCATACTCTTAATTTAAAAAGTAATGAAATTAAAAATGTTTCGAAGATAAATCTACGTATAACTAGGACATTAAACTATTTACATTATCTATCACACTCCATGTTAATTTAGTTGCCAATCACCAACAATTTTCCGCCTTAAAAGTGGATAAATTTTAACAGCATATTAAATTGTAAAATCAGCATTGATTTTCTTATTTACTATATAAATCTATATACCTACCTATTATGCTAGTAGTCTTGACTACGCGACCCCTTCGAGAACTTTACACACATGAGTCACAATATTGTGCGCACCCCCGTAATCCTATTGTTCCCCTCGCCACTCACGCGCGTCAACACGCAACGGCCATCTTCCTCTTTTGCGAGCAACCCCAAGTAGAAACATGTTGCTTGCAAGGTGCGGGGAAGGAGGGAGGGTCATAGGTAGGTATATAGATTTATATAGTAAATAAGAAAATCAGTGCTGATTTTACAAATTTACTGCAATAAATCATATATACCTACCTATTATGCTAGACCAGCGCCAACTCAAAGACCGGGAGGCATGTTTCAAGCAGAGGGAAATAGGATTACAAAGAAGACACAGCGGCCTTCAAGGTGGCTGACGCAAAAATAGCAAAGGTAGCAAGAAATGAAGGAATTGGACGAACGCCAATAAGCAGCCTTCAAAATATCATCAAGCGCCACACCTTGAAACAGAGCCCAGGAAGTGCTGACACTACGAGTGTCATGAGCATGAGGCTTACTGTCAGATAAAAGAGCCTCTGTGCCAGCAGCCCTAAAAGCCTCGATGATCCATCTAGAAATGGAATCAAGAGAAGCAGGAGAAAAAGGCTCTCGAGTGATCAGGAACAACTGATCATCCTTACGATAAGACTTAGTCCTATCAATATACCATTTGAGAGCTCTAACAGGACACCAAACTTTGTCCTCGCGCACTGACGAAAATCCAGAAAGCGGGCAAAGAAAAATCTCAACAGGGCCAGAGGAAGCCGTTTGATTCTTGGCAATGAACGAAGCCTTAGGAATCAATCTAACACCTTTTCTCTCCCAGCGTAACATGACCAGGAGTAAGACAGAGGGCATGAAGAGTACTGCGCCTCTGCCCAGAGGCAATGGCTACCAAAACTAGCGTCTTAACCGTAAGATGGTGAAGCGAAGCTTCACCTAACGGCTCAAAAGGAGGCTTCGCCAGGGCTTCTAAGACCTTAGGCAGGCTCCAAGACGGGACTAACTTAGAACGCGGAGGACGTTTCAGAAAGAACGACCGAATCAAACCGCTCAACAGCGGGGAATTCGAAATCCCCGAACCATCTGAGAAGCCTGAATGAATGGCCCCGATCGCCGATCGGTAGCCTCGGATAGTAGAGATGGATCTCCCTTTGTCAAATAGCGAGATTAGAAAATCCGCAATTGAACCAATAGGAGCCTTAGACGGGGTTTGATTTCGCTCTTTACACCAGAGGAAAAAGACCAAAAGACGGGAATTATAAATGTCCCTAGTAGAAACTCTACGACTGGACATTAAGAAATCCGCGGCTCTATCAGAGAGACCCGACTGTCTTGCAGATTCCCCGACAGGGGCCAAGCAGTCAAATGAAGGGACTCTGGATTGTGGTGAAGAATCCCCGAGAGGGGCTGCAACACCAGATCCGCTCTTAACGGAAGAAGGAACGGTTGAGCCACCAGAAGGCTCATTAGCTCCGGAAACCAACTCCTCCTGGGCCAAAAGGGAGCTATCACAAGCACCCGAGCCCGATCTACCCTGATCTTCCGCAAGACTCGCGGAATCAGCTGGAAAGGAGGAAAGGCAAACCCTCGAAGATTCTCCCAACTGAGAGAAAAAGCATCGAGAGCCCAAGCTCCCTGATCGCGCGCACGGGAGCAATATTTCGGAAGTTGGTGGTTTAGAACCGACGCAAAAAGATCCACTTCTAGTGGACCCAGGCAACTGCGAATGCGGCAAAAAAACCTCTGGATGGAGCATCCATACTGATGGAAGACACCTGCCCCGAGACAGAAAATCCGCAATGAGGTTTTCCTGACCAGGGATGAAAGAGGCCACGGGTGTGATCGCCATGCGACAACACCACCTCCACAGCTGTGCTGCTAAGGCATTCAGGGCAGCCGAACGAGTGCCTCCCTGCCGATTGATATAAGCCGCCACAGTGACATTGTCCGTGAGGATCAGAACTGAACGACTGAGAAGTCGACTTCTGAAATGGACCAGAGTTAACAGAACTGCCATAAACTCCAAGACATTGATATGGGGAAGAGTCCCAAGATGAGACCAATCCCCCGCAACCGTGCTGCCATTGCAATGTCCTCCCCACCCCAACCGAGAGGCGTCCGTCGATACCGAGATCGACGGAAGGGGGGTACGGAAGGACTTGCCTCGCGCAAGAAACTCCTCGTTCGTCCAACGAGAGAGAAGAGACTTGATTCCTATTGGTACTGGAACCCAGACCAACAGAGAATCCTTGCCCGGCTTGTAAAACTTGAGGAGATGTCTCTGAAACGGTCTCATAAAGAGCCGGCAATCCTCCAGAACATCGACTAGACTGGCTAGATACCCCAAGAAGCCACTGTCTGTCCTTGACCTTTCTGGCCAGCATGAGCTTGCGAGCTGCCGAGACAATGGTGAGAATCCTGTCTCGACTGGGCCGAGCCAACTGATTCCGAATGTCCAACACAGCCCCCAGAAAAACTGGGCTGCGAGTAGGAACTAACTCTGACTTTTCCCAATTTATTAGGAAACCCAAGTCTTGAGTAAGATTGACAAGCAAACGAGTCTCGTCCAACAAACGATCGCGCGACTCCGCTAGGAGAAGCCAATCGTCCAGGTAGCAAAATAGCCGAAGGCCGCATCGCCTCAGTGAGGCTGCCAGCACGGCTACCACCTGAGTAAACACCCGAGGGGCTGGGCGCAAAAGCGAAAAGAGCGCGAAAGCGAAAAGTCTCTGAGAGGAAGGAAAACCCTAGAAGATCGCGCGAAGCGCGATGAATGGGAATATGGAAATGCGCATCTTTGAGATCTATCGAGATTGCGTAGTCCTTCCTCTTGATCAACGGGAGAATGGAGGCGAGAGTCTCCATCCGAAAATGTACCGAAGGAATGAATTTGTTTATTCTTTTCAAATTCAGTATCAAACGAAGTTTTCCCTAGCGCTTGGGAATGACAAAGATTGGAGAAAGGGAAAGAGACGGCCGGTCTCTTACCCTTTCTATAGCCCTCTTTTGCAACAAAGACTCGATCTCTTTTGAAGCATGAGATCGAGCCAGGGCAGACATGGGAGGTGAACGAGTTCTTATAGCCCCTCCGGGAAGCGAAGCGGATAGATCTATGAAGAATCCGTCTCGCACGACGGAGAGCACAAATGCGTCCCCGGAAATGGCCTCCCAAGCGGGGAGAAAGAAACGAAGTCGGCCACCTACCATGTCGGAAAGAACAAGCGCTCGGGGAAGACCATCAAAGCCTAGGCTTGGCCTTATGCGAAGCCGTCGCCTTGCCACGAGAACCTCTCGAAGAGCCTCTGCCACGTCCACCTCTCCCGCGAGAAGGAGCTGGCTGAGACTCAGTAGGCGGGACCCCAGAAACACGGCTGTGTTGACCCGAAGCAGGACCAGCAGGCCTCCGACGGACAGGGGCCCGCGTCGGCTTAGAGTGAGTGTGAAACTGCGTAGTCATGTCAGAGACCTGCTTACGCGCATCAATCTCACTTAGAATTGACCACCAAAAAGCGAGGGACCCCGAGACGGAACATCCCGGAGAAGCTGCGCGATGTCCGACTCCTTAACCCCAAGGGCCGAAAGAGCCAAGACTCTGCGACGGTACGTAACCGAAGCGGCCGCAGAAGAAAGCTGTGACCACTGCAAACTAAAGAGAGTATGCAACAGGTCATCAATAACCAGCTTGTCACCATCAGTGACATTCAACTCCTCCGCCCTAGACCTGAGGTCGGAGAGAAAACCTGAAAAAGCAGCCAAACGCATACCCGCTCCAACGCTTATCCTCCGACTTAAAGGCGACGGAGGTCAGCGGATTGACCGCCCGTAAACGGCGACTCACCGCTAAAATCTCCGGAGAAAGAGATTTAGCTTTGAAAAAGCTGTCTTGATCTTGGGAACCGAAGGCAAAAGCCTTACCCTTAACCGTAACAGGGCGCTTAACCAAAAGCGCAGCCTCGATGCGGTCAACAAAGCAATCGCTTCCACCCCGCACAGGGCGAGCGATTGAGGCTCCGCCTGCCCAAGCGATTCAGAAACCGAAGCTCGAGAGGCCGCCTCTAACTCTGGTTCCACCCGAGTGGAATGGAACAAAGGACCGCCAACAAAGGACGCAGCAGGCGGACCCTCCCATGGTTCAACATAAGTCTCCTCGCCCGGCGGAGCCCCGAGGGCCGCGGGAATAGAAGGCGCATGCGAACCCGACTCAGACAAAGAAGACTCAATCACAAAAGGTTGATTAGTCTCAAAGTCAGACCCCGGAATAGGGGCAGAAGCAAGGGTTGAAGTACCCGATACAAGGGACCAACCCTGATTCTGAGCGAAAGCCCGCATCATGCTGAACATTTCAGCTTGAGAGGAACTAGCCGGGTTAGCCAGGCCAGACGGGCAAGAGGCCGGCAAAACCTTGCCCCTTTTTGCCTCTTTCTTGGCCTTCTTCTTGGCTTGCTCGACAAGAGTCGTAGCCGAAACCCTTTTCTTAGAGCGCTTATTCGGATTCGGATCCCCGAAGCCGCTTCGGAAACACGAACCGAACCCTCCGTGGAGGGACGCTCACCTCCCTCAAAGGGATTAGTGCGCTGAGGGTATGAACCCAAAGTCTCGCACAAATTACCCATATTGGCTGAGCAAAAAGATGCGATAGCCATGGGCTGGGTGCTGAAATCACCCAGTGCGGGGGCGGACCGAGATGACTCGGTATGTGCCCGTTGACTACTAAAGGCGTGTGAACCCGCTATTGAACCGCTAGGGAGCGGCAATAGGAGAGCACTAGTAGTCACGCACTCAGGTGAAAACACCTGTTGCTCCGAAGAGCGTCCATAATTGTTAGCTCGAGCATTCCCATCAGCTGGCAATGTAGACAGCCCGGGAAGTACTCGTTCCCCCATATGGCATCGGCCGGGGGCTAGGGTTTGAGAACCCAGACCAACATGGACTAAGCCCGTGGGCTGCCCTGCAGTAGTGGGACGCGTCTCCCCTAACGGATTTAAGCGAGTGAACGCTACCGTGCGGGAAACAGCCGCCCCCTTCTGGTCTTGACGACCGGGGGATTGGATTCGAGATATCCAAACCACCTGAACCTGACGGCAGTAGTGGGATGAGTCTCCCCTAACGGATTTAAGCGAGTGAACGCTACCGTGCGGGAAACGGCCGCCCCCCCCCCCCCCCTCTGGTCTTAACGACCGGGGGGTTGGATTCGAGATATCCAAACCACTAGAGCCTGACGCCACCCACCCCGAAGCCACGGGCCTCGGAGTTGACGTTCCAGGAACAGTTAACGCCACCCATCCCGAAGCCGCAAGCTCCGAGACTGGCAAACTCTGCAGGGAAACACCACTAGGCAACTTACCTGCAGCCCTCCTCCCTCCCCCATGTACCGAAGTACTCGCTTCTTCTTCCGAATTCATAACACTGCAATAAAACAGACAATAAAGTAAACCAAAATATGAAATACTTTAACTGAGTGCAGATAATAATATCAAAAATTTGGGAGATACGCACAACAAATTTTCACAGCAAAAAACCGTAAGAACAAACACCGAACCCAAAGGCTCGGTGCCAAACGGAAACACCCTCAAACACACAGATATAACTACGTGGGGCTAACCGTGAAAATGAAAACTAATTGCCAAGAAAAGGAATCAAAATCCCTTGCAATCGGCAAAAGTGACTAACAAAACACAAGAGTACTATAATCTTAGACAAATATAAGTACCGAAAAGTGCTTTAACGATGCGAAAAAGCGCGCTGAAAAGATACAAAAAGACCTGATTTCAGGAGCGCCGTAATTCGACATCCTTACTCGTCGGGGGCGAGCAAGAAAGAGAAGGATGGCTGTGGCGTGTTGACGCACGTGAGTGGCAAAGGGGACAATAGGATTACGGGGGGTGCGCACAATATTGTGACTCATTTGTGTTAAATTCTCGAAGGGGTCCCGTAGTCAATAGGTAGGTATATATGATTTATTGCAGTAAATATAACTACGTGGGGCTAACCGTAAAAGTGAAAAATAATTGCCAAGAAAAAGGAATCAAAATCCCTTTCAATCGGCAAAAGTGACTAACAGAACACAAGAGTACTATAAACTAGACGAATATAAGTACCGATAGCAGAAAGTGGTAAAAATTACGTGATATTTACGTCGTGGTTTTCGTCTTTTTTACGTCATGTAATTACGTAAATAAGACGACAACTTGCACCAACGCAAGACGTCAAGAGGACGTCTTATTTTGACGTCATCTGTACACTGTAAAAACTGAAGTGCTGTATATAGCACTTTTTGAGGGCATGCATAGGGACTGCACTCAGAGTGCTATTGAATGCACACAGCGTGCTATTTCAGCACTTTCACGGGAGCTGGACCGGCTCCTTAAACTGCTAAACATTCATAAAAAAAATGATTTGGGCGAGCTTCGAACCAGGGTCCACTGATCGAGAATTGCTGGCAGTACCGCTAGACTAACTCACATTGTACGATTTAGAGCAGATCATATTGTTACATAGTGAATTTACGACACCACATAGTTCATGTTATCTACTTGACTAACATGACTAAACTGGATTGCAAGAAGCATTGGTTAGTCCATCGGTAACATCAGCGCCCCTCAATCAGCGGAACCTGGTTCGAGGCTCGCCACGGTCACATTTTTTTTTTTGCTGGTAAATTAGCACACTACAAGTGCTATAAACAGCATTTCAGGTGCAGTCACTATACATGCCCCTAAAAGTAGCACTTTAGTTTTTACAGTGTAGAAGACGTAGAGATGACGTCAAAATAAGACGTCCTCTTGACGTCTTGCGTTGGTGCAAGTTGTCGTCTTATTGACGTAATTACAGGACGTAAAAAAGACGAAAACCGCGACGTAAATATCACGTCATTTTTAACACTTTCTGCGGGGGCATCTCGTTTTTCCGAAGGTTCGTTTTTCCGAAGGTTCGTATTTCCGAAACACTAATTTCCCATGCCTGGGGGTTCATAATTCCGAAAATGAAAAAGGGTTCGTAATTCCGAACATTTGTTGCATTATTCCGAAGGTTCGTTATTCCGAAGGTTCGTTTATCCGAAGGTTCGTTTATCCGAAGGTTCATAATTCCGAAAATGAAATAGGGTTCATATTTCCGAAGGTTCGTATTTCCGAAAATGAAAAAGGGTTCATAATTCCGAAGGTTCGTATTTCCGAAAATGAAAAAGGGTTCGTATTTCCGAAAATGAAATAGGGTTCGTATTTCCGAAAATGAAATAGGGTTCGTATTTCCGAAAATGAAATAGGGTTCGTATTTCCGAAAATGAAATAAGGTTCGTATTTCCGAAAATGAAATAGGGTTCGTATTTCCGAAAAATGAAATAGGGTTCATAATTCCTGGTAAAAAAAAGGCGAATTCATCAGGAACAGAGGTGTACCAACGGGGGGGGGGGGGGGGGGGGGGGCACGCTCCCACCGCTCCCTCATCGGATGGCGAAAAAATAAAAAAAAATAAAGAAAATGGAATAGGAAAGAAGACGGCAAACTTCCAGCAACCCCCCCCCCCCCCCCACCCTCTTCCACCAGCGGCGTCTTAGATTATCTTTAAGATTATTCCAAAAGACTTGTGCCTCCAATGGTGCCAGTGCTCCCACAATGGCTAGACTCTAGCTACGCCACTGTTGAAGGAAACATTTAGGGTCACGATAGGATATTATGGTTTTAATTGCCATCTTCAAAAAGCGGATCTCTTTTCGACGAAAAGCACCTCCCCCACCCCCGCAATGAATAAAAAAAAATGAAATGGAAACACAAAACTGGGAAGGTTTATAAACGAGGAGAGGAGAAGAGAAAAGAGACAAAAATAAGAGGACGAGATTAGAAGAATCGAATGAGTGTTTATGTGTGTGGGTGTGTGTGTGGGTGTGTGTGTGCGTGTGCGTGTGTGGAGGTGTCGTAGTCGAACGGTTTACAGCGCTTGACTGTTGTAAAAAAATGATAGCAACTTTCCTTTTTTTTATTTTACGAGCGCGCGAAGCTAGCGACCAAAAATAATTGTGCCTTTCCCTTGTGAAAAATCATAACAATAACATATTTCGGCATATAATGACTGAAATATGAGGATATTCGGGCATCTCACTCCCTGAATATGAGGTGTGAGTTGCCGGAATATCGGCACTTTCAAAATCTGGGGGAGGGGGGGGGGGGTTGGCTGCAGCAGCCCCCCTTCTCGTGAGCCTATGCCTATGCCTATGTTAAGTACACAGTTGCGATTGATTTTAACTTGCGATTGTTTCAAATAAATCGCTTCAACTCCTTATAAGGAGGGGCACTGGTTGATAAAAGCCATTAATTTAGGTCAGAATGTTTTCTTCTACATGTGTAATTCCTCTATTTTTTTCGATGAGGATTGTTTTACTCTCAATGTCTTTTAGTGTTTTGTAATTCGTTATGCTTGTAAAAGTTATTTCAAACTTCAGGTCAGCGGTTGTAACTGTTAAAAACGCTATCAATAAGAACATAATACCTCTAAAATTGAAGATTTTCATCTATTTTCAGAAATGTTAGTATATTATGCAAAGTTGATAAACACGTTCAATGATTTCACCCTTGTCATGCTGCATAAATTGTTAGAATTTCCTCACTTCATAATGATTATACTTTGGTTTCATTTTATGATAATTATATCAGCATGATAATAAGACTCCTTCCTTAACTTGTTACGATCCATCTTTCTTCGGCTTTGGTTGTTTATGGTATCTATTCATTTATTTATTATTATTACCAGTATTATTTGTATTATTATTATTGTTGTTATTATTATAATTATCATTATTATCATTATTATTAGTAGTAGTAATATCTGTATTATCATTTTTATTATTATTATTACTAATATTATCAGTATTTTAATTGTTATTATTGATATTATTGTTGTTGCTGTTGTTATTATTATTATTATTACAATTGTTATTATGAAGTGGACTACCCAGAATTACGATGACGATGTCATTTTGGATGGAGTTATGCGACCAGACTTAGATATTGCACCGGTTAATCTACTATTGCTTCTTTTATTTCCTTTGTCATGATCGTATAATTGGCCTATAGCCTATACAATAATATGCTTGTTATAATATGTTGTGCTACTTGCCAGGCTATTTATTAAACATAGCAGTGACTCCTTTATGAACTCTCTGTAATATTATGTTGTTGTTTTTATTGCTGTTGTTGTTTTGGGGACCGGAGGGGAGGGCTTGTAGAGCCATCTACTGCTACAGAGCCATATTACAGACTTCGGCCAACTCGGTTTATTTGGGCACAACATGGCGTATATTCCTTTGTTTAGTGCTTGTCTAACAAAGCAACAAGCGCCATATTGCTATCTACATGGAGCCAAGTTGGCCAAACTCTGTAATAGATGGCTCTGAGGGCTAGTGATGCAGGACGCCCCCACCTTTTTTTTAGTATACACTTTTCATAGTATACTTTTTTAATCACAATTTATGTTGAATGTTGACGAAGTAATTATATCTTAAAGATAATAATGTGTCAATGTTTGGCTCGCTGGAATCCAGCAGCGTGGTGCCCGAACATACTTTTATTTTGGGAAGCGAGATGGTCGGCTATCCTTATCTGTGGGCGGGAAGGTACTCAAAATGTTATAATTGTTTGGATTATCTGGTAACAAAATCATTATTCTATAGACAATATCTCCTTTTTTTTTACTTGCTCACTAGCGCGTAAGATTTAGAAACGAAATAGTTTGGGACAGGGAACGCCCTTCATTAGAGCGAGTGAAGTGCCCAAATATTCCATATTCGGCAGTAGGGTTAAGTAATATTATTCATGGCTCATTATTACATGTTCTATATTTGTCTTTTTTGATGGCGAAATTGCATTTCCATTACAATTAAAAAAAAAAGGGTTTTATTTTTTTCTAACTCGCTTCGCTCGCTTGCAAATTGTAGAAACGGGGAGTATGATATTCTGGCAAGAGGCATCAGCTCCCCCTTTCAAAAACATTACGTGGCCATGTTCTGCTTGTAAAAATCTACTTGGAACTTTGGTGTGTCTCATTTCCAAAGCGGTATATACATTATATAAATAACTTCAAGCCAATTTCGTTGTAGCAAATTTAATCCGGAATCCGATCATTCACTTTCTTCAATACATCAGTATGTATTTGTAATCACCGAAGCAATATCATTTTATGAGAAATGAAACATGTATTCCTGAGGCGCTCGCTCTCTACGCTCGCTCACAAATATTGGTTATTATAATAGGAACAATGATAATAATGATGATAATAATAATAATCATAATAATAATAATGATAATATTGATAGGAATTACGATAATAATGGCTAATTCTCTGGATTTTATTATAATTGTTATCATCATTGTTATGATTATTGAGTACGAAATTACTATCTTCATCCTCCTCCCCATCCGAAATACGGATTGACGCCGTATTCTCTGAATTAACAACCCTTTTTCATTTTCGGAAATACGAACCCTTTTTCATTTTCGGAAATACAAACCCTATTTTATTTTCGGAAATACGAACCCTTTTTCATTTTCGGAAATACGAACCCTTTTTCATTTTCGGAAATACGAACCCTTTTTCATTTTCGGAAATACGAACCCTTTTTCATTTTCGGAAATACGAACCCTTTTTCATTTTCGGAAATACGAACCATTTTTCATTTTCGGAATTATGAACCCTTTTTCATTTTCGGAAATACGAACCTTCGGAATTATGAACCCTATTTCATTTTCGGAAAAACGAACCTTCGGAAAAACGAACCGTCGGAAAAACGAACCTTCGGAGTAACGAACCTTCGGAATAACGAACCTTCGGAATTATGAACCTTCGGAAAAACGAACCTTCGGAAATACGAACCTTCGGAAAAACGACATGTAACCCTTTCTGCTATCAGGGAAGAGGAATGAAGACGTAGAGATGACGTCAAAATAAGACGTCCTCTTGACGTCTTGCGTTGTTGCAAGTTGTCGTCTTATTGACGTAATTACAGGACGTAAAAATGACGAAAACCACGACGTAAATATCACGTCATTTTTTAACACTTTCTGCTATCAGGGGAGGGGAACAATAGGATTACGGGGGGTGCGCACAATATTGTGACTCATGTGTGTAAAGTTCTCGAAGGGGTCGTGTAGTCAAGACTACTAGCATAATAGGTAGGTATATATGATTTATTGCAGTAAATTAGTGTTCAGTTTTCAGTTTTATTTTCACTTATAACAGAACAATCAATATTTCAAAAATTATGACAAATAATCACAGAACTCAGTGATATTACTTTAATGCATTTTGCAAATCATCGTTTCAACTAAGGAGGAATGTATCGAATTATTTGCTGTAAACCGTAAAAATGGAAGAATCTACGGAGAAGCAGAGCTTGTGTAATAAATATATAATATATATAAGGAAAATAAGGAAAAATAAAATATTAATATGAAAGTGCGTAATGACATAATCATAACACAACAAATAACATAACTGTATATTCATCGAGGAGTAAAGCAAGAATGTCTGTTATCGATGGGGCTACCTCCCCCATTCTAAAAAGTTAATTTAAACTTCTCATTAACCCTTGGGTGAATTTAACAAAGGCAGGAATCATCACAAAGTGTTCTAAAGATAATTTAAACCTCTGATTAAATTTCTATACAGGAAATTTAATAATAGGTTGCGCGCAGATCTATGAGCGAGTATACGCGCTATATCCTGTCGCCAAAAGAAAAGAGGACCCAACAAAGAAAATAGGGTGTTTTCATCATTTATGCATCCTCTGTAATTTTGCTAATCAAGTGATCATGTATTTGCCTTTGTATGATCTATTTCATGATCTATCTCATGATCCATTTCATATTGAAGTAAGATATTATGCTTTCTGGTTCAGTAATTATTTCAGAATGAAATTTACCTTCAAGACTTATTAGTATGCACGGTGCTTAAAAATAAAGTAAATAATCTGCTTTCTGGTACATTAATTTCATTTGATTTTGTACCTCTTGAGCAAGATTTTTAATCGGCGTGCAGGAAGATGATTTTGGTTACATGAAACTTTCTAAAAACGTTGATTTTGTGAAAAACAATTATCAAAAACGGTTAGAGCATGTAATTTCATGAAGAAATATCATTTAAAAAATATTAGTGACTTTCTTTCTGGGGGTAGTTGCCGGGGGGGGGGGGGGGGGGGGTAATTTTACAGGGGGTAATTGTCCTTTGGGGTAGTTTTCCGGGGGTAATGTTCCGGGGGTAATTGTCCTTGGGGGGGGGGGGGGGTAATTTTACGGGGGGGGGGGGGGGTAATTGTCCTCGGGGGGTGGTTGTCCGTGGTGAGTTATTTTCCGGGGGGTAATTTCCAAGGGGGTAATTTTCCTCGGGGGCTGATTGTCCGTGGGGTGTTATTTTCCGGGGGTAATTTTCCGGGGGGTGATTGCCCAGGGGGTAATTGTCCTAGAACCGTTTGCACCCTTTAGGGTGCACAATTGCACCCTTTTTATAGGAAAAAAAGGTTCAATTATGGTGCAACATTGCACCTTTCTGAAAGGTACAATATTGCACCCAAAAAGGTGCTCCCAGTGTTGCATTGATTTGCACCCTTTAGGGTGCAAAATTGCACCCTTTTTATAGGAAAAAAGGTTCAATATTGAACCCTAAATGGTGCAACATTGCACCCTAATAATGGTGCAAAATTGCACCTTTCTGAAAGGTACAATATTGCACCCAAAAAGGTGCTCCCAGTAGGAAAAAAAGGTTCAATTATGGTGCAACATTGCACCTTTCTGAAAGGTTCAATATTGCACCCAAAAAGGTGCTCCCAGTGTTGCATTGATTTGCACCCTTTTTATCGGAAAAAAGGTTCAATATTGAACCCTAAATGGTGCAACATTGCACCCTAAGAATGGTGCAAAGTTGCACCTTTCTGAAAGGTGCAATATTGCACCCAAAATGGTGCTCCCAGTGTTGCATTTTTTTGCAGCCTAAAAGGTGCAACTTTGTACCTTTATTTCTAAGTGTGATGAAACAAGAAAATGGAAGTTCAATTAGTTTTATATATTTTTTGACATGCCAAAATACCGACAGTTTGAAAATTACAAATATTGAGGTGTATTACCCTCCACCACCCTAGGGGTGCATCCAGGATTTTGTAAAAGATGGGGCACACGTTGCAGAAAATTCTCTGACAAGTTGGGAAAGGAAAAGGGGGGGGGTACAATCTTGAAGTTGTATACTGAAGGTATGTCACTTTGTATCAAGGGGGCATGGGCTGCAAGCCTTTTGCCACTGACCCTCCCACCCCTACCCCCTCCAGCGATACCACTGCTTTTACTCTCATTTTGTATCTTTCTCATTCCTTTCAATATAAAGGTCACTCTAGCTTACCTTTCACACAAATTTTACATTTCGCATTTCTAGTTATGCAGAACCCTCCCACTTTGAATCCTCTCATACATAAAAGTATATCACATGAACATTATCACTGAAATGAGAATTTTGAATTTGACAAGCTCTAAAAAAATGTAAATATTTAAGGCAACTAGATGACTTTTCATCTCCTTAACATAAATAAACTAAATCTTTGTGATGTTGTTGTCTATTTAATAATATCAATTAAAATAACAAGTTTATAATTAAACGAAAAATAATAATGAAAATCTTTGCAGAAGTCTAAATTTTCACATCACATTGGTTGAATGAATATTCAGGGTTTTTCAAGAAATATTCATGACAACCGCTTCATTCTATTATACTGTTGCTGGTCACCAACATAAATGAAATCTAGGTTTGGTTAAATTTCATTCAGCTGAAGGCACTTATTTGTTAGGCTTTCAGCAAATGCAATATTCCAATAGAAATCCTCCCAATCAGAAACCATTGTTAGGGATATCTGTATTGTTTTATATTGAATGAAAGCTCACCTTCATTACATGTCTCCACTTGTGAGATTGCTGATTAATGAGGACCTTACAAAAATACATATTGAGCTAGTATAATATTAAATTGAAAGTTCACCCTGATTATAAGTTGGTTTTATAAGAAGCAGAAAACTTAAAGAAACAGATCAGTGAAGGTTTGAGCAAAATATGATACGACATAAGAAACTAGTTATGATTTTTTGAAGTTGTAATCAATCAAAGATAAATTGGCAACTCTGTGTCGTATCTTGTGAGCTCCTCTCCCATTTGCACTGTACCCCAAAAATCATTAATTTCCATTTTCTCTAAAGAAAATATTCAAACATACATGGCATGCACCTTAGATATATAATCATTGCTCATACAATTTTTTTTTACAAAACCTGTAGGAAAAAATCTATTCCTTCATCAGAAACTAAGAAAATGGAAATTTATGAAATTTTCTGTACGGAGCAAATGGGAGAGGAGCTCAAACCTCCACTGATCTGTTTCTTTAATTTTTCTGCTTCTTTTATAACCAACTTAATATCAGGGTGGACTTTCCTGCTAAATTGTATGAGTTTATTCCTTGAACAGTTTTTGAACATCCACTGCTGGCATCTGAAGTACATGGTATATCATGATAAGGTAGATGCATGTCTATGAAGAGCTGTAGTGGTATACCGTAAGTCTGTTGAATGAAAAGAGAAAATAGAAGAAATTAAAAGCTACTAAGCTTGTACACAATATGACTGGAATGCAATGTGCCAGATATGTGTATATGCATGACTGAAACAGTAAATATAGCTTGATAAAAAGCTATTTTACCCACATTCATTAAAATCAAGTTCTTTTGTAAGCATGAAAATGGGAATGATTAATCCTTTGAAAGAAATTCCCATATTTGACTAAAAATTCTTCTTTTACAGGTCAGAGGGGAATGAAATTATAATTATTTCAAATAACTTGCTTCCTCCTCTACAAGTTGTGCACTATTGATATATTATATATATTATATATTTTTTATATTCATGTATTAAAAAAAAAATAATTTTGTTGTGGGGGGGGGGGGGGGGGGGGGATTAACACATTTAATTGTACACAGTATAGGCCTACCTCTCCAAGCTTGAGCAGGTCAATACTATTATATTTGCTCTTTGTTCATCTCTCCTGATTGTGTATCTCAATATTCCTTCACCATCCATTGTAAAGAATCATGCTGTGTAAAAAAAAGGATAAAATTAATAAATTTATAAGTAAATGAAAGTAATTTAGAGGTTCACAATATATATTTCGCAGAAAAACTTGTACTCCACTAATCCTCATTTTTCGATCTTCTTAAACATCTATAGATACATGTAGAGATGTACATCTAATTTAGATCATAGATTAAAGCTCATAAGAAACCGTTTTCATAGAATGTATTGTGAATAAGTGTGCAATCTTCTCCTTCTCCATGCTTACACACAATGGTGGGCTTTGTTAGTAATGGTTGAAAAAAATGTTTACATAGTTTAAGGACAAGCTATCAAAATATCAACGGGAACTAGTGAGGGTATCTGTAATATGATTTTCACGACCACTTTTAGGGACCCCTGGAAGCCCTAATTAGTTAATAGTTATTAGTTATAGTTAATTTCCTTGTTTCCTGTTAAATTGATTTGAATTACGTAGTAAGCATATAATATTCATGAAAGATTCATGAATGAAAATGTTCTGTAAACTTACCTGTAATTTAGGAGGGCTAAATTTCTGCTTCATCATGTACGGTCAACAGTTGTCGCAATGTTTGAATAACACTTCTTGGCCTTGGGTTCCTTTCTAATTTGATCTGTTGTAAAAAAAAGAAAGAAAACACAGTTGTAACTTTTTTTTTGTCTTTCTTGATACATGTCATAGTTACATTGATAATAATTATTTTTATCACGCAAATACATTTGTAAATTCCAATCCATTATTTGTAATAGGTAAAAATTCAATATTCATCAGCTGTCTTATATTTATTTATTAATTAAGGTGCATTCAAGCTTTATAAGTTTCTTGGAAAGAAAAAGAAACAACCTCTGCAACTTATAGTGTGTCTGAAATTTTGAACAGGGATCCATAAACTGGCTTAATTTACACCAGACTGAAATTTTGCCCAAAATACATTTGCCTACCCCCCCCCCCCCCCATTTAAAAAAAAAATCAGTCTATCGGACTAATATTTAACTTAGTCAGTTTAATTGACCAAATGGCATGAACTGAACCAAGTATGATAATAGCTCCGGCCCTTTTGAGAACGAAAACAAAGTCAGGCATGAAAGTGAAGTTGAAAAGAGTCTACATCCATCATAATTTCTTATCAAACATGGTTACTTTGAATTCGTTCCCAAACACAGCTTTAGCCCTAGGCCTAGCTAAGTGAGTCTACATCTACTCAAGATACGGTACTATTCTTCAGACTTCGGTTTATGGAATAAAATGTCAACAATTATTGTGAGTTGAAAATAGTAAATCCCACCATACAGTCGCACAGTCACACTCAGTCTCCAAATCTATTATAACCGTATACGTTAGATCCAAGATTCCAAGGCCAAGTTGGACTAATGAAATTATATCATTTAATAATTCATTAATAATAATTAGTTGTACTATTCTAGGTGATCTATAATAATTTCTCTACAATTTAAAAGGATTGACAAGAGCTGTGTTGAAAAAGAACTGAAACAATTTTCTCTCGAAATTACAGTTCTAAATTAAATCGTCGAGAGGTAGTTTGACACGGAGATGGCTGTCCTCACACGCTGCGGCTCATGACAGCTACCCAGGTAGTACCGGGTCAGTTCCAGCCACCGGCGCGGTGGCTATTTCGACAGCGTCAATTTTAAATGCAGTGCAAGCAAGAAATATTTGATCTAAGTAGGCCCTAGGCCTATAGATCTAGATCTAGATATAACGTTAGTCAACTCTTTGAATTATGATAGACTATTGCATAAGTTTTTCCTCATGTTGTTCATCTCTATGCTGCACACAAGTGTATTCATACGATGACCGTAGCAAATGTAAACTAGGTGTTAATCACTACCAGTATCTTTCTCCCTTTCCTTCCAAAATTGTTTTCCCATCTAGCACCTCCACAAAGGATCTCCAATTCAAATCCACAGGGGGGACAAGTACATTAATTGTACCCCGCAACAAAAGTGGTTTGGTCATCCAGACCACCTTATGTCCAGGGTCAGACCATCAATACGCTAGACTGCATCCAGACAATAGGCCTGGGCGGCTGGGCCCAAGTTCATTCACCTACATTGTGTGATGTACGAGAGACCTGCATCACAAGTGCATATAGACAGATTGAAGTAAACCAGACCAAAGTATTAAAAAAAAATTATATGTACATTTTATTTCACATTACTAAAAACAAAATCAAGAAAAAAAAAATCACAGCAGTTTAAAGTTATGAAAAATCCAAATGAATAGAGAAAAAAATTGAAGAGATTTTAGATTTACATGTATATATGTACATGTATTCTTTTTTCCCTGCTAGTAATGGTAAACTTCATTTTTTATATTAATGAACAAAAAAAAAAATCAAAATTAAGAATTTGCATCATGATTACTTTGAATTGTTGCCTGTGCACAGCCTGCCTTATATACACACAGTTGCTCTATAAGTTTCCTTTCTTTTTTTCTCAGCTCTAGAAATATATATTTTGAATTATTTGATTACTTCCTAATAGTTAATTTATACCGGTAATTGAAGGTTAGATCAATACTTAATACATGAAAAGACTAAAATACTGATGTATATATTCTTCAGAGTCCCTGTTTTTACAGAAAATTTCAAAAGAAACAACTGATTAATAACGAAGGAATTATATTTTTTAGAATATAGAAGATCAGTATAACTGTATATTGTAACGTGAGACCCTCTCAATAATGCTGCCACCAGAATAAGTTTAAAGAGATTTCAGCTCCAGGCCGCAATGATTATTTCAGCCACAATAAACAATTTCCTCAAAGTTCGATCAACGAGTTTAAAGAGCTAGCAATTTTCCAATCAAACGAGTCGTTATTGCGCGTATATTAGCAAGATTTGTCTTCCAACCCTCGTCATTGGTCAATCGAGAGGTGTGCGCGCTGTCTAATAGCGTCATTACCGCGCGCCAGAAGCAAGAATGATGGTGAACCAGGAGCTCCGGATTTCTCCCAGTAAATTCAACATTCCTACCTCATAGCATCCTAACAAAACAGATGATCCACTACTCCAGATTTATCAAGCCTAAATATTGGTGAGTGTCAACACGTAATAAAATAATCTGTCATTTTGTCACTTTGAAATAAACATGCATTTTTACTTGATTGAGATTGTTCCCGATAAACTTTCGCCACGTGAAAGACTCTCATTGACATTGCATACAATCTCACACCCAATGCTTCTTTCCTTCACAGCGTACACACACTCTGAGTACTAACGTTGGCATCAATCAATCACGCACTCGACAATCAATTATACTAGGCTCTTTCTCGTTCTCTCAAATCATCTCTGGGTCTCACAATAGCGTAGTTAATCGAGCTCGATAGCGAATTTGGTTTTCTTGAAATCTACATGAGTAGCCTTCTTATCTTTTCCCATCTCTAACTTATGTTAATCTAATCTAAATGATAAATTATCTTAATTCTATTCTTAATCCTAATCACATCATCAATCAATCTTCACTACTCAATCGATCACCGAGTGTAATCTAAGTCTTAGATACAAATCCAGTTCTTGGATTCATCATTCACAACAATCATTTCATCACTAATTAATCATCTTTCTCACACGTGTGCATTGTGAAACAATATAAATGATTTCCTCAAATTGAAGTAAAGTTCAATAGAACTTTAATAACAATAAAACTCCAATATTTACAATTTCTGTGTCCGCAACAATAATAACTCTCAATTTCAAACAATGAATTCATTGAGTATAAATATGAGCATGTGATAAATGTACATCATAAGTAATAATTCTTATGCCAAGAAATTCAGTCGTTGTACAAATTCTATCTTGACTGAATAAAATAATGCCTACGTTTAATAAGATCCTAACCTATCATCTACTTTATCCTCCGTAGAGTCGTATTCGTAATCGAAAGATTATTATAACTTGTCACTGAAATCTACTTTCCACAATGGTTCCAGGACAATGGTTCTTTTCTGGCGATCTAACTAATGTAAGCAATCCTATTCTCAACTGCCTGCAGTCATTCAAACCTTTCTCTGCTGGTTACCAACCTCAATACAAAAATAACGTTCTCCTAAATTTCCTCTTCCTATCAACCTCTCAACGGGCCTTGTTTACCAGCGTTACAGTGCTTACTAAACTTCCACTCACTTTGTCGGTGGAAAGCTTGTAACAATCCAACATTCTATGTGATAAATAGCCTCAGAAGTCCGTAAACATTCCCTACATATCACGGGTTCAAGAATCTACTCACAAAGTTGTCTATCTAAGCATTAGAATTTGCCGACGAACTCTAACCTCTCCCTGCTATCTAAGAAACAGCCAAGTATAAACAAACCTTCAAACGGAATACTTCTTAAATATTCATCTTACTCTCCAAGTTTGGAATAAACTTGTAAAGTTTTTGTCCATAGCGAATGTTATTGTTATGATTATTCTTCTTGACATGTCTAAACTAGTATGATATCACAGTTATATAATAATTTAAAATAAGAATGAATGATCTTAATCTACTGCTGTCAATATTTATAACTTCTTATCGCTAAGCTATGTACAACTATTTATATCAAGCATTTTAATAAGAGTTCTTAAGTCTAATTATTCTACCGAGTGGTACAATTAATATAATTTCCTTATCGCTATTAAAGCTATGTACAATTATTTCTAACAGTCATTTTAAATAAGAACTCTTAATTCTACTGAGTTGTCAATAATTATAACTTATCGCTAAGCTTTGTATAACTATTTGTAACAATCATTTTAATCAGTTCTTAATTCTACTGAGTTGTCAATATTATAACTTCTTTATTGCTATTAAAGCTATGTACAATTATTTCTAACAGTCATTTTAATAAGAGTCCTTAATTCTACTGAGTTGTACGCATGACACTATGTCTACGTTACTCCTTCTCTTAGTTTCCTAGGAGTATTCATTATGATTACTTTTGTTATTGAAGCTAAGTAGAAAAGAGAAATGAAATAAATACAATATTGTTAATTCATGACATAAATGTTGTATTTCTTATTCAACGATTCTTAAATGGAACTAACATGAAAATAATGCATCTACTGACAAGAGCTACATCTCTTAAAAAAAACATGCACCTTTCCAACTTGGTTCCCATTTAACGTCAGTTTAATCAATTACTAACAATAACAATGTATTTTAAAAGTGAATAAGTCATTATTCCACTCAATAGATTCCAGCAAGACTCTTTTAATAAACATGTTCATGTTCATAAACAAGTATAATTTTTGTTTCCTCCAAATCTTCGTCATGCTGTTCAGAGCATTAAATGACCATAAAATGTCAATAAATATCACATCAATACATCAATCATTTCTACAATATGCAAGACCTCTAATTCCAATCATGCCTATATTAATATAGAATAAAAAAAAGGACTGTTTTTTTTGTCATATAAATGCTAGTAAAAGTCTATCAATTTGATTGCCAGCCTTACAGGGTGACGAGGGCATTAACGCCAGAAATCGTCGCACTGCCAACCAAACGGGTGACGAAATCCAAATATCAGTGCTACAATAATCTCACTGTAATCCTTGAACGGAATCTAATATTTATTTTTATAAGTAAGTATCTGTAAAAGAAGGATAAATATCAACAAGGCCAAATCCTCCCAAGGAACTGACTGTAACTGGTGCTGTAACTGTTATCTGTAATCTGTAATCTGTATCCTCTAGTCTTTGGGGCTTTGACTAGAAAGTGCTAAAACTACCAAAGGGGACCCCTATTTATAGTTTTTCCCAGCCGACCAAAAGTGGCCCCATAATGCGTATTCATAAAGAAAACTTTGCATACGCACATAATGCGCACATACACTCCATTGAAACTAACATTATAACCTCTGCGTATACACAAGCGTATACACAAGCGCACACTCTGCCTAAAACAGGTGAAACCAAAATTCCTCACAGGAACTACTCCTTGAAAATTTAAGGAAAATAACACCAATTTAGAGTGAATATAACAGGAAAATGGAATAAGACTATATAAAGACAACTTTCGAACATTTCACAAACTAAGGTAAGTTTTAACTATCAGCTTAGGCTGACCTAATGCATTTACATTCACGCAAACGACCTTACCGGTCAAATGTGTGGTATCAGCTGTTTTTACTACTGAATGAGCTTCTACTACGATCATGTGAACATCACACGCACAAACAAAGGCACTCTACGCGCTTGCGCTCACATCTCTGTTTTAAACTTTGTGCTTACGCACGTAATGGACCATAAAAGACATTTACCAGTCTTATTTTACGGAATCTAGGTCACAGTGTAACTGGGAAACAGCTGATTACTAGAAATACGCGTACGATGCACATAGTTTGCATAATGTGGGTAAACATTAAGTCAACCAAGTACAATTAATACAGACATTTTTGCAAAAGAAAATCTACTGACAATATCAGCAATATTTCAATTATATTAAAAAAAAAATGTATTATCTAGAGGCATTTTCTTCACACTACCCCCTCACCAAAATAATCGCTGTCCCCAGCGATTGAATAATTATTGATTGAAAAATTACATGTAATATTTAGTGTTTATTATGGATCATTGGATTATATTTACACGAGATCTATACACAACATAAAATCAACAAATTAATTATTCTTCTACATTCCCTGGTGCCTTCTCGGGATATGAGGTCTCTACCATCCTCCGTTTTAGCCCTAACTTCTCCTCCCCGCGCTTCTCATACCAACTGGTATGTACAGTTATTTAGTTAATCACACGGACAAATCCTGCTGGCGCCCTCTGAACTTCAAAAACAATATAATCCTTGTCATTGGTCAAAGAGTTTTGCAGCTCGAGATATGGGCGTTTGGTGCGCCCAGTAGATTCTTCCTCTTCTGATGAAGAAGATGAATCCAGCTCACTGTCTGAGCCGAAAAGCTCAACGAAAGCTTCCTGCACTTTGTTTTCCTCTTCGCTTTTCTTGTCACTTCTCTTCTCTTCGCTTTTCACTTCGCTTTTCTTCTTCGCCTTCTCTTCGCTTTTCTTTTTCTCCTCCCTTTCCTTCTCTTTCTTGTCGTTTTGCTTATGTTCTTGTTCCTTCCTCACTTTCTCTTCCCTTTCCTTCTCTCTCTTGTCGTTTTGCTTCTGTTCCTGTTCCTTCCTCTCTTTCATTTCTTTTTGCTTCTTTTCCTGTTCTTTGTGCTTCCTTTCCTGTTCCCTGTGCTTTCTTTCCTTCTCTTCTCTGTATCTCTGGGAGGCCAGGCTGTACGGAAGAAACTCCACCTGTGCAAGTTTACTCCTATGTAGTTCCTCGTAGTGTTCGGTAATTTGTGCCCTACTCTCTGCCTCATGAATACAAATACCGCATTTGATGGTTAGGAGTTTTTGATGAACCTCCTTAGTGTGGTAAAGATAATCGGAATAACTCCGAAACTTGGTGCCACAGGTATCGCACAGGACCACCATAATCTGTAATGACAGCAATCAAAACAAAGAAAATACATTGGAGGGACATTTGGACGGTTAATAAATTATACTCTAACTGTACACTGTTAGTTCCACTATTTAGATATCTGTATATCGCTTTGGTGGCACTCTGTTTCTGTTTGGGTTACGTCGGATGTCTTGATTTAGCCAATTGTCCAGGGGTGCTCCTGTATACATCTTGAGTCTATCAATATGGATGACTTTGGGCTTGCCTCTCGAGGATTCTTGAATCCGGTACACTACATCAGACAACTTCGCTACTACCATGTATGGTCCCTTCCACTTCATTGATAGTTTTGGACAAACTCCCTTTTTCCTTGATGCGTCATATAACCACACCCAATCTCCCACTGTAAAATTTCTGTTAACTGTATTTCTGTCATATGACTTGGCCTGTCTGTCTGCAGCTATTCCAAGCTTTTCCCTGGCATTTTCATGCGCCACTGTTATTTTGTCTCTAATGTCACTGACATAGAACTGTTCTTCTTCATTTACAGGTGTTGGTGAGGGTAACATCAAATCTACTGGCAAAGTGATCTCACGACCAAGCATCATCATCGCAGGGCTCTCTCCAGTAGACTCTTGTACAGCAGATCTGTAAGCAAGCATGGCAAAGGGTATCTTCTCATCCCAGTCTCTCTGTTCCTCGTCTGGATCAATTAATGATGATACCATACTCAACAAGGTACGGTTATACCGTTCTATGAATCCATCTCCCTGTGGATGTAATGGGCAGGTTCTAGTTTTCTTGATACCAAGCATCTTGCACATTTCTGCTATCAATTTTGACTCAAAATTTCTTCCTTGGTCGGTATGTAGTTCTTTTGGGATTCCATATCGACAGATAAATTCCTCTACCAGTACTCTAGCAACTGTCTCTGCCTCTTGGTCTGGTAATGGATATGATTCAATCCATTTGGTGAAATAATCTCCTACAACTAGTACATATTTATTTCCACGATCTGTTTCGGGTAAAGGGCCCAATATATCCATTGCTACCCTTTCAAGTGGTGCACCAACTCTGTATTTCATAAGAGGGGCTCTTTTCTTCTTTGGAGGGTTCTTCAAACGTCCACAAACTATGCATCTCTTTACCCACAATCTCACATCAGCAGCAAGTCCAACCCAGTAGTACCTCCTCTGTACTTTATGCAACGTCTTGTTAACACCAAGATGACCTGCTGTTATAGAACTGTGTAACTCCTCCAGTACTGTATCTCGCAGAGAATATGAGGGAGTACTGTTTTCCAAGTTATCTCTTTTCCATTGTCTGATTCCCACCTTCTCATCAAAACTCCATCCTGTACTTGTAATAAATTCCAATTCACCCAGTATGCTTTAGTAGCGGATGATAGGTGCGAAATCTCAGACCAAGTAGGTCGATCACTCTGTATCTCCTTCCACTTGAGAATGTGCTTGATATCTCTGTCTTGTAACTGTGCCTTCCTTAGTTCCTCTTTAGAAATAGCAGAGAAAGTTACGGCTGACACTTTCTCTCCACTCTGCTGCTGAGATTCCATCTCTGAATATAAGTACTGTAATCACTGTAGCATCTCAATATAAGTCTCTACAAAAATATAAAATAACGCAATAATATTAAAGTCTGTATATATACAATTTCATCACAATTCATTCTCAGCTCCTCTGTTTATTTCAACAGTCTTCTATACTCTTCCACACTGTCGACAATCAACGCATGGACGTCGTGACAATCCATCAGCGTTCAAGTGGACTCGTCCAGCTCGGTGCTCCAAGGTGAGTTGATACTGACTAATTACTTCTAACCATCGTGCTAACTGTCCTTCAGGATTCTTGAACTGTAAGAGCCATCTCAGTGCACCATGATCAGTTCTCACTGTTACTCGCTGTCCATAAAGGTAGTGACGAAAATGTTTGAGGAACATCACAACAGCTAAGAGTTCTCTCCTAGTGACACAATAGTTCTATTCTGCTCGATTAAGTGTCCTACTGGCATAGGCAATCACTCTTTCTTTCCCTTCTTGCTCTTGCTCTTGCGAGAGCACTACACCTATTGCAAAGTTGCTGGCATCTGTATCGAGTATGAAATCAACATCTAGTCGTGGATAGGCTAGAATTGGAGCTATCGTCAACAATTTCTTCATCATCTCAAAAGCCTCTTCACACTCTGTGTTCCAGATGAAGGGCTGGTCCTTCTTGGTTAGGCTGGTGAGCGGTTTCACAACATCAGAGAACTTCACAATGAATTTTCTGTAGTAGGATGCTAATCCTAGGAAACTTCGTACCTCTGTTTGGTTGGTTGGCGTTGGCCATGACTTTACAGCTTCTATCTTTGCTGGATCAGTCTGTACACCTTCTGCTGATACTACATGTCCCAGGTATAATACTTCCTTCTGAAATAGGTTGCATTTCTTGGGCTTGAGCTTCAAATTCGCATCTCGAAGTCGCTGTAGAACAATTTTCAGTCTGTCAATCATCTCTGGTACTGATGAACCATATACTATGACATCATCAAGGTAGATCAAGAGTATCTTCCACTGTAACCCGGTGAGGATGTTTTCCATTAGTCTCTCAAAGGTAGATGGTGCGTTGCAAAGTCCGAATGGCATGACCTCAAACTCGTACAATCCACCTGGTACTACAAAGGCAGATTTTGCTTTTGCATCTTCATCAAGGGGAACTTGCCAATATCCAGACGCTAAGTGTAACGTGCAGAAGTACTTCGCACCGTCAAGGGAATCCAATGATTCAGCAATACTAGGTTATGGGAATGAATCTTTCACTGTGTGTTGATTGAGTAGTCTGTAATCTACGCAGAACCTCTTAGACCCATCTTTCTTGTCTACTAATACTATTGGTGATGACCATGCACTGGCTGATGGTTTGATAATTCCACGTTCAAGCATGTCTTTAATCTGTTTCTCTACTTCATCTCTTTGTCCTATTGGGTGACGTCCCGGTCTCTGTCGAATTGGGGCTGTACAGGTCGTGTGAATACTATGCTTGACTTTGTCGGTACGACCAATGTCATGGTCGCCCTTAGAGAACACATCACTGTAATCGGTTAATAGTGTAGCAACATCGGAGTGGTACTCTTCATCAATGCTGACTTTGGTTTTGTTATAGATATCTGTCAAATGTTCTTGTACTTCCTGGTTGTTGACCATCATTACTAATTTATCACCTCTGTGATTGGTGCATGGGATGACCTTGCCTTGTACTGTTACTGTCATCTGATCACAATCGATAGCTGTGTTGGTTTTCTGTAAGAAGTCCATTCCGATGATTCCGTCAACTTTGATATCCGCTATCACCACAGGTACATAGTACTCTCTTCCTGTAAACTTCATTTTCAGCAGTGTTTTTCCAAACACCTCAATTGGGGTCCCATTAGCTTGTTGCAGTCTGATTTCTGTCTCATCAATGTCCAATATTCTATTCTGATCGGTTCGACTCACTGCAGTTCTAGACACAATTGTTATCGTTGAGCCTGTATCTACCAGAAAATATCTTGTCTGATTTCCAATCATGGCTGGTATATACATAGCTTGATTAACTTCACGAACTGTGCAGATTAACGGATCCATCGTCTCTGTCTGTAAATCTAGTGCTGCGGACCTGAATGCATGCTTGACCGCCCCGCGGTCCCTCGGGAAGGCCGTCTGTCGTTTCCCTGATACGGTTTAGTGCAAACACGACTGATATGTCCTGGTTCACCACAGTTGAAACACACAAATCTTGGTTGGCTGGAGTTACTGTTCACACTCATCTGTTTCATCATAGATGTAATCTCTTGTAGACTTGACTTTAATTCCTCTATCTCTCTCTTCACTCTTTCATCTGCAGGTGATGACTGTATGCTGCCCTCTACTGCTCGCACATGGCGTGGTACTCTAAATCTCTCACGTGCCTTTTCTGCCTGAAGAAAGGACTCTGCCGTCAATGCAGCTGTAATCGCCTCATCTAAAGTTCTGGGATGTGCACGGAAAATTGCAGCTCTAATCTCGGCATCATCGATCGCCTCTGAGAAATGAGTCTTCGCTAGTCTCTCTCGTACGTCGCTCATCATTTCGGGGTGTGCAAGGCTAGTGAGATCTCTAATTGCTTGACCAAGCTTTAGGAGGGATTCATCTTTCTGTCTGCGCCATGTTCTGAGCTCTAAGCATGAAGTTCTCTGCCTCCTGTCCTGGTCCAAAGCGTCTTTCAAGTTGAATCACCAATGCACGAAATGAGATAGGTTGAGCAACGGGTAGATTATTCAACACCTAAAAGTGCAACTCCTTGAAGTCGCGATGCCAAATACTGTCCAGCTTCACGGTCACTCCATCCATTCAGTTTTATGCAGACTGTGAAATGTCTGTAATAATCTGTCCATGGAATCTTGCCTGCAAACTTGTCTGATAACATGCTCTGTGATGTCCACCACTGTAAACACGCTGGGAATCCAACCTCTCTGTATTCTGTTCGCGCAAGACATATTTCGGTAGTTGATTCAACTCTCTTGGACTGTACACAACTCGTTGCGTTGGTGGGATCACATCCCCAAATTCATTCGCACCGACTACAATCTCTGGATCAGAACTGTCTACTGCCCATCTAGCAGCATCTCCTCTGTTTTGAACTGTATTTCCATCTCCAGCAGCCATCTCGTCAGACTGTAACCCAACAGAAGTCGGCTCCACCATTTCCTAATTTAGTATTATATTTCATATCTTGAATTATTTATCTTATTCAAGATTTTGTGAGTTATCTCATCTTCAATTATTATTATTTTTTTTTTTAATGTCAAACGTACATACCCTTACAATGTAAAAGGAGTAGATCTCCTTATCCTACTCTACTCACAGCAATTAATTTACTGTGTTGTATAAGTACTTAATTATTTACTATGTCTTCAAGACATCGTACTGTAAATGCTCAATCTTTGTACTCAATCTAAATGTCCCATTTTGGACTAATATCAATGCACACCTGTGATAAGGAAACACAAAATACAGAAAAACAAATCGACACACTTCACATAAATTCTCGACTCGCTTTAAGCAACTACAGTACTCATTTTTGACTGCATTACTCAATTCAACACTATAGCTAACAGACGCCTTTGCTGTTAGCATTCACTTATCTCTTCGCAAAACTTCTAATACAAATTCACTTAACTCACTGGATACCACAAACATAAAAACATATTTCCTTCATCACTCTATTTAATTCCTAATTTAATTCATAGCTACAAATTGATTATACTGAAAAGATAAGAAGAAATTTTTTATTCGAAAAATTCATGCCAGAACCCACCGCTCAGCCACCAAAAATGTAACTTCTAAATTTAAGTATTATATACAAATTGGTTTTATGCTGAAAAGATAAGAAAAATTTTACTACCAAAATTTGCCAAATTCCACCGCTGTACCACCAAAAATGTAACGTGAGACCCTCTCAATAATGCTGCCACTAGAATAAGTTTAAAGAGATTTCAGCTCCAGGCCGCAATGATTATTTCAGCCACAATAAACAATTTCCTCAAAGTTCGATCAACGAGTTTAAAGAGCTAGCAATTATCCAATCAAACGAGTCGTTATTGCGCGTAGCAAGATTTGTCTTCCAACCCTCGTAATTGGTCAATCGAGAGGTGTGCGCGCTGTCTAATAGCGTCATTACTGCCAGAAGCAAGAATGATGATGAACCAGGAGCTCCGGATTTCTCCCAGTAAATTCAACATTCCTACCTCATAGCATCCTAACAGATGATCCACTACTCCAGATTTATCAAGCCTAAATATTGGTGAGTGTCAACACGTAATAAAATAATCTGTCATTTTGTCACTTTGAAATAAACATGCATTTTTACTTGAGATTGTTCCCGATACACTTTCGCCACGTGAAAGACTCTCATTGACATTGCATACAATCTCACACCCAATGCTTCTTTCCTTCACAGCGTACACACACTCTGAGTACTAACGTTGGCATCAATCAATCACGCACTCGACAATCAATTATACTAGGCTCTTTCTCGTTCTCTCAAATCATCTCTGGGTCTCACAATAGCGTAGTTAATCGAGCTCGATAGCGAATTTGGTTTTCTTGAAATCTACAAGAGTGGCCTTCTTTTCTTTTCCCATCTCTAACTTATGTTAATCTAATCTAAATGATAAATTATCTTAATTCTATTCTTAATCCTAATCACATCATCAATCAATCTTCACTACTCAATCGATCACCGAGTGTAATCTAAGTCTTAGATACAAATCCAGTTCTTGGATTCATCATTCACAACAATCATTTCATCACTAATTAATCATCTTTCTCACACGTGTGCATTGTGAAACAATATAAATGATTTCCTCAAATTGAAGTAAAGTTCAATAGAACTTTAATAACAATAAAACTCCAATATTTACAATTTCTGTGTCTGCAACAATAATAACTCTCAATTTCAAACAATGAATTCATTGGCCCGTATTCTGAACTCCGGTTTAACTTTTTTTTAACCGCGGTCTAAGTGTGGTTTAAACCCAGTCTAAAACTGCCCTTTGAACCAGAGTTTTGGAAAATCACGTTTTGAAATCCAGTTTAACTTCAACTCCAGTCCAGTATGGCTTAACTTTGTACAGAAATTTAGACGGGACTTACGGTTTAAGTCAGTTTTGATTAAAGCTCTGGTTTAACTTAGACTGGAGTTTAAGTTAAACCGGAGTTCAGAATACGGGCCATTGAGTATAAATATGAGCATGTGATAAATATACATCATAAGTAATAATTCTTATGCCAAGAAATTCAGTCGTTGTACAAATTCTATCTTGACTGAATAAAATAATGCCTACGTTTAATAAGATCCTAACCTATCATCTACTTTATCCTCCGTAGAGTCGTATTCGTAATCGAAAAATTATTATAACTTGTCACTGAAATCTACTTTCCACAAAGGTTCCAGGACCAATGGTTCTTTTCTGGCGATCATGTAAGCAATCCTATTCTCGACTGCCTGCAGTCATTCAAACCTTTCTCTGCTGGTTACCAACCTCAATACAAAAATAACGTTCTCCTGAATTTCCTCTTCCTATCAACCTCTCAACGGGCCTTGTTTACCAGCGTTACAGCGCTTACTAAACTTCCACTCACTTTGTCGGTGGAAAGCTTGTAACAATCCAACATTCTATGTGATAAATAGCCTCAGAAGTCCGTAAACATTCCCTACATATCACGGGTTCAAGAATCTACTCACAAATTTGTCTATCTAAGCATTAGAATTTGCCGACAAACTCTAACCTCTCCCTGCTATCTAAGAAACAGCCAAGTATAAACAAACCTTCAAACGGAATACTTCTTAAATATTCATCTTACTCTCCAAGTTTGGAATAAACTTGTAAAGTTTTTGTCCATAGCGAATGTTATTGTTATGATTATTCTTCTTGACATGTCTAAACTAGTATGATAACACAGTTATATAATAATTTAAAATAAGAATGAATGATCTTAATCTACTGCTGTCAATATTTATAACTTCTTATCGCTAAGCTATGTACAACTATTTATATCAAGCATTTTAATAAGAGTTCTTAAGTCTAATTATTCTACCGAGTGGTACAATTAATATAATTTCCTTATCGCTATTAAAGCTATGTACAATTATTTCTAACAGTCATTTTAAATAAGAACTCTTAATTCTACTGAGTTGTCAATAATTATAACTTTTCGCTAAGCTTTGTATAACTATTTGTAACAATCATTTTAATCAGTTCTTAATTCTACTGAGTTGTCCATATTATAACTTCTTTATTGCTATTAAAGCTATGTATAATTATTTCTAACAGTCATTTTAATAAGAGTCCTTAATTCTACTGAGTTGTACGCATGACACTATGTCTACGTTACTCCTTCTCTTAGTTTCCTAGGAGTATTCATTATGATTACTTTTGTTATTGAAGCTAAAGTAGAAAAATAGAAATGAAATAAATACAATATTGTTAATTCATGACATAAATGTTGTATTTCTTATTCAATGATTCTTAAATGGAACTAACATGGAAATAATGCATCGACATTACTGACAAGAGCTACATCTCTTAAAAGAACATGCACCTTTCCAACTTGGTTCCCATTTAACGTCAGTTTAATCAATTACTAACAATAACAATGTCTTTTAAAAGTGAATAAGTCATTATTCCACTCAATAGATTCCAGCAATACATCAATCATTTCTACAATATGAAAGACCTCTCATTCCAATCAGGCCTATATTAATATAGAATAAAAAAAAGGACTGTTTTTTTGTCATATAAATGCTATTAAAAGTCTTAACAATTTGATTGCCAACCTTTAGGGTGACGAGGGCATTAACGCCAGAAATCGTCGCACTGCCAACCAAACGGGTGACGAAATCCAAATATCAGTGCTACAATAATCTCACTGTAATCCTTGAACGGAATCTAATATTTATTTTTATAAGTTTGTACTCACGAAAGTAAGTATCTGTAAAAGAAGGATAAATATCAACAAGGCCAAATCCTGGCATAATCGTGATATAGTCCCCACCATACCCTAACCCTAACCCTAATCCTAAACCCTACCCTAACCCTAATCCTAATCCTAAACCCTAACCCTAACCCTAAAACCTAACCCTAATCCTAAACCCTAACCCTAATCCTAATCCTAAAAAAACTTAGATTTTTTTGAAGCGGGGACTATTTCACGATAATGCCCAAATCCTCCCAAGGAACTGACTGTAACTGGTGCTGTAACTGTTATCTGTAATGTGTAATGTGTAATCTGTATCCTCTAGTCTTTGGGGCTTTGACTCGAAAGTGCTAAAACTACCAAAGGGCTATTTATAGTTTTTCCCAGCCGACCAAAAGTGGCCCCATAATGCGTATTCATAAAGAAAACTTTGCATACGCACATAATGCGCACATACACTCCATTGAAACTAACATTATAACCTCTGCGTATACACAAGCGCATACACAAGCGCACACTGCCTTTATTGTGAAATGATATTGTATATGTTACGTTCTATGATTAGTGTCCCCAATACCCAAACGAGGGTGACATGGGTCCAATAAAATCATTGTCATCATTGTCATTGTCATTGTCATCATTGTCATTGTCATTGCCTCAAACGGGTGAAACCAAAATTCCTCACAGGAACTACTCCTTGAATTAAGGAAAATAACACCTATTTAGAGTGAATATAACAGGAAAATGGAATAAGACTATATAAAGACAACTTTCGAACATTTCACAAACTATTAAGTTCTAACTATCGGCTTAGGCTGACCTAATGCATTTACATTCGCGCAAACGACCTTACCGGTCAATGTGTGGTATCAGCTGTTTTTACTACTGAATGAGCTGCTACTACGATCATGTGAACATCACATGCACAAACAAAGGCACTCTACGCGCTTGCGCTCACATCTCTGTTTTAAACTCTGTGCTTACGCACGTAATGGACCATAAAAGACATTTACCAGTCTTATTTTACGGAATCTAGGTCACAGTGCAACTGGGAAACAGCTGATTACTAGAAATACGCGTACGATGCACATAGTTTGCATAATGTGGGTAAACATTAAGTCAACCAAGTACAATTAATACTGAGACATTTTTGCAAAAGAAAAATCTACTGACAATATCGGCAATATTTCAATTATATAAAAAAAAAATGTAATATCTAGAGGCATTTTCTTCACAATATTTTGTAGGTCAGCATAACCAATTATTTTACTATTATGGTAAGAGTTTGCTTTTACTTTGCAATATCGATTTTCAGTAAGAGCAGTAAAAGTAAACTCTTGACATATTAGATTATAATAAAAAATATGAGATGAATACATATATTTTATTGATCTTATTATTTGATATGGTTTAGTCTTACTTTTAGTTACTCTGCCTATCCTAGCTAATTATGGCCTTACTAAGAGTTGACTTTTATTCTGCAATACAGATATTTGAGTAAGAGTAAACTATTGCCATATTAAATAAGATCAGTTTATCAGCATATTTTATTGATCATATTATTCGATATGGTAAAAGTTTGCTTTCACACATCTCTTACTCGATTCTGGTAAATCTTTATTATATTCTTTTCTTTCACCATGTCATATGTGGCTCATTTTTGTATTTTTGTGTTTGATTCTGAATTTAGAATGAATTCACCAAGCTGAAACTGGCATTGATAGAGGCTGAAACCAAATCCAAGATGATTGAGTTTCTCTTCAATAAACCCCTTGAAGAATGGCCAGCCATGGACAAAGCAAACGGAAGTGAGCCATTTATCTTGCAGTTTCAAAGGTTACAAAGCCATATGAAGCTAGTACCCCCATATAAGTTCATCTTGTCAGAATTATCAGCATCAGAAATATAACACAAATTATGGGATAATGATGATAATAGATGCACTTATATGACATGCTACTAATAATACAAAATAATATAATCCAAAATATCACATTAATAGCCCAGCTTTAGCCAGGTTACCATGATTAGGTGCTCACCCTTTCAAGGTACTTCTTCCTACCAGGTATCCATTTATTTACCACACCTGAGTTGAGAGTGGCAAATGTACATTGATGTCTTCTATTAAAAGGGCATTAGTGTTGTGACAGGGATACACTTATCCACTAGCCTGTTGCACTTCTATAAAAGTGTTTATAAAGTATCATAATTCAGAGGATTGAAGTAAATTGAATATATCATAAAGAAATGTGAGAAAATTACAATGCCCCGACCGGGATTCGAACCCGAGACCCTGGATTACATGACCAGTGCTCTACCAACTGAGCTATCCGGGCTCCCGTCGAAGCAAAGTAACAATCTCATATGTAGATTGTTACTTTGCTTCGACGGGAGCCCGGATAGCTCAGTTGGTAGAGCACTGGTCATGTAATCCAGGGTCTCGGGTTCGAATCCCGGTCGGGGCATTGTAATTTTCTCACATTTCTTTATGTTTATAAAGTGTATAAAGTTTTTATAAGGTGTAAAAATGAATAACACTTGGAGATTATTTCACATGGAATGTGAAGAAATGATCCCCAAAAATGTCTTACTTGTGTACATGCAGATTATTGATTCTAAGAGCTTACATGGATTGCCTTTCACAATTATTTGATTGTCACAGTAGTGCTGATGTCTAACTCTATTATTCTTGATACAAAATCTTTCTTTAATGTAAACTTCGTAAGCAATAAACATGTAGACTGGAAGCAGCCTTACCAGCGTAATTTTCTGAGTGTTCTATGATTCTTTACAGCGGAGAATTTCGACCAAGTGAAAGAGGATCTGAGGAATGCAAAGCAAGATGTAGAAAATATGGAAGAGAAACTGACTGGTTTGATTGAGAATGCACAAGAAAGTAAGCTATGTTAAGTTCAGAGTACCATCCATGGCTTGTCTCGAATGGGTGGGGTGCGGGAGCGGGATGGGAGCGGGATGGGAGCGGGAACGGGCACACCCTTTCGAGATAAGCCCCCCCGGTTATCTCGAATGGACGCGTTCCCAGCGAGAAGTTCAATGAACGCGCCACTTCGAGACAACCGGGGGGGCTTTCCTCGAATGAGTGTGTTGAGTAGACTTTTGTAATAGACGTTTTAGAATTTTTTTGGAAAAATGTACTCTTGCTGGTTTTTTCGTTTTTCTTTTGTCTAAGATGTAGAAAATATAACCGGCAGTGGCGGCACCAGGATTTTTAAAGTGGGGTGGGGGGGGGGGGGGCAAAAGAAATTGTTGGGGGCAAGGGCGGACAAACAAAATTTTTTTTTTTTTTTTTTTCACTCCGAAAATTATTGGGGGCAAAGCTTCTGACTGGGGGGCAAATGCCCCCCCCCCCCATGCCCCCCGGTGCCGTCACTGATAACCGGGGGTTGTCAAATGAATGTATGAGGTTGCATGAATTCATAATGGAATGTTCATTTAAAAGTCAAAGGTCTGGTCGGGCAGACAGTCCAGAATAGAATGTTAATTCACTGCGGCTTTTTTTTTTACGGGGGGGGGGGGGGGGGGGGAGGCACAAGATGGCCATGCCCCACCCCTTATTGGTGGGTGAGTAAGAAAATAGGAAGATGAATGAGGAAGATGAAAAAATATTCCCGGGAAAATGTAAATAGGGGTCAATTTTCGCAGACTCTGGTGGTTTCCTCCCCGGGGATAGGTGGGGGGGGGGGGGGGGGTTAATTTCCTAAATTGCCTGGATAGGGGGTCCAATATCTCAGAAAATTTCCCGGGATAGGGGGTAAAACAAATTCCAACTTCTCCGGAATAGGGGGTCACTTTTGAAAAGGAGTTACGAGCATAGGCCTACCCCTGGTATGGGGAGTTGGGGGCCGGGTACAAACGACCTTTTGATATGAGTTTTGACTTTTGATAGTGGGTATTGATAGAATGATAGTGGCATTAAAAGGTGTTTCTAACTTTGGAAAGATGATAAACACACCTTGGCTTATGTCAGCACATGTCTGTAACACAATTTCACAATATTTAACAGGTCACGCCAAAAAAATAAAAATAAATTAACAATCCTAGCTACGCCACTTGCCCTTTCTTCCCCGTGTGTTTTAATGCATAATTATTCAATTCTCCGATTTATTTTGCACAAATAATGATTTCCTTGTCAAAAGCATTTTTAGATACCGTTTTTTTATATTTTCTACATCTTAGACAAAAGAAAAACGAAAAAACCAGCAAGAGTACATTTTTCAAAAAAAAATCTAAAACGTCTGTTACAAAAGTCTACTCAACACACTCATTCGAGGAAAGCCCCCCCGGTTGTCTCGAAGTGGCGCGTTCATTGAACTTCTCGCTGGGAACGCGTCCATTCGAGATAACCGGGGGGGCTTGTCTCGAAAGGGTGTGCCCGTTCCCGCTCCCATCCCGCTCCCGCACCCCACCCATTCGAGACAAGCCCCATCGATTGATTAGAGTACTGTATAAGCAGATTAATTAACTCTGAATGATTGTCAACAATGGAGAAACAAAGAATAATTACAGTACTGGTAATTTGTATTCTAATTTCTTAGGGGTAAAAGGAAATTTGTCAAACCATGTTTTTGTTTGTTTGTTTTTTCTTGAAGAAGAGAAACTTTGGTGGCAATATATTTTTGAATGAAAACAGAAATAGCTGATTTATTGCAGGATAGAGTGGCAAATGTGGATCAACCGTAGGAAAATTGAGATAATTAATTATGGGAATCTTGAATCAGTGAATTTGTTACGTGACTGTGTTAAACAAACGTTTTGCATACGCACGTAAAAAGTTTGTTGACATTATTGTTTTTACAGAGTTGGAAATAATGGAGCAGAAGAAGAAAGATGCTGAGGTTTTACTGGGCACTGTGGAAACAAAGGTGAATTAGATTGTGTACTTTATGCATTATTTGTTGGTGGCTCACCAGTTCTTGTCTCTCCACTGAAAGTATGTGATATAACAGTGTAACCTTGTCTTAAAGTGATTTGGTAACTTTGTAGAGGCTTGATAAAATTTGAGCTGCCTGGCCTTACATGCTATCATTGTATGTAATATGGTGTAAAAATGAAGCCCAGGGGGAAAAAAAGCACTTCAAAATCATCATATCCTTCACAAAATTAAGTAAACATATGCAAGTGACCAGAAATGCCAGACTCATTTTCCCCCATAGACTCAGTGTTACACTAAAGCGTATGACCACTAAAGCGTATCTGGTCATACGCTTTCGTAAATGGGAGTATTCAGTCATAGATATCTTAATAATAGCATTGCATATTTGAAAACCTTTCTATGCCTGGCTATTTATTTATCCTTCTGAACATCATTATACAAGACAGATATCAAAATTCAACAATTTATTAAATCAAGTCTCCACAAAGTTACCGAATCCCTTTAACAAACTCCAGGGGACCAAGGAAATTACCCCTTATATTTAAACCTCGTTATATCAGGGCTGAAATCAATAGAATACAAAGATCTGCAAAATCACATTGATATATTTAGAGTTTGTTATACCGGTAACAGTGTTCTTTAAAATGACAACCATGTTCCACTTCACCAACTTTGTTTACCTGTTAGAATGTTAAAAATACAAGGAAAGACAATGATGATAATCAAGGCCTGTTTTCTTTTTACTTGCTAGAAAGCCAAGCTGGAGTCATTGAAAGCCACACATGAACAATCCTTGGTGGGACTTGAGGGTGTTGAGATGGAAGGCATAGCCCTACCTGCAAAGCTTCAGAAACAGGTTAGCTTGTACACCACCTGCTCCAGTGACAATTGCACCGTTTTCTGTATCCTACATTAATCAGATTCTTAACATCAACCCAGGACCATATCCTGGCCCCAACCCTAAACCTAACCCAATAGACCGCTTTGGTAATGTATGCAAATTTTATTGTGACAATCTAAAAGCTTGCCGGACATAGCTACAAATGTATGCAAACTGGTTTCCAAGCATTGAGGCTTCCTCTCTTAGGTACAAACACACACAAAAAAGATTGAAAGTAAGCAAAGCTTGCTTTAAAATATGGATTATAATACAACCGTTGTAAAATTGTATTTAACAATAGCTGATTTTGACCACATATGGCACCCTACCACCCAGTTATTGACCAGTTGATTTGGCCGCACAGAAGAGTAATGTTAGTCAAATTCACTAACAGCGCTGTTAGCCTAACATTTCAAGGCCGCACAGAAGCTAACAGTAGTGGTAATGTTTTAACAACTCACTAACGGTGCCAGGGGCACCAATAGTGACAATGTTAGTGAATAATTTCTTGCGTGCGCTATAACTTGTCTCTCCTTTTTTTTTCATACCAAGTACTTCAACATAGACCTAGACTAATTAAGAATGTGTCGGGTAGCGGGTGACATAGATTTTGCTGATAACGACAGGAGGAGACCAAGATAATCCTTTTCAGGAAGAAAATGAACATGACTTTTTCAATTTGGAGAAAACTCGTTGTATGTTATTTAGTAATTCAATCTCATCTCTGGATGGTAATGTATTACTTAAAAACACCACATTTAAAATGGTCGAGGAGTTAAAGTTTCTTGGTTTACTTATTGATAATTTCAGGAAGAAAATGAACATGACTTTTTCAATTTGGAGAAAACTTATTGATAATAAGTTATCTTGGAAACCACAGACTCTGTATCTAAACAAATTACTCTCTAGAAATGTTGGTATTATAAACAAATTGAAATATTTGTTTCGCTCTCATGTATTACTCTTGTTGTATTCCACCTTGGTTCTACCCTACATAAGTTATGGCATTCTTGCTTGGGGCAACTGTAGCCTACTAAGTCTCAGTTGGATAGACTCTCAGTGATGAGAATAATTTTGAAAAAGCCTAGACTAGCTCCGTCTAAAATATTATTCTTTGAAAATAAATCGTTGAGACTAAACGATTTGTTTTATTACCAGTTAGGCAGTTTAATGTATCAAGTACAAATTCATGAATTGCCTCAGGTTTTACAATCAATGCTTAAAACGAATGATGGAATACATAGGCATTCTACACGACAATCATCTTTCTTTCATTTACCACTTCTTCGTACTCAGTTTGCCCAGAAAACATTAATCTAAACTGGGCCCTTCTATTGAAATCATCTTGATTCAAATCTAAAGCAAGCTTCCTCTCTTAAATCTTTTAGAAGAAATCTTAAACATTATCAAATTAGCTCTTACAGTGTAAGTCCATAACAGGGGCCTATCCAGGATTTCCCAATAGGGGGGAGGGGGGGGGGGGGGGGGCAGGCATTATTGATCGCCGTCCTGGGTGAGGGATCTAAGGGGAGGGGGTGCCCCCTCCCCTTTGGAAAATTTTTGCTTCTGAAGAAGGGCTGAGATGCAAAATAGTCCTATATGTGACCAATTTTGAAGCCTATTTAATGAACAACTTTTTTTTTCCTATTTTTTTTTTACGACGGCCAATAGGGGGGGGGGGGGGGGGCGCCTGTTGCGCCACCCCCTGGATACGCCACTGCATAACAACTGTACAGTATTTGGTTTTCTACCTGTGTCTAAACAGAACATAAACAAAACCTTTCGTAAGACATCTTTTTATTCATACTTAATACACATACATGTATTATGTGTATCTGGTTTTTCTACTACTATATAAACCCAATAGGCTGACATTAACTGCTAGTATAATACTAGTTCATAGTATGCTTATTTTATTTTGATGTTTTAGTGATGTTGTGTGTGTATTGTTGTTTTTTTCCTTTTACACACGTCTTGTCTCGTCTCTTTATTGCTATATATGTATATGTATACATATACATAATTACATAGATGTATTTCTTAATTCTCTCTGTTATTGGGGAACCTCGTTTTAACAAGCTGTGCTTTTCCTTAGCTTCTCCCATGATACTGCTTTTTGGAATTGTTATTATGATATCTGTATTCGAAATTTTGAACGATGTATGCTCACCAATAATGGCAAATAAGCCTACTCCCATGAGTGAAGAGCTAAAAACTAAACAATAAATAAATAAATAAATGAGAAGTGGGCTTGCATTTTTTTTTGTGGTACAGTATCTTAATCTAAAAGCTAAATGCTAGTAGTTGCAGCAAGCAATAATTTCACTCGAAAGTCTTTGGAATCAAAGTTAACTGTTCATATAATTGTCGGTAATCTAGTAAGTTTATGCAATCAGAAACTTGAATAACCTTTGTTAAAGAATGAAACATACGCTGAAAACCAAGCACACAGTAGACCACCAACATAGATAAGCATATAGTGGGAACGTGTAGTATTATTGATTAGAAAAAGACCCGTCACCCGGCAGGAATGTCATGTTTATTTTGGTCATTTGCCAGCAAATATACATTTTAAAACGTGAATACACAACGCACGCGCACTGTGCTATGCTGCATCAACAAGATTCATCAATCTATACATAGATTACTACGCACAAATCATAGATTTTGCCTAACTCTATGGCTCAAATCCATTAACAGCGCTGTAACAGCGCTTTCTGTGCGGTCATTTTACCCGTGTTGTTAGTGGCTGATTTGTTTGTGACTTGTTAGCGCTAACAAAGCCGCTACTAACAGCGTATCTGTGCGGCCGGCACTGAGCATTTCGTTATGCTATGGAAGATAGCACTGTTCGTACTCTTTCACATTACCAAAGTATAAAAAGCAGGTTCATGGAAAAGCTCGTCACTAGGTGCTCAGAGAATGTATGTGCATAAATTTGCATACATTACAGAAGCGGTGTATTGCAACCCTAACCCTACAGTGTATCTTTGATAAAATAAAGCCCTGAGCAAATTCTGACTTGTAAAATTACGCTACAGTGGAAACACAGTATAACAAGGTTTCTTGGGACCATCAAAATTACCTTGTTATATCAGGAACATTGTTATATCAGACCTCTTTATACTGAGTTTCCACTGTACTCTGTTTCGTTGAGATGCCACAGAGACTATGGAAAGGATTGAATCAAGTCAAATGGATCAAAGCTTTAACTCAAAAAGTTCTAGTGATATTACGTTCTTGTATAGCGCATGTCACATTCTGACAGAACATCTATCTGAGCTTCCAAAGTGCTTAGGAAATTGTTAACGAGCAACAGCCATGCTGCCTTGATAATGTGCTGTTGTATTCAAGAAAATTTTGCCTACCATTTAACTCACCTGGGTGGAGTGTGGCGTGTGGCAACTAGGGAATGTTCTAACAAAGAAAATTATTTGTCTTAACTCTTATTATTCCAAACAACTTATTTTGTGTGGTCCTGTGAAGTTTCTTATGATTTGATATCCCTTAAGTTCTCATGTTCTATGCTGGAGTCTATCCAAAGTGGAAACCACCTGTCAGTCACATTACATCTTTGTTTCCTTTGATGATTGAACAGAGAGAGAGATTACGGACCACTGAGCTGGCACTCCAAAGATGTGACCTGTTACTCACTGAACACAAGAGGGCGGTCTCCAGGCTGCAGGAGAAATGTTGCATGGCTAGAGCTATTCAGCAGGAATGCCAGCAAACAGTGGAAAATTTACAAAGGCAGAAAACTGAGCATGATGAAGGAACGAAAGAGAATCAAGAATGGTAAGATCTCTGACAAGGTGATATTAATATATGTCATATTTACAGAATTCATTTCATATTTTTTTTTTTTTAACTGTAGTGGAGTGCCATGGTGTGCTTAAAGTGTACCAGTCACCTAAAAAAATAATTTGTGAACAGCTAGAATGTATAAAATCAACCTCAAAACACCACTTTACCTGGCCTTCAATGGGTTAACGGTTACAGAGTAAGAAGAAAATAAAGGATAACATAAAACCCCCTTGTGCGGAACCGAATTTGGAGTTTGGTTCCGCGTGTGCACTTATTCTATGCCAGCGCGTACGGGTCCATTGGCTCCTCACTGCTTATGGGGAATGTATTTCAACTTGCAATATCTCTTTATAGAATCAATATTTATCATCATCATCAATCCAGTTTTGATCCGGGTATATTCCCCGTTGACGGGGGTGGCCGGATTTACCTCACTTTGTAGCAATCTTTCTCACACCCGCCCTCCATCTCGCACGATTCATGGCATCCTCCCTCCTCAAACCAACTCCACTACACTCCTCCTCAACCTGTTTTCTCCATGTTTTCCTCGGTCGTCCTCGCTTCCTCGGGCCCTTCACTTCAAACTCCAGAGCTTTTCTCAAAATGTGCCTGTCCTCCCTTCTCAGCACATGCCCATACCATCTCACTCCATTTGCTTTTGCCATCTGAGCCACTGATTCTTCCAGTCCTAACATCTCCAACAGGTCCTTGCTCCTTTTTCTATCCATTAGTTTCACTCCACACATTGCTCTCACCATTGCTCTCTCAGTCCTCGCCAAGATCGCCAGCTCATTCCCACCTAAACACCATGTCTCACTCCCATATAACATCACTGGTCTTACACAGCTGCGATAGACCATTCCCTTCACCTTCAACGAGAACCTTTTTGAGTTCAACAGCTCTCCACATTCCCTGAACGTGATCCAACCAAATCTTGTTCTTGCTGTGACAGCTGCCTCGCAACCACCACCTGCGTTCACTCTATCCCCCAGTTAACAAAAGCTACTCACTGTTTCGACCTCATCACACAACTTCTCCACAGGTTCCACGCACCCTCCAGCACACTTCCTACATTTACTACACATAAAATCTCTCCCTAGCCTTGGGGTCACCCTCCTTACTTTGGCACACCTTCCATGGATCCATTTCCTACATTTCACACACATCACAGAATTTGCCATTACCCTCTTCCCACATATGCCACATGGATCTATCTTACTCGCAGACATTTCGCCTTCTGCCCCACTAACTACCAACTTCGTCTTTCCCAGGTTCACCTTCAGCCCCTTGCTCTCAAATGCTTCCTTCCATTTCCAGAACTTCTCTCTCAATCCCTCCATCGTCTCACTCAACAGAACCAAGTCATCCGCGTACAACATCTCAGTCATCAGACCTTCTCTCGCACTCTCCGTAACCACATCAACCAAAATTGCAAAGATCAGTGGTGATAGCACCGATCCTTGGTGTACACCAACTTTCACCTCAAACTCTTCAGACAGCCCTAACCCAACTCTAACTCTTGTCTTTGCTCCATCATACAAACTCATCACTGCTCTTACTATTACCTCTGGTATGCCTCTCTTCCTCATTGCCCACTACATCACCTTCCTCGGGACCCTGTCAAATGCCTTCTCCAAATCAACACAACACATATACAACTTTTTTGCCTTATCTCGGTACTCCTCCTGCAACCTCCTTAGAATGAACACTGCATCTATTGTTCCTTTACCTGGCATAAAGCCAAACTGCATCTCGTCCACTGTCACCATATTACGTATTCTCTTCTTCAGCACTCTTTCTACAATCTTCATTGCATGCTCTAATAACTTCACTCCCCTATATGCCCCACAATTCATTGCATCCCCTTTTCCCTTAAAAATCGGAACTACAATACTCTGTACCCACTCATCTGGTATTCCTCTACCATCCAGCACAGCCTGACACAACTCCATCATCACACCAATCCCAGTCTCTCCACTCGCCACTATCATTTCAACACTTCCTCCGAGGGTCCAGTAGCCTTTCCTGCCTTCATTTCCCCCAACGCCTTCACCACTTCCTCCCGACTTACTCGCTCAACCGGCCCTTCCACCAAGTCTGCCTCCCCTTAATTTAAAGCTCATATTTTGAAAATAGTATCTACCGACATTGAACCCTTAACATACAGAGCAAAATATGTTTTGGTGATTGGTACACTTCAAGCTTTGGTACTTCAAATTGTTTTAAGAGTAGCAAATTCAGATGTATGGCTTAAGGGCCTATCCCATTGGCCTGGAGACTAGGTGGTGACCGAGTGGCGACTTGAGTCTCCGCTGTGTCTCCTGGAGACTAGCTAGGTCTCCGGGGGGTCGCAGGAAATTCAAATATAATTGATTTTTTAAAAGATGTTTTCCAGTCTCCAACAGGTCTCGGAGACTAATTTTCTAATTTTGTCCGCGACTGGGGAGACGTCTCCGAGACCTGCTGGAGACCAAGGAGATTGAGGAGACGTTGCTGCGACGCCGTGGAGACGTCTTCAAGACCTGCTGGAGACTGGAAAAAGTCTCAAAAAAATTGAAAATGTTTAAATTTCCTGCGACTCCCTGGAGACCCAGCTAGTCTCCAGGAGATGTCTCCGCAACCAGTGGAGACTCGAGTCACCACCAGGTCGCCACCTAGTCTCCAGGCCAATGAGATGGGCCCTTTACTGCTGGAGACCAAATAAAGATCATTCGAGACAGTAGTGAGAGGAAGGCATAGAGCAATGCAGAAATTGCACAATTCAGTTACGGAGAGGATTGAGGAAAGTCGTGAGGAAGAAGTGTGCAATCTGAAGGAATCATTCCATTACAGATACTGTACATCAAAATATTGTCATGCTTATAATATTAACAAATTAAAAAAAAAACATCAGAGTGAGAGGAGATCTGGAAAGCTGAAAATAGAGCTTTGGAATAAATGATGTAATACTTTTTCAATGTGGGGATCTCCGCTTTACAGAAAATCCCGAGAGTACAACAAAGTAATTTTTTTATTTGTCAAATTTCTGATTAATTATTAATTGCATTCTTTTGAAGCAACTGGCAAGTGGTAAAAAGCACTTTCACTTTACCCCATGTGATGTTGTATATTTGTTTTATATATTTAGGTTAGAGAAGTCTCTTCAGGCACTCAAACACATAACAGGGATCAGTAATATCAGAGTTAAAGACCAAACGGTGACCCTTGACCTTAGCTGCAATGGGCCAACATCAGAGGTCAAGGCAGAGCTCAAGATGACCTTCAAATGCTCAGCTGATGACAACGGAGAGAGCAAACTTGTCGCTGCTCAGGTTTGTTTATTTCTTTATTTATTACTTTATTTTTCAGTTTACTTTAGAATCAGAAAGTTTTGTGACATCAAACTTTCACAGACTCTTTAATAACGTTTGGGATTTTTCAGGCATGTATAAGTGTCTGGTTCTACAGTACTAAAATTAAAAGCTAATAAGTAGATATACGGCCATATTTGTTTCACATAGACTGGACACCAGGGGCCGTATTCTGAAAACGATGTCATCTTTTATGTTAGTAAAACCATGGACCCTAATGTCATAACAATTCAAAATCAGGACAAGTCATTGGTTAATATTGCGCAGAGATGGCTGTGATCGCGTAAAGTTATCAGAGACATCTGCGCAAGCACCAGTGATTAGTGTTTATTGCGCGCAGTTTCAGTTTGTTATGACAATTAAAGTTTTTCTTAACATGAAAGATAACATAGTTTTCAGAATACGGCCCAAGGGCAAGTATTGGCCAATGACATATTAATACACTATTTATCTGCATTAACTCATTGAATACCGAAGTCTGTTATTCCCTGTGGCTTTATATACTGGTTAGCACTATATGATCTCTCTCAATTTCTTATTTAGCTTGGTCAAGAAATATTAGACTGTAGTGATGTCATCTCAGAAGCCATAAGCTTGAATGATCCTGTCCTACTGATCAGAGAAGTCCAACGCAGACTCAACAGCCACGCACCGGTACTACAAGAAGTTGAGAGCTTACGTCATCAGTGAGTAGCATATATTCCCTTATAGAAATGAACATGATCCAAGAGCTCCATTAAGTAACGGTGAATTTGTTCAAAGTCTGTAGTTGAATTGTGAATGAATGAATGAATGTTTAGAACTGTTTAATCTCTGATACATACATGTGAAACTTTTTTTCAACTGAAGTTATTACAGGTACATAAGGGAGTTTTGTTGTATTTATAACTTCTTGAAGAATCTGTTCTTTGACCGTTTGGCACATGCAAGCAGAGAGATCACACTATGAAATTTGCCATAAAGAAATTTTTTTCACAATGAAATAAAATTGTACTATGAAAATATTTCATTTTTGGTTTCTTCTCTTAGTTTGTACTCATTTTGGTATACCTGTACTGAAAGCCAAGCAAGTGCCTTCAGTATCCAGTCTTGTGAAAGGACACATGTAATAATCAGTACTCAATAATGCTAATTTTCATGAGCTGATATAAAGAGATGAATAATTTCACTTTCATTCATTTTGTTCCTAGATACGCTATTGACTACGTGCATGAGGAAAGGAAGCTACATGCTATGCTAGGTAGCAGCGGTCAGGTCGTATGTACTCTGACCATAGACAGTGGCTACCCAACCAGAGGGAAGGCAACGCTCACCAAGATAGAGGGAAATGGACATCATAAAGATCTCACACAATATAAGGTATTAGAGTCAGTACCCGATACTATACAGGGTGTTGCTAAAAAAAAGTAACCCAAGTTCAAAGTTCAACTATTTCAAAAATATGCTATTTCATATTCCATTTATCTTAGCAGTTTCTTCATTCAAAAAAGGTGGAGAGGGTTGCTGCTGCTTACCTGAGCTTGCAGCTGGGCCCTGGCTATGTTACACAGCATAAAAGTATACCCAGTGGTGTATCTAAGGGGATTATGGCGCCCGGGGCAGACAATGAAGTTGAAATTAACAAAAATCCTTGAGAAATAGTCGAGGAATTTAGCAAGGCGACCGAAAGTTGAGATTTCTTTCAAATACTGTTTCATGCATTTTATCCTATATTGGGGCGCAATATTTAGCAAGAGGGAAATGAAACTTATAGCATCATAGCAACTACAATTACATCTTTATTTTTTCAAATTTTGAACCCTTAAAAAAAAGAAGCTATTTAAGAACTATATATTGGGGGCGCGAAATTACGAGGTCCTGAAAGGAAATAATTATGCGAGAGCAAAGCGACCGAGCATTAGAAAATTTTCGCATTTTAAACCCTCAAACTGTATTTCTAATGCATTTACCCTGCAGATTGGGGGCGTGCATAACCCTTAACCCCTAGCGGGCCGTGGGCGGTTATATCCGCCCGGGAGTTATCTTTACAGCTGGCCGTGGGCGGCATCTGCCGCCCGCCAACTATCATCACATTTAACATCAAATGTCAAATTATTGCCAAAATATTGTAGTTTTCTAAATACATGATAAGCTTCATTGTTTTATAAACTTACGATTTTGAGTCAATTTGATATGGGATTACATTCGAATTTAGTGCGAAAACATGATTTTTTGGTAGAAAGTCAGATCACAAAGTCAGATCACGAAGGCATAATATACTACGATAACTTTCTTGAGCTCGCGCGCACGGAAAACATATCCCAGAATGCATTACACGTCGCTGGGCCCAGTAAAGGTCCTTTACATATTACTTGAAATGTACACGTACATTATAATCCCACTCTCCTACTTGTATACAAGCTGTGATCACAATGTACTACACACATAACAGAAAGTATCCTGGGCTTATAATACAAAAACTCCATCCTATAGGCATTTCTAGGACAGGAAATGGAACAAAGGAGCGTTATGTAATAGGACAAAGAGGCAGGGTTCTGCAAAGACTTTTTGTCAAAGAAAAGACAAGTTTAAGTCCAGACACTATGAATAGAAAGCTCTCAGCTGAGATTATCTCCCTGTAATACCTCCCTGAATGGTTATCAATTTGAATGCATTTTCAAAATGGACTGTAAAACTGTACAATATATTTTGTAGGGATACATGGTATCATCCTAATAATTTATTCTTCGTATTTTTTGTAATGCTAGCCCCTCTGTACATTTCTGACAGAACCCCTATTTTTCACTTGGATTGGTCCAATGAACTTGCTAATGCAACACCCCTATTTTTCCTGAATGGAACATTCCTACTATTCGTGCTCTGAAATGGGTCAATAGGTTTTACATGTATGAACAGAGAAGAAAATGAGAGTTTTGACCTCAAAAAGTAAGATTTTTATATCATTTAGTTTGTGAATTTAGGGGTGGAAAAATGAATTACTTTTAATGTTTTCATTGAAAGGATATATTAGAGAATATATTTTGTGTAGAAATTAATTGTGTAGGATGAAGAGAAGGTAAGATAAAATGGTGATAAACATGCATGAAGGTGTAAATCTGACTTTGCCTTTTTTTGGTGGCCAGACAAGGGGGAATGTACAGAATGGGTGGCACGGTAGGGGTTAAGGATTATCATTTTTCCTCATTTTCCCCCTTTTTCTTTCTCTCTTTTGCATATTTTGCACCCCCTTCAAGTGCCGCCCAGGGCACATACCCCCGCCCCTGAAAAATAGGTTTAAACTTAGTTTTTGTAGCAGAAGTCTCTCATTTTGGATTTTAAAATAACAGTCTTACCCCCAACAGACAGAGGGTAATTATTTTGAATGAGAGTACATCATTTTCTTTCGAAAAGGGGTCTGACTTGTTGGCAGTGAAACCTACTCTTCTCATATTTCCCTCTGATACGAGTGCACCTTTCATTGCTGTATGATGGGATTGCTCTGAACAGTTTGAAAGCAAATTTCCACGAGGGAGTGAACATTCTTTTCTTTTAGAAGTGAAAGTCCGCTTGGTCAAGTGTGTGATCCCTAATTAAAGGGTGTTTTCATATATCTGTGTAAAAATATTATGGTTGGGAAACAATTTTTTCTTGTCAAAGAAAGGAAAATCATTTTCATGTAGAAACTGATGATCTAAAAAATATCAATGACATACAATCTAATTTTCCTGCAATGAGGCAAAATTAGATGGTCACGTGTGTGAACTTTTGTTTAATTTTACAAAGAATGGCCCAGTAGGACCCAGTAAATAGTTTGCAGGTATCATATCAAACATGAAGGGGAAAAATCGCCTAAAAATTAATTTGTGTTCAGTGAGTATAAAACTCCATCCCCAAAATCTTACCCAGCATTTCATGGCTGAACAGAGTATGGAGAAAAAAAGATAAGATAAAAACCCAGTGTACGGGACTCAAGCGCGAGTTGGGTTCTGTGCTCGTGTGTGCTCGTGTGTGCACGTAAATTGTGCTTCGAGTACTGGGTAGTCCACTGATAAGTCACTCTTCCTTCGTTTAGCAAATTCTCTCTACAGATATTTAAAACTGGTATTTTGAATAGACATGTAGTTATATTTGGCAAGGGAACCCAAAGTTTAGAGCAAAATATTGTTTGGTGATTGGTGTTCATGTATGTGAATATACAGTGGAAACTTGTTATAAAGATCTCCAGTATAACACGATTCCTGTTATAACAAGGTAATTTGCTGGTTCCAGGTCTTTATGTTCTTTTGTTTTTTTACCCTGAAAAAAGGAGATTCCAGATGTAACAAGGCAATTTTCATGGTCCCAAGGTCCTCGTTATAGTGAGTTTTCACTCTATGTGAAAATAAATCCCATCATTTTTATTTGTGTGTTGTGTATGATAAACAAGATCTTGGAGATTTTCATCAAGATAATTGCACTATTTTCATCTTTTTCTCATTTATGCAGCCACCTATGGAGAATCCAACAATGAGCGATTGGTTGATGTACCTACAAGATAAACTCTGATAACACTCTGCTCTTCATTTTGTTACTCACACTTATGCGAGGTTATTGTAGATAAACTAGTACTTTGTACCTTTGTACAGTGAAGTCAAATATTCTATCATCCTAAAATGTAGGAGGAAGTATTTTCTAAAAATGTTGCTGATTATATTGGTGTTTTTACCTCTTCAACTTAAAGGTCGTGACCGCGGCTGAAATTGACACAGCCCCTGAAATTGACACAGCCCCATATAGTGATGGTTCCTTCCGTAACACTTTGTCCACATCTTCATTGATGTTGACGATTACAATTTTTAAGGAATTAGTCATATGACACATCCAAAACATATTGACCTGTGACACTTTCAACGTCTAAGGTTTCAGAAGCAGCCTGTTTCAGACATGTACTGGTGTTTCATTGCCAGAAGATGCAGTTTTGTCCAATATACTTGTACATAATATAGTGGTATATATATCCTCCATGAACGTCCTTGGCACTCGGCATCCCTCTTCATTTTTTTTTAAAATTTATACTTCTGTCATTTTGTGTGCAAAGGGAATGGATGAAAATGTCACTTTGGCTAATAGAACTAAAGTGAGTTATGTTTTAAACCACAATAATGTATCCAAAATTCTGTTGCTCAATATTAAGCTAATGATAGGCAATCTATACACATGTGGTGTACGCCATTTCAAGCATTGATCTCAATGGCATCAATCGTGAATAGGAAATTAACCTGTCCCAAAAAGAAGAAAGCCTGAGAATACCTCTGGATTGAAACAAATTGAAATGTGTGTTAGAGCAAATGAAATAATAAATAAAAATAAATTGGTGAAAGTTTGAATGAAGTCGGATAAACATTAAGAAAGTACTGTACAAAATATTTAGTGTTCTCAGCTTTCATTCACAATTCTCCAATTTTTCACCAACATATTTCTCAGATTTTTCTGCTTTCACACAACTCAACTTTTACAAGTTTAATTGAACATTTAATAACCCTAACACAGGCTTTCTCAGAGGTTTTCATCTATGTATGTAAATATGTACGTATTCTGCACATATACTTTAACAAATAAGCATGTAGATATGTAAATTCATTAATTTGGTAGAATCTAAAAACTTGCTCGTGAATGTTTGGTGACACAAAGATTTGTGTAGTAATAAACAAAAGACAATAAATAACAAGGTTTACTTGTTTTTGTTTTTTCTTCTTAACCCTTTAGTCACCGAGCCTGTGGACTTGGACCCATGTATCATGTATTGTAGGGGATATTGGGCGCTGAAACTTTGTGTGCTATCTTTACACAGTCATTTACAATCCGCACTGAAGCGATGCATTACTGTGGAAGGATTTTTCATACAGCAGGATCTATGCTGCAAGATGCTGCAAGGAGGTTTGGTTTAAACCATGGTTTAAACCCCCACCTGGGGTTTTTAAGCGTAGTACGTGCACACAGAATCCGATCTAATCATACTTTCCTTGAGCGCGCGCATGGGCAATGCGCGCTTATTTGCGCTATTTTAGTACGCTTACAGAGGTTTAAACCTTACCCATGGTTTAAACCTCCTTTCTAAATTCGGACCTAAAAGGTTGAGTTCTCCCATTTTTCCTGCTTCTCTTTGATGAAATGTGAAATGCTCATGTAAAACCTGTATAATTTGCAGGAATTCTTTTAAAAACTACTGAAACTTGGCTAAGACAGCTCATGTCAACTGGGGAAAAAGTATGATGGGAAATGAGGACACATGAAGAGTGTCAACCATAAAAAAAATCACATCACACCATCCTTTTTCCCAATCTTCTCTGCTTTGTCAAGTTGTGACTTGCCAGCTCAAATGCAGCAAAGTAAATTTCAGAAAGTCTTTTCAATAAAGATTCAAGCCATTTGACACTCAAACTAAACACAACACTGTTTTGATCTAGCTGAGTTTTTTATTGTATCAACAATCTACATGTACATGTAGTCCGATATGTTGAAGAGAAACAATCTTAAAAATACATGTATACAATCTTTAGCAGGAAAAGTCATTTGATCTAAATGAATCCCAGTACAGTGAAACCTTGTTATAACAAAACTCCTTGTAACCAAGGAAATGACCTTCTTATTGAAATCTTGTTATATCAGTGCTATGAAACAATAGAATACAAAGAAGTGGAACAGACAAAATGACCTTGTTACGATATGAGAGTTTGTTATAACATGAGGTTCCACGCTATTTATTCCCATATGCTACCAACCAAATCAGAGTTTGCAGTATATCTGGGCCCTGTTTCATAAAACTTGTGATCAATAACAAGTTGCAATAACTGTTGTAAGCTCCCGAAATCCTTGAAGCTGATTGGCTGAGAGCAAATTTATCATAGAAATCAGGCCCTGATGACTATTTATTTGAAAGCCCTACTTGACTAGAGCTTGGGGTCAGACCAAATATAAAGTGAAATGATACTGATGTCAATCATGTTCATACTACAGTGGAACCTCATTATAAACACCTCATTATAACAAGGTCACTTTGCTGGTCCTACTTTGTATTCTATTGGGTTTTTTTAGCCCTGATATAACGAGGTTTCAATATAAAGAGGTAATTTCCTCGGTCCCAAGGAGTTTGTTATGAGGTTCCGCCGTAACTGATAATTCTCATGTTCACACTGCCAAAATACCTGATAACAGGCCAAATGACTGAACACCTTTGACTTGCAATTTTCTAGGTATGCTGTCTTTGATGGACAAAAAGATTGACAGAATTTGTACAAATGGACAGATGCATCTGATTGCCTGGATGGTAGAACCCTTGCAAAATCGCAGTCTAGATTTCAAAGATAAACAAATTATTTAGCCACAAATCTGCTCGATCCTTGATTGACTGACAGCGGTAAGATATTCAAATACAGATGGACGAAATCTCTCTTAGACTGATTTCAACAACACAGTGCGATAAGTGAAGTGAGAGTGATTATGAGAGTTCTTCCCAAGAGCCTTGCTTACAAATAAACATGAGTAAAACAATAGCAAGTGCATGACAAATCTAATCAGCATCATGATCAAAGATATTCTGAAGAAGGAAAAAATAATCACTGAAAATTGACAATTAGTTCTTTTCCATCGAAAAAACCCCAAAATGTCTAACAATTTTATTTTGAAGAATCGTTAGTCTTCGAAAAACAAGGAAAGAAAACTGTAAGCTGAAAATACAAACAAGCTACAACTGTTTCTTCCCCTCTCATCAAAAATTTTCTAAAAAAAAAAAAAATCAACAAATTGTATATATACATGTACAAAAACAAGAACTTCACATATCAGAGTTCATGAGCAACACACAAAGAACTAGATCTAAAACCTTACAACAAATCTTACATTACACTCCATTGTATATAAAACAAATATACAACCGATACCAACTTGACCACTTTAAAAAGACTACGTGTAATAAGAAAGTCATGGGAACTACAGTACACGCTGTTATTTTCCAGCAATTAAATTCTCGCTGCACAGTTGCTTGCTCGTCTGTACACCCACTCCATATATTAATTTACACAAATGCATAGGGCATGTGCAACTACACACACGTGCTCGAAAATGAATTGGACACACACATTACAGTAATGTGCTGAAGCGTACAATTCAAACCGCATAAGAAATCATACTAATATTTTCGCGAGTTCTAGAATTTGTGCTTGCTGAAAATATCACGAAACCCGCGAAAATTTCCAAGTTTACACACCTAAAACCTGATCTTTGTTATCTATGAGGAAAATAGCAAAAAGATAATGATCATGGAATTGACAGTCCCTTTCGAACTTGGAATGGAAAAAGCCCATCAATACAAAGTTGATAAATACTCATTCCTAGTTACAGACATTCAAAATAATAGCTATGAGGTAAAGTTTTTGACAATTGAAGTTGGTTCACGAGGATTCATTTCATCAAACAACATTTAAAGACTGAAAGAGATGTTGGGCTACTTGCGTGAATGGAACACAAAGCCGCACAAATTTCGGGACAAACTCAGTAAAATGGCGCTTATTTTGTCTTTTGCAATTTATTGCGCGAAGGACGAACCCACCTGAAAAGACTGTAATAACTTGTAATAACTCAATCATAACTCATTAACCGAATAATAATAATACTGATAATAACAATTATAATAGTAATAATGGGGCAGCCAGGCTGCATGCATGGGTGCCTGGATGTGGATGATTCCAATCGCCTGTTGCGGATAGTTGTGCTTCGGTGGTCGGAGTGCGAATTGTGTGAGTTTTGTACTGCTGGGACAGACAAGTCATAGTATTAGTCCGACCTAGCAGCACTTAATATACATGTACATGTGCGATTCGTGTTCCGACTGTCGGAGCGCTTGTTCGTGGCGGGCGGGTGGGTTCGTCCATGTCCGGGCGCTTCACGTAATTTCGTTTCTAATTTTGCAACGTTGTGGCTAATTACTTAATCCTCACCTTACAGATAAGCATAAAAGAATTAAAAGGTATTAGAAGAACATGTCTGAGCTACTTTGACCAAGAGGCTGTATTGGACGTTTAGGCAGGATGGTTTTAAGCAGATCTGGTTGTCTATAAGGCGGCATGTACTTGCCATGGGAGCTTCAACCATTTATTCTGGGACCTAGTGTGGCCAGTACATGGAGGCCTAATAGAATTGAAAGCTAAAGAGAGAACATGTCTTGGTTGCTTTAACCAGGAGGCTGGATTGGAGGTTCAGGCGAGGTGGTTTCAGGCGGTCCTGGGTCGTCTATAAGGCCGTATGAACTGGTGTGGAGCGGTGGCCTTCGGAACACTAGGTATATAACGGGACCACGTCCCGCATCTGGGCAGAAGGTGGAGACCCAATAGAAGTGAAAGCTAAAAGGAGAAAATGTCTGACGTGCTTTCACCAGGAGGTGCAGGCTCCGACGCGATTTCAGGTGGTTCTGGTTGTCTATAAGGCGGCATGTACTGATGCGGCGCAGTAGCCATCGGAACTCCTGGCATATAACTAGGGACAGTGGGCAGCTGGGGTTGTGGCACCCATCCTGGTTGAACTGCTGCAGATGGTATGGTGTAGGGGTAGCCGGGCTGGTACTGTGGCTGGACTTGATGAGGGGTGGGGTAGCCAGATGGTATAGACTGAGGGGGGTTGACAGGCTGCCATTCACCTAGAGGCTGAGGTGCTGGCTGAGGTACTTGCTGGGGTGGTATCTAGGTAGTTTCATGTCAGGGAAAGAAAATAAAGGAAATAAAATTAGCATTAAGCCTCTATCAAAATACATTATTCTGAACATATTAAACAACATTTGTACCTAAAAACACCTATCAAATAGAAGAGAGTACAATCCTTGAATAGACAGAACATCATCAGAGCTATGACATATAGCAAAGAAAACGTGTTGAGAGAATAATTGCCAAGCCCAGCCCTTTGGCAAGTCACTACTTCACCATGCAGATGAAGTAAATGGATACATGGTAAAAAGAAATTCTTTTAAATGGTTGATTGCCTTATCATGGTAACTCAATAGTATTCAGCAGTTTGTATCCTAAGGTTAGAAGCATTTCATACACCCGCAACTGCTCTCATAATGATCATAACCATTACTGCCAATCTTAAAACCACATATATGTGAGAGATCATCAATTCTTCCATGTTATACGAATGCATGCGGATAACTCATATATTTAAATTCATGCAAAATTATAGCAAAAGAAATTTTTATTTCTACCATGGATTTACCCACCTGTGGTGGTGCTTGCTGGGGAACTGGCTGCGCCTGTTGGTAGCTCCCGAGGGGTGGGACGGCGTACCTTTGTCGAGGTTCCGATTGAGTAGGAGGGCTTTCAGAGGGAAGAAGGGGCATCTCAGCATCACCTGGAGGAGGGGGCGGGGGTCCTTCACTCTCTACGTTTGGGAAGTCTACTGCTGTACGAGACTGCAAGAGAACCCAAAATTAAACTCTCTTAAGGTTCATTCACACACGAAGCAGTAAACCATCACAGCAAAATAACAAGCAAAAGATACGACTGCGTCTTCAATATGCCTCCGCTTGTATTCAGATAATTCCTGATCACCTACAAGTATAATATAGTTGATGCGCATTCATCAAATGGTTACTGCAAAATTGTGATTTAAAACACTAAAATCCTATATTACTAATTGACCTCTGACTATAAAGCAATATATTCAGTTCTTGAGATATTGTGGAAATATAGCCAAAAACTGTATTAATATCATGTAATTTGGCCGCTGAGACCTGCAAACCTGTGACCTTTGACCTACTTACCCCCAAATTCTAATCAGTTCATTTTCCTATGGTAGTACATGCTGGTACGAAGTTTGATGTTCCGAGCTCTAACAGTTCTTGAGATACTAGTACCAAGTTTGAAGTTCTTACCTCAAACAGTTCTTGAGATATCGCAGTAACGAGGCTAAAAAACAGTAATTTCATGTAATTTCATGTAAATTGACCTCTGTGACCTCTGACCTTTGACCTACTTACCCCAAAATCTAATCAGTTCATCTTCGTATAGGGATACATACTCGTATGAACTTTGAATTTCTTACCTCAAACAGTTCTTGAGATATAGCAGTAACGGTGCTAAAAACCAGTAATTTCATATAATTTCATGTAAATTGACCTCTGTGACCTCTGACCTTTGACCTACTTACCCCAAAATCTAATCAGTTCATCTTCGTATGGGGATACATACTAGTACCAAGTTTGAGGTTCCTACCTCAAATGATCCTTCAGATATCGCGGTAAGGAGAAGTGGGACGTAATTTCATGTAAATTGACCTCTGTGACCTCTGACCTTTGACCTACCGTATAGTCACGTGTACACGGCGCACACGTATATAAGGCGCACCCATACTTTCGACCCTCTGTATTAAAAAAAAAAAATATTGCCGTCTTTGCACATGGCGCGATTCTATCGCGTGATAATACATACGAGGCTCGGAATCGGCCCCAGAATGAGTGAAAGTTTGAACTTCCAGTCATATCAGCGCCGCTACTTAGCTCCGCAAAAATCTATCAGTACATATGTATACAGTGTGTGTATACGTAGGGGTATGTGTGTGTACAACGCCGTTAATAGCGCACACTTCATTGTATGAGCAAGACAGGGAAACTCACGCGGGAGAGCTTGGAAGAGAGAGAGCGTGAGCGAGGGAGCGAGGGAGCGAGATGAATATTTAGGGGGCAGGGCTAGGGACAGAACATAATATATCATTGCTGGTTTGCATATCTAATCCGGTGTAATGATATAAAAATGAATGAAACAAATCAACGAAATTTACTCCGGAATGGAAACTCGGCGTTTGAAGAAATAACAACACCACACACACAAACATACCAAAAAATAAAAAATAAATAAATCACGGAAAAAGAAAAACTCTGAGAAGAAAATATAAAATGAAAAGATAGCTTTCAGGTCTTTAGAAAAATTCGAGGCACAAATTTATTCATTGTTAGAGTACATCAGAATTAAGAAATATTAAGATAAGGAATAGTAATAATTTTCTTTAAAAGTAGGCCTACCGAAAGAGGGAATTTACGAAGAAAAAACCTAGATCAAATATCAAAAGCAATGGTCAACAATTAAGCCTGCCCCTCACTTAAAAATATAAGACATTGAAGAATTATAAAGGAAAACCCCTCCAAAATTTGAGGAAACAAATATTATTCATACCACAGTAACGGTACAAAATAATAATTCAAACTAGGCTACCAATCGGAAGAAAAATTATTGTTCGTTAGAATCGAAGAAAAAAAAATGGCGCCCGTAGGTCACATGTAAAATAGAAAAAGGAAGATGCCAGAGGCCGTTTATAAAGAGAGCTGTAACACGCGCATAATAATCCTGCACGTATGCTGTCTTTGTGTAAAACATGGCGGATCAGTGTAGATACTCTCTGTAGCTAGCTCATGCCGTTTATCGCGCGCGCGCCACCTCTTGGTCATACCACGTACAGTCATCTACAGCCACCTTGCGAACAAATGAAAAAGACGATCTATTTTCATCATTATAGCCGCGAATTCAATCTGGTTTTCGTCATTACAGTTATGAAAGTGAAGCTTAGACTAGGATTATACTGGCCATGTATGTAGAATTTCGATAATTGTTTTATAAAGCGGAGTTTTTAATATAAAAATCGGACAATTGTCGTTCAACTGCACACTACCCCGATACAGTGCAATGACATAGGCCTAGTGTTACATGTGATATGTCCGGCCGCGCCGGGGGCCTGGGGCGGCGGGTAGCGCTGGCGGGCAAGACCCAGTAACAGCTGCATTTCGTCGTCATTTCCTTGTACTCGTTTATATGGCGCACCCCGACTTTTGACATTCTCTGCCATGAAAAAAAGTGCGCCGTATACACGCGACTATACGGTACATACCCCAAAATCTAATCAGTTCATCTTTCTATGGGGATGCATACTGGTACCAAGTTTGAAGTTCTCACCTCAGATAGTTCTTGAGATATCGCGGTAACGGTGCTAAAAACCAAGAATTTCATGTAATTTCATGTAAATTGACCTCTGTGACCTCTGAACTTTGACCTACCTACCCCAAAATCTAATCAGTTCCTCTTTCTATGGGGATACATACTAGTACCATGTCTGAAGTTCTTACCTCAAACAGTTCTTGAGATATCGCAGTAACGAGGCTAAAAACCAGTAATTTCATGTAATTTCATGTAAATTGACCTCTGTGACCTCTGAACTTTGACCTACCTACCCCAAAATCTAATCAGTTCATCTTCGTATGGGGATACATACTAGTACCAAGTTTGAAGTTCTTACCTCAAATAGTTCTTGAGATATCGCGGTAACGAGAAGTGGGACGGATGGACGGACGGACAACCCGAAAACATAATGCCTCCGGCACCCACCTTCGGTGGGCGGAGGCATAAAAAGTATAATAAAGGCACCCATAGAGTGTATTATAAAGTTGCAGAAATGTCAGGTGCACTACATTACGTACATTATGTTGTGGCATTTCTTTTTGGTGTTGTATTATGGAGATTTCAATTAAATCTCCATAATACAACACAATAAGTTTGGGAGGTCTACTGCTGTATGAGACTGCATTTCTTAGAACTCTTTCAAGAGCGCTCATATCTGTTCAGAGAAAGGATTCATCTTACGTCTTCTTCTTTTTTCTTGATGCTAAGAAGAGCTTCGGTGAGAGCACTGGAGACCTTCAGGGCCATAGACGCATCCTCATCAGATTGGGCCAGAGACTTAGACTAAAGGTAGATAAACATAAACATTGATAACACAAAGTCAAATACACTGTAATAATAGCTTCATGTACAAGCATTTTGTGAGTTTTAAAAGAAGGAGAAAAATTAAAGAAACAGATCTAGTGAAAGTTTGAGCAAAATCCAATAAGAAATGAGAAAGTACCGGTAATGAATTTTTAAAGTTGTAATCAATCAAACACAAATTGGCAACTGTCTTGCAAGGTCTTCTCCCATTTACCCTGTACTACAAACCTCATACATTTCCACTTTTTCTAAAGACAGATTTATCTATACATGCAACCAAGAGGTTGAAGAATAATCATTACATATGTTTTTTACACAAAAATATGTATGAAACAATTGTATTCCTTCATCAACAACTAAGAAAATGACAATTTATTAAACTTTCTATACAGATCAAATGGGATAGGAACTCGCCAGATACAACACCAAGTTGCCAATTTGTGTTTGATTGATTACAACTTCAAACAAGATGAATGCGACTGCGTCTCCTATATGCCTCCGCCTAAATTCAGTTGATGGCTCAAACTGTTCTAGAAATATTTGATAACGAGGCTAAAAACCAGTAATTTCATGTAATTTCATGTAAATTGACCTCTGTGACCTCTGACCTACTTACCCCAAAATCTAATCAGTTCATCTTTCTATGGGGATGCATACTGGTACCAAGTTTGAAGTTCTCACCTCAGATAGTTCTTGAGATATCGCGGTAACGGTGCTAAAAACCAGTAATTCCATGTAATTTCATGTAAATTGACCTCTGTGACCTCTGAACTTTGACCTACCTACCCCAAAATCTAATCAGTTCATCTTTGTATAGGGAAACATACTAGTACCAAGTTTGAAGTTCTTACCTCAAACAGTTCTTGAGATATCGCGGTAACGGTGCTAAAAACCAAGAATTTCATGTAATTTCATGTAATTTCATGTAATTTCATGTAAATTGACCTCTGTGACCTCTGACCTTTGACCTACTTACCCCAAAATCTAATCAGTTCATCTTCGTATAGGGAAACATACTGGTACCAAGTTTGAAGTTCTTACCTCAAACAGTTCTTGAGATATCGCGGTAACGAGAAGTGGGTGGGACGGACGGACGGACGCACGGACGGACAACCCGAAAACATAATGCCTCCGGCACCCACCTTCGGTGGGCGGAGGCATAAAAATCGTAACTTTCTTATTTCTTGCCAGATTTTGCTCAAACTTTCACTTATCTGTTTCTCTCATTTTTCTGCTTTTATTCAAATACAACGGTGGACATCCCCTTTAAGCAATTTATTAAAAAAGTATTAATATTCTAAAAGAGCTAGTATCAGCAGTGTCTTTTCTCATAAAGAAGATAACCATTCATGTACAGTAAAAGCACATGAAGAAGAATGAATATTGAAAAGAGATGAATAAGGGGAGGTAGACTTACAAGAGCTCCAACAACTTCCGCTAGAACTCTGGTTGACGTAGAAGATGATTCCTGCAGGTGTTTGGAATTACAAGTAAATTTCAATAAATATCAAAATAATTTGCTCACTGACAAGTCAGCTGGCTTCAAAACATGGACATAAAATCATTGTTTCCATGATATTCAAGTCCCTTTCCAAACTTGAAATTTAAATGGGTTTCCAGGATTAGGCCATGGATGGATTGTACTGCGCAGGAGTTCACATGCAATGTACATGTACTACATAAAACAATAAGGTTTCTGCAAAGGAAGATGCACATCTACATGATAATAGACCTGTTTACTAAGTGATTTAAATTTATGGATGTTTCTTTCCTGGGGACCTAGTAACGAGGTATTCCATTAACCTGTTATTAATGAATGAACTACAATACTTGGAATCCAGTGTGCATACATTACTTGTTGCTATTTCTGACAAGTCTCTGGCAAGCTTTCAGGTTGTCAAGAACAACCTTTGTTTCAAAAGTATGCATAAAATTTGAATTACAGTCAAACCTGTCTTAGTGGCCACCTGTCTATAGCGGTCACCTGTCTATAGCGGTCACCTGTCTATAGCGGTCACCTGTCTATAGCGGTCACCTGTCTATAGTGGTCACTTAATTTGCCTCCCTATATCAAGAAATATGTGTCTTAGAACCTGTCTATAAAGGCCACCTGTCTACAGTGGCCACTTTTTCTGTTTCCCTTGGGTGGCCTTAATAGACAGGTGTGACTGTACTTACTAAACGGGTCTATTGTGAGAAATCCGCTCATAAGATGTATGATGTAATCATTACAGGGAAAACTCGACATATGGAGGTGGGATATTACGAGGTAATGGTTATAACGAGGATATTGTCACATTCCCAAATCTACTTGCGCATAAGTTTATGGTGGGACGAAGCTTAGTAAGGTCGGCTATAACGAGCTAAATCTCATGCTTCTATTAAAAACAAAGAAAACGATTGGCAATCATTCCCGTTATAATGAGCAAGCAAATTTTACCGCGCCTTAAATGAACAAAAATCATTCAGCTAGAGAATGCACAGACAAAAATACGAGCATAGTAAAGAGATATCAGGCCATTAGGGCTGCCTCGGAGAATCGCGATGCGGGGAGCTGCTTTATATTTGTACCACAGCACAGCGAGCCGAGGCCCAGAAACAGGAATGGGACTTTTTTCTTCATTCCGTGAGTGTGCGCTATTCAGACATGAATGTTCAATGGACATTCCATATCAATGTTCATGAGCTTGCATGTGATGGACCTAGTGTCTGAAAACAATGCATTTATCCGATATGATCCAATGTTTTATTAGATAATTCAGAGGATTAACATATCATAAATGCCTTCATAGGTATCAAATGAGTATATAATCGACAGCCTTGTTATATCAATTTTCCAGTATCTATTCTTTTAAGTATCTTTGACAGTAAAGTTCACTGACATAAAAATATGAAGAATCACACAATAGACCACTACTGTAATGTATACAAATTTATGCACATATGTTCTCTGAGCACCTAGTGACGAGCTATTCCATTAAGCTGCTTTTTATAAATGAGCCTCAATGCTTAGAATCCAGTGTGCATACATTATTTGTCGCTATGTCTGGCAAGCCTCTGGCAACCTTTCAGGTTATCAAGAACAACCTTTGCTTGATAGGTATGTATAAATTTGCATACATTACCGAAGCGGTCTATTGGTTTTCACTTACCTTTTTCCCAAATCTTTCTTCATACTCCCTCTTCAATTCTTCATCACTCTTAGACCTGGTAGTCAAAATGATACAAGTACGGAAACAAAAATAAGACCTCATGTGTGACCAGGTGCCTCGGCGGGATATAACGAGACTTGTAATCATACCAAGTGTGGCAGACTTCACAAAAATAGATACCAAGTATATATTCTTCCTCACAATCCTTCTTTTCGTCATACTGGTGATTCCACAGACCTTAATCTCAGATTGACAATTCATCAACGCTGCCAACTTGGCGTACTTGTAAGTTTGTATATTTTGTATCTCTATTTGTTTTATTTTCTTCCAACTGTTCTCCCTGGGAGAACAGTGCATGTCACTGATGGGGCTACATGTACCCTGTAAAAATAAGACTAAGACTGGAATATCTGACGTCATATTCATTAAATCTATCCTAAAAAGAAAATTAGGTAGGATTTTTTATTCACTCCTTCAGCCCCATTAAAAAGCAAAAGTAGTTCCTTTCCGTGTGCTTTAGATCGACACATTAGACCAAATGTTGGCCTAGATCTAATTTCAGGCCTATTTGAACATAATACCTCTTAACACCTGTCAAATTACACTTCGAACGACACCTACTGTCTTTATTTCTCATGACTAATCAGCAAAATTTCCCATAGCTAGCAACACCAACACCGACCGTGAAATCAATATTTCTTAATCCCTAGGGCTACAGTGTTAGTAAATGGAATTTGCACATGAAATTAAACACCGAAGGCCGAGCTCGGTTGAGCAGACGATAATTGACAAAAAATAAGCACCGGCAACTGGAACTACGTAAAAAAATCTGAGGTCAACAACTAACACCGACTGATTTTTTTTTTCATTTCATAGTCTGTGTTAGATCATGATTTCGTGGCAAAATAGACACTAACACCAAACATCAACACCGAGGTTGAAATCACCCAGTATTTACCTTGAGGTTGAAGCTTTATCCTTCTCATACAGGCCCTTCAGATCTTGAGATACGTGCGGGCGGTCATGCACAAACGCCCTCTCTTGACCCCCCACTGGTTTAGGAGCATGACCTTTCTCAATGTATGATGCCAAAAAGGGGTCCCTCTCTCGAAGCCGAGCGCGATCTCTCTCTTTCAGCCTCTCGATGTCCAGGCTCTGAGCGTCAAGCAGAATTTTCTCTTTCTCGTGTTCCAGGGCCTCTAACATATAGGAGCTTTGTCCACGCCTATCTCCCTCCTGCATCATACTCCTCGCCAACGACAGATCCTTCTCCATCTCTTCTTCCAGCTCTCTCATCTTCAGTGACTTTGGTGGTAAACCTGAACAAAGAAAAACATCCGTAGATATTGATCAAATGTACAATACTGTGATGGGGTTGAAACCAATGTCTTTGTCTTTGTCTTGGTCTTGGGCTTGACCCAGAGTCAACGTGAAATGGACGTAATCTTAAGTATTCCTCCTCGTCTAGGACTCGGGTCTCGACTTCAACACTGGTATACAACTCCTCCTTGGGTTTATTCCAAGTTTCTTTTTTGTTGTGTTACTATATGGGGGTTTCACACCAAATAAGCTTAAAAGGTAAACAAGCTTTAAAATCCTTATACTGGCAACATACTGAGATGTTAAAAGTCACTGTCTTACTACACAAATTTGCAGTTTCCACTTTTCAAATTAGTCTTCCTGTCTATGTATGCTCATTACAGATGCATGTCTCTTCATTAGAACATTGTACCAATGAAAGAAAAAAAGCCAGTGCAGCCACTTTAAAGTGACAATAAACTAAGCTCCAAAATAGCGGCATCTTTTAATAAGATTTGAAAAGTGTCTGTGCCTCTCAGTTTCCCATCATGCCCCATTCTAGTTTGTAGAAGCTTAGAATACCTGCAGGCAATTTTCCACATTTTGCCAAGGCAAATATAATAGTTTGAAATGTGAAATGTGCATATTATCCAAACAACTTGTTTGTCAAAATTTCAAAATAAAATGCAATTAATTTTCAAATTATAATTATAATCTTAATTTAGCAATCACTGTAAGATGGCGCTGTTCAAGTTTTACCAGTTTAATGCCACTTTAAAGAAGTTTTAAAAATCAATTTATCCCTCATATAATTCTGGCCCCGAAAGACTAACTCACCGATCTGAGGTGTTACGCCTGGTCTTTGAGGAGGGGGTCTTGGTGGAGGAGGAAGGGGCTTTGCCTTCATAGGTGGCATGCCAGGCCTTGCCCCAGGTCTCATCATCATAGCAGTGGGCGGGGGTGCACCAGGGGGTAGGTCACTGGGTACCGCGGCCATACCAGGTGGAGGGACATCCGGAGGTTTATACCCTATGATGGTGGGTTTCTCCTTCTCAACACTTTCTTTAGGTTTGTTCTTGGGGGCGGGGCGTTTCACTCCACCGATTGGGATAGGGCGAGGAAACGATACTGGTTGGTTGAATTCTTCAGGGTCCAGGGACTTGAGTTCCACTTGCGCATCTGCAAAAATATAAATTCAAGGATATCAAATTGCTATGAGATGCTGTCCATCTCTCCTACACGCTGATTCAAAGTAGTACTGGCCGACCTCAATCCATTCATTTTCTTTAACTCTTTTCACTCAAATACTTCTTAAATCATTCAATCTGAATAGAATACTTTTCCTATTGTGAAAGATGCCCCTGAAAGAAGAAAATCCACTCATTAACCCTGAAGGACCTGTAGGTTACATTCACAGTAACCATTTACTCACTGAAAGAAACAGGAAACAGTTTGCATTCATTTTGTTAGATCTATATAACTCTTTTCCTGTTGATAGTTCACAATTACATTCATTTCAAGAAATAGAACATGGCCTTTTGTATTTTAGAATCTGTCTCTACATTTTATGTGGAGACATTTGACTTTTCAAAAGGTAATTAAGCAATATAAACACAAATGGGCTTGTTCTGTGCTTAGCTCACACTTATTTATGCGTTGCATGAGAACACTTTTTAATTTATAAGTTAAAGTAATTTTCATCATATTCATCATTTAGCCCCACTGAATATGTGCATGATTGAGCCAACTCATCAGCGAATTTGCTCCAGCAAAAAAATTTCTTCAGGCTTCACTTTGTTACAGATAGAGACCCGTATTTTCGAAAGGCACCTAACTTTAAGCCCTCGCCTAAGTGCGTAGATTTAGGCCACCGAATTATGGAGAGCCAAATGTCACCCTCTTTTAATCCTACAAAATCACCATAGTTCTGGGACTAAATGCAAGTACAAAAACCGACACGATAGAATTTATTTCTGACGCTTATTTCATGCCAGATAATAATTTTGGATTTTTATTTTGTTAAATAAATATAGTAATTTTTTACGAGACTTAGGCGTTTTGCTATCCATAAATCAGTGGCCTAAGTTAAGCCAGGCTTAACTTGGGACTGTGTTCTATGTTAGGTCTGAGTAGAGTGTTGAGTCCAGAGTTGAAGTTAGGAATTTGATTAGTGTGCTATCGTCGCTGGAGCACTTGTCGTAGAACCTACTCACCAGCCCTCATGGTCTTCTTGAGTCGGTTCAGTGGCATCTCAGGTGGATCAGGATCGGGTCCTTTCAGCATCTTTTGCCTTCCCTGTTCCCTCTGAATCTCGTAACACACCTTCGTCAGGTTGGCCAACACGCCTGTACGGTTACGCTTAGGAATGATCTCCTTGACTGTCTTCCCGTCGACCTCCTTGAAGTTCTCCTTCTCTTTGGGTTCGACACGACACATGTCTTTGGCGTCTGGGCGTTTGATTTTCTACCATGAAAGACATAATCAAAATGTACAGTGAAACCTGTGTATACGGTCAAATGACTACTCAAGAAAAAAAATACATATTTCAATCAGAAAAAATATTACAGACAGATGGGCTCTGGGGCACGTTTAACCCTAAAAGGGCCAGAAAAGGAATTCACCCCCCCTGAGATCTTGACTGCCGACCACACCGAAAATCGGCACGCACGTCGTCCACAACGTAATCTACAAAACTGTATAGTTAAATGCGCCGAAAAAATTTCCCATTAATTATGCAACTTTATGCATGAAATGGAAAATTTTGCTCTAAATTATTAAATAAAGCTAAAAAAAGCTGATTTTTGGTCTAGACACTCTTTCCAGTATTCTTAGCAAATATACTTTGGTATCAATAATGATTTCATATGTATTTTATTGTTTTTTGAATGAAATTTGTCAGGGCCACTTTCGCGAACATAAACAGCATAAAACATATTAATTTTAATCAGCAAATGTAAAAATATTCATAGATTTCTAAATTTTGGCTGAAAACACATTTTGTGTTGAATTATACATGAAATCACGTTTTTGAGCAATTTTTTGTCTGACGTGCAAGTACGAAATGTTGTAACTTCGGAACTGCATGCCCAGACATCGCGAATTTGGTCTCAAAAGAAGCGTGAGATTCGAAAGAAAAAAGTCATGAAACGCTGCGGCGACTGCTTTGCACATTGCGGACATATCGCGAGAAACGTCGTTGGGGGGGGGGGTGGATTCCACCCCTCGGCCCTTTTAGGGTTAACTGAAAGGTTTTTCACGAGTCACCAACTTATGGAATGACCTCCCATAAGAAATCATCACAGAAATCATCACCAAGAGAATTTTTTTTTTAAAAATAATGTTTCGTCAATAAAATTGAAGAATAAACTTGTGTGAATGTGTCCAAGTACCTATCTTTCACAAAACCCTAGAGACATTTCTTTTAACGATGATGTTCACTTTAGTTTACGTTCGTAACATTTGGTGTCAGCTTCCCGACGTTTGTTTGTTTTGAAGAACCCGATTTGATACTTGTAATAAAGAAAAGTTTAAAAAAACATACTAGATTTGTTAAATCCGATGCAAAAAGTACATAAGCTATATTTCTGTCCCTAAATTTTTTGCAAAATTTATAGAGCGAAAACAAAATGTTTATTTTTTTATGTCAGGTGTTATGAACGTAAACATGGATCTTACTTTCGCCCAACAGTCCGTGGGAAGAATTTAATAGGGTGGAAATAAAAAGTGCATGTGATAGCAAAGTTACAGTTTTGGTTTGGACATTTGTCTCCTCAAGCAGGCGCTGGTTTGAACGACTTGTTCTTTTGTGTCAGCATATTATGTACGCAAGATGACCTCGCGGCGATGCAGTATGGTGTCAATGTTATGAACCTAATAATTCACAAGAAAAGTAATCTTTATGTAATTGTATGACTTCGAGAGTGATGGGAAAATTTCTGTTCATGATTTAAATGACATTGGATTTTGTCAGATTTCTTAAATGCATATCCCTTTTTTCACTTTCCACTTTTCATTACGTTCATAACCCTGACATGAAAGTTTGCATAATATTTAATAGCATAACATTGGGTAATTGAGAGCAGTGTACCTTTACTGATTAAAATGTTTTTTTATCATATCATTAAAGAGCTTTCCTGGTGTATGGGATTATTCTCTTTCTGCTAAGACAGTTTTTGAAGTAATTTGTTCCATGGTTTTGGACGAGGAAGAAACATTGTCTGGTAGAGCAACAAATCTTACATTCATTCGGTGTCAGTTTTGGGTTTTGCCATATCATAACTGTGTTTGCAACATTAATGCCTCTTCGTTCACATGAATTGAAGGCCTATCTGGAGTGAATTGGATTATCCTCTTTCAGTTGAGACTGCTTTAGAAGTAATTTGTTCCTAGGTTTGGAACGTGGAAGAATGTTTGAGTGGTAGAGAGTGAAATCTTACGTTCATAACTCCGTGTCAGTATTGGGTTTCGTCACTTCACTGCATTCACATATTTCTGGGAGGGCAGTTTGATATTGATTATTTTTGAGGTACATTTTAATAAAAAATTCATGTTATTTTCCACAAGTGAAATTAACCAAGTGATAAAAATGCATACGCCTGACACTGAGTTATGAACATAAGATTTTGGGAATGGTGAACTTTGGTGATTTGTTGCTGATTGTTGATGAAAGCTGGAGGTCCAGCACTTTAGGTGTCTGTAATGCCATGTTTGAACATCAACTTCATAACAATTTCCCTGTCTCTCAGTGAGTTTGAAATTTTACCTCATCTGTAAGACTAGTGTACCCTAGATCAGAGCCATGCACACATGCAAAAGTAACATCTAAATCTACAGGAATCTCATAAAAGAAGATGCAGAAGGGAATATAAGTTTTGAAAAGAGGCATACTGAAGCTTTTCATTTTGCGCTCATCAGATTAAACTGCAAGAATGAACAGCCTCTTTTCAAAGCCATTCTCCGATTCTGCAGAATATAATTTTGTTACACTTTAAAGAGAATGTTGGAGTTTTGGGAAAGGTAAAAAATAATTTGTGAGCTTTCTCATTCTTTTTATATTAGTTAGCAAGATTATCATGGTAGAAATGTCTCTTCAAAAAGATTGCTCTTTAAGTGCCCTCACATCCAAAATATGACAAGAAAACAGCTGAAATGTTTGGGCCGAACATTTGTCTGTAGTCCCATAGACACATTTCTGTGTGCAGTGCATGTGGCTCTCAGCAGGATTGAGTCAGTTTCTTATCATAATGGTGATTCCAAAATCTCACAACACACAACGATTCTTATGTGCTATATAGTATATAATCAACCTTTCCCAACTGCTTCGAGACAGTTTCTTTCACAATTCAATCTCAGGACCAGAACTCACTTTATCTTTAAGTCCAACAAGAAGATAAATCAAGATAAATAATTGGAACCATACATCACTTTTCCTTTGGTTGATGGTTTATTTACCCGACTGCCAAGAAAGCATGTGTATGCTTATTGCTTGTAAGTAAGCAACCAGGGGACCGACGGCTTTAAGTCCTCTCTGAGGGACTTTGGATACAAAGCACTATAGAGGCAGTACGATTTTGCGAAACATGCAGTAACTAGTGCCATTTGGTAACGCATTTATCCTCATTTACCTGGGGAATGTCTCATAAAGCTGTTCATAAGTTACGAATGACTTTACGCACGACTGGTGATATCTTCTTGTGCTAAATGATTGAGAATCTGATTACTATATCACATATAAGGACATGTTCCAGTCGTTCGTAAAGTCATGTGTAACTTTACGAACAGCTTTATGAAACACCCCCCTGGTCCTTTGGATAGGATGTACATTCCTAAGTCATCATGTGCTTAATAATTACTATACACACAATTTTTTTGCAAACCATGTACATGTAAGTAAATGAAGAAGCTTAATGGCAGGAATTTTAATTTGTAAACAAATTTTTAGGCTTTTACTCCCAGTGTTATAAATCGTATGCTCGATCTGTAATGAAAACCACAAGTCAGAAAAAATTGGAACAGCGGGATTCGGTTAAGTCGCTGCCCGGCAAGCAGTAGATGACAGGTTGGAATCCCGCTGGTTCCAATATTTTCTGACATGTGGTTTTCATTACAGATCGAGCATACGATCTATAACACTGGGAGTAAAAGCCTAAAAATTTGTTTACAAATGTACATGTACTTTGCCTTTTACGTGATCAAGCTTTTCCATGCCATGATCAGAAAAGGCTAGCATTTTTTCATATTTTCGATTTTTTTGCAATTTGTTGACACATTACAATAGCAAGAAGAAAGATCACAGTGATAGTACAACGAACTTACAATGTAAGCATAACGATGACGGTATCCAGTCACGTGGGGCATGAAGTTGATTTGTTGAAACCTTGCCTCACATAGCGTGCAGTAGAAATTGGCCTCTGTCTGCCATTCTTGCCGGAGGTATTCTATGATCATCTCAAGTCCTGCATTCATGGAGTATGGATGAAAGGCTAATTTAAAAACTGAATGCTTTCGAGACAAACTGACCACATATTTTGTGGTTTGGCGCAATAACTTTTGATTCAGAGCCCTAAAAATATATATCAGATGCACAAGTAGAAAGAGCAAAAATTTCTGCACAAAGTGTGTCCATTTTTGTTGCATGATCATATTGTGTTTAATGTCGGGAAATAAAAAAAACAGAATAAGCTTTAAAATCCTTAAATTGGCAACACATCGAGAAGTTAAAAATCATTGTTTTTTTAATCCAAATTGGCATCTTTTCAACAAAGTTCCTAACCAGCACTATGAACACGATGACAAAGAGAGCGGACAAAATATACAGCTCCTCATTGTACCCTCCACAATTGCTCTGGTAGACAAAAGAACATCCCTTCATTACTATTATGTAAAATAAGCAGAACAGGTGAATATGCGTGTGACACCAGTTCTACATATTTTTACATAATAGCAATGAAGGGATGTTCTTTTGTCTACCAGGGCAATTGTGGAAGGTACAATGAGGAGCTGTATATTTTGTCCGCTTCTTTGTTCGCCATGTTCATAGTGCAGGTATGTTTTGAAAGGCATTAAATTTCATTAGAACCATGTAGCATTCAAAGAAAAATATGATTGTTGCTAATATGAAGATCAAAATATGATCATTTTTTCCCTTAAATATTTCCTGTCCTGAAAGGGTAATGTAACCAAAAACTACACCCTGCAATCCAAGGGATGAATTACACAGATACAAAGATAAACCGCCTAAAAAACAAAAACAAATTAAAAATGAAATGAAGTGCAGTGCATTCCACATTGCCGTATCTCATAACACATGTACAAGTAAGTATATTTAGGAGCCTTGGTTGTGCAGAACTTTTCTGTTGCACATCAATTTCACATTCATTTGAACATAAAATGGCATTCATTCTTTTCTGAGCCAATTTACTGTGTTATGTGTGATGAAGAAGGTGGAGTTCCGGTAAATGTGACATAATTTGTAAGCTTTCTCATTCTTTTTTGCCACTCTCCACCCAGGTGTAGTAAATGGGTACCTGGCAGGATTTATTCCTTGAAATGCACTTGCGCTGATTACGGCTGCCGGAGCTAAAGCCAGGGTAATAATATCCAAACCCTTTGGAAGCGCATAGAGACGTATGTATCAATACAATACAATACAATACAATACAATAAGCATTTAGTACGCCCTTCCCATAAGGCTCGGAGCGTTTACAAAATATTTAAATTATAGAACACATTATAATTTGTATTTGTATATAAACACAAATCAGAAAACTCTTCAATCGTCCATGTGGGAACTACCAGGTGGTTTTTTAGGGAGACAAAATGTAATGAATGTACCTGTTACAAAGTTTGATAGCGGATTTAAAATAAATATGATTTTACAGCTTTTTTAAAGGTCTTTATGGATGCTGACTGTCTGATGGTCAAGGGGAGATTATTCCATAGCCTAGATGCAGTAACTGTGAAAGTCCTATCACCTGACAAATTTCGGGTAATTGGGTAGCTGAGCTGAAGGTTGTGATTTGAGGATCTGAGATTTCTACTAGGTGTATATACAGTTAAGCATTCAGATATGTACCCTGGAGCCTGGTTATTGATAGATTTATAAACATAAAGAACTAATTTGAAGATGATACGTTTTTGAATGGGCAGCCAGTGAAGGGAACGAAGTAAAGGTTGGGAAGAATGACTTCTGCCAACCTCAAAAACAAGACGTGCAGCCCAATTCTGTAGACGCTGTAGACGGTTTACATGAGACTTTGGTATAGAGGAAAGAAGCCCATTACAATAGTCTAGTCTGGAAAGAATAAGTGACCTTACAGCATGATGACAAGTAGTTTGATCAATAAATTTACGAATCCTAGATATATTCCTCAAATGAAAAATCACACTGCGGCAAACATTGTTAATGTGTGCTAACGTGTGCTAACGTGTTATGCGCTATACATAACGTGTTATGCGCTATACAAGAACGGAATATTATCATTATTATTATTTTTATGTTAGTTTGCAAGCATACCATACGATATTTCCCATGAAAAGGATTGCTCTTCAATTTTCGAGGTATATTCGAAATGTAACAAGAAATAGCTGACAAGCTTGGACCAAACTTTCATGCCAAACATGTGTATAGTCCCATATACACATTTCTGGGTGCAGTGCATGTGAATTTCGGCAAGACTGAGCCAAGTTCTTATCATTTTGAAGATTCCCAAACCTCACAGTGTATTGCATAATCAACCTTTCCCAATTGCTTCCAGACAGTTTCTTTCACAATTTATCACATGACCTTAAGTCCAGAACTCAACCTTTGGCAAAAAAGAAGTTGTATTGGAGTAACGGCCCATAGAATATAGGGTAGGTACATGTTGGTGGATTTTTAAAAAAAAAATCCTGAGAAACGGGATATTTGTACTCGCAGAGTCTGCAGTGAATGTTCTTAAAATATTTGTACACGAAACAGAACACATGGGCTCAAGTAAAAAAAATCAAAAATCCGCAGAAAAGAATCGAAAGTAGTTAAACTTCAATAAAAATAGACCCAAATATGAGGGAAAGAACCCAAAGTAGCAAAACTGGTGTAAAACGATAGCGATTGTAAAAAACGATATCTTAACACTGCGCTATCATGACTGTGAATATATTTTATTGAAATGTTTAGGTCAGGGGTAATTATTAGGGTAGGTTGCATTACGCCAATACAACTTTTTTTCTCTTTGCCTTATTATTCTTCAATGGGTTGCATCGCGGTAACACTTACCAACCAAAGGTTGTGTACAACTGTCTATGATCGGTTGAATCTCAATGACCTCCTCACCAGTAACGGTAATCTTCTTCTTCTTTCCTCGGTTCCCTTTATTACGAGAGCCTTTGACAACATCCTCTGCAGAAAGATAACAAGCATTAATGCATGAGACACCAGGGGCCCGTTTCATAAAACTTGTCATCAATGACAAGTTGCAATAACTGTTATAAGCTACTGAAATCCTTGCATCTGATTGACCGAGAGCAAATTTGTCAGTAAAAATCACCGACAAGACACTTGATGAAACACCCCCCAGGTAATGAAATGGTTTATGGTTATGCTGCGGTCAGACTCTCATGTATAGGCTAGCTGTAAGCACCATGTAAGTGCCACGATTTGCGAGTAGACGAGTTGAGATGGCCGCGACCCCCCTTTCAAAACTCTACTGGCATCCTCAAGTACACACAAAAAAAATTGCTTCCTTAATTGTGTACTTTTCCCGCTCTGTGCCCCCTCTTTTACAAAATCCTGGATCTGCCCCTGTACTTGCATAAAATTACCATAACTGATGCAACTGTCAAAGGCATTGATTCCTATTTTGGGAAAACTAAAAACTAAAAAAAAAAAAAAAAAATGGTTTCTCTCTCTTGAAGTCTTACAACAGGAAGGCAGTCATTAGCCATGTCAAGTTCCATTCGGTGTTAATCATCACCTTGTGTTTCTCATATTTGTATACAAACATTAAAACTGTACCATGAAGCATATTCTTCATACTACAATTCTATTGCTTTTAAAACTTTCATCATTCTGTGCACATTATGGTATTACATCCCTGTCACACCAGCATATTTTACACCTGATGGCCTGTTTTCTGCACAAACAGAAAACCTGACACTCAGAGCTGCCAACCTCTGACCAGAATTTTCCGTACACGAAAAGCTGAAAAATTTTGCTGATGAAATCCGTAATTTTTTGCAAGTCACCAAATACCAAATTTTTAAACTGTAACTGCCGATAAAATTGTTATTACATGTAGATCTAAAAATGTCCTGGAATTACTCTTTATGACATCCCAATAATTATTATTGCGAATAGGATAATGATCTAGATCTAGAAACATAAAAAAACAGCTAAAACTCACATTCCATATTCATCCTTTCGATTTCACGTCTACGGCGCGGCTCTACATACTGCCACCTTGCACCAAGCGGGCTAGGCTGGCCGGCTTCGCCTAATGCCTCAGTGTGTAAGAGCAGCTGCACCACTGAACTCTATATGTATGGAGTTCAGCGAGCCGCACCGCTTGCGCTTGAGCTAGTTAGTTTGCATGTGCGTTGAAAGTACAAGTGTGTGTACGTTCGCAGTCTCTGTTCTGTACGCACTTTAAGTACATACACAGTGCGGAGTTCCGGGAACGGTGAAAATAATACAACAGGAGTGTGAAATTTTGAGTGATAACAAATACATAAGCGCAACGTACATGTATAGGGCCAATAGTGCATAATCAGATTTCTTCAAATCCGTAATTTTAGAGGGGAAATCTGTACTTCCGTATTTGTGTTTGAATTCCGTAATAATTACGGAAAATCCATACTGGTTGGCAGCTCTGTGCACTGGTTCGATTTATAAGTCGAGTTTTAACAAAGGAAATGAGACTGAGGTCAACATGACTTTACACAGAGCGTCAGGTTTAACTGAATGATTGGAATAACAGTCGATGTGTTCTCATGGTGATCAAACTTACTGAGGACTCTGGAAGGTTTCTTTTCTAAAAAACCTTCCAGAAATGCTCATTGTGCATCATCAGTGTCTTTATGACGTTCACATTTCATTTATGCTGTTCTTACAGCATCCTATACCATCTGCTGAGATGCAGAAGGGCGTTAAAATATATCCTAAAGCACAGTGTTAACATCCTTCTGGCTCTCAACAAACAATTTACACACGCACCATTTAATCTCCAGCCTTTTAGAAACCAAGTGCACAGCATTTATAAGCGCCAACTGCAACATGTTCCAATTTCTACCTTTTCATAATCAAGTGAATTATGTTTTAATGGAAGACTGGCTGCTGTGAAGGCTGAGTGAATAACTTCTGGAATCGTAAGGCATCAAGAACAGAACTCACTTGACTATGAATAAATGAGGTATTAATAATAAACGATGGCTTGTCTAGCAACAGTATCCACCCATTCTTCAGGCCACCATGGCTCCTGGCTCAAGTACTTTACATAATTTGATGCAAAACTGGATAAAAGATTGATGTAATCACCTAACTTGATATGGACTTTTTTCATCACTTCAGAAAAATGAACTCTTTTCAGAAGCTATACAGGTCCTTCAAGTTAATTGCCTTTTCAAAGTCTCGCCTCTTACACGGCTCTCGATCAATGTCTGATTTGGGTTGCCAGCTAAGCAAGCCAGAAGATTGCTAAGGTGGTCATTTAAAATTAACAGTTAACTGCCAAAAATTCACATGAAATAATAACAAGACTTTTTTTTTTGAGATTTGGACAACAAAGCCATGATTTTACGGCTGCCCCGCAGGATTCTAGGTGGTCAATGGCACCCTGAGAACTGCCGATTTCAACCCTGGATGAGAAACTTGAGCACAGAAATCAACCCAGTTCAAGTGACCATTACACTTGACCACGAGGGATTTCTGAACTCTACTTACCACCTTTCTTTTGACGCTCTATGTTCTGTTAAGGAGGAAGGAGAAAGAGAGAAAATTCATGAGCACACGGAACATTTAAAGAGCATTACTCCAAAGTAAAACAAGCTTACAACTGGCAGTTATTAAACTGAAATAGCAGCAAGAATATTTTTTGCCACGACCCCAGTTACAGAACTGAGTGCTGTTTTACAATGAAGCCTGGAAATTTCATTTAGCTGACAGTAAAGCATTGTTGATCCTCTACAAAGGAATTTGGTCATTTATTGATAACAATAATAACAGCAATATTGTATATTGCCATCAAAACTGTTAAAAATTTCACGCTACCGCAGAATGTGTTTCTCTGTTGAAATGCAGTGTTTTTTCCATCAATATCCTGAAGGAATGATGGATTGTTTTCATCTCAGATTGAGAACACTTGCATGCAACTCTTTACATGTATGTATTCAATTCAGTTCCAGTTCTCTATAAGAAGTAGATTTGTATCTCAGTAAGAAACATCAAGAATATTACCATGAGTGAGAGCTGAGATTTCTTATTAGTTAACAAGAAATATCAGCTCCACACAGTAATCACATCATATTCAACTTCTGTAAACCTTACAGAAAACACCAACAGCTAACTAAGAAAAGTTTGTTGTTCAAATGATGACATTATGCCGATTAATTCCATCTTCCATACTGGAGAAAAAAGTTAACTGTTGAGAGAAAATTGATACTTCTAAATAAAATTTTTCAAAATATTACACATTTTATTATAATGACATTATAATGACATCTAAGCCTGAGTCGAATCGATTGGTTAGCCGGTGTTCGATCGAAGACATCGAATCCCGAATACGTTTTGGCAAATTCGGTGCATCGATTTGTAGTCCGCCAGATTTTTGACTACCGTAGCCACCATGAAAAAATCAAATAAAAAAAGAAACTCCATAACGTACAGCATATGTGACCCGACGCCTCAAAACCTACAATAAGTCGCCAAAATTATTTTTTTCCTTTTATACATTTTCTGAAAGTAGAGATTCTCAGCTTTCCAATAGTATATCACTTGCCTAGTTTACTCAATGATAACACCTTTAAGTATCACATTTAGGATCAGTATGTAACCAGCAATCAATAACTCCTATTCAGAGAAAAAGGCCATTTAAGTTCGGAACAAAGGAGTGCTAAATCTTCGCTCTCTGTGTGCGCCCAAGTAAAAGTGGGTATTCAAATGGCCATAGCAACTGGTGTGAAGGGATTATCAGATTAGGCTGAATTTTGGCATGCTGCTTCAGGAGGACCTATTTATTACTCACTCCAAAAATCAATTCAATACCTTTAGAGGTAAAGTAGTAATTTGGCAATGAATGAAAGTATTACAAATTTCGGCGATTTCGACTTTTTAGCTCGACAGGTGAAAAAAGGGAGTCATTTTAAAATGCCCCCAAAACATATTTCTAAGTCGAATTACGACTCACAAACTTGAAACATGATAGAACGATAATGAAACTACCCATTTATATCAAAAACAGAAAATCGACTGATCCAAGCAAATTTACTATTTTGGGCTGTTTGCTACGTTGTGGTCCGTGCGACTTATTGTAGTTTTGAGGCGGCGGGTCACATATATACTAGTAAAGAACGTGAAGGCGACTTCAAAGTTCAAACTGTTGGCTAACTTTCGCTAATTCGCTCGCGGAGGACGTCGCGCTTTACCTGTGCTTTCTCTATGGAAAAATCGTTTTGTCGTTACGAACTGAAGTTTACGATAATTTTCTTGCACTCTCTCTGCTTTGACAATTGTATAATTGAACATGATATATACGGGCATGAGTACGAGTGTTCCTACTTAATTCGCAATAACTAATATCACACTCTCATCAAATTGGCAATTACTTCTGAATGATCTCTGAAGCTGAATGAAGTAGAGTCTATATTGAGCGACGAAAAGTTTATTTCGTATTGTTTTGTTTTTTTTGGCATCGAACAAACGTGTTCCATTCAGCTCTCCAAAGACAAAGTAAGATTATTAATTCTTTGAATTTGAATCATTGTCGGGTCTGTCGACAATGAGCATCGCTTCGTGCGACACTAGTGATATTTTGGCTAGCCATACGGACTAGAAACTTAAGATTTTGGCTCGTCCGCTGTGATTTTTACTAGCCATTGGCTAGCGGGCTATCGTTAATTTCGAGCAGCGAGAGCCCATACTATGCCCGCGATGCCAGCGGACCGGTCACCGGTGCATGGTGCATGCACTGCGTGCAACTGTGTGCAACTCTGTTTTCACCGCACATCATTTATCGATTAACCGGTATTCGATCGAATCAAAGCCGTCGAATCCCGGTTTATAAAATATTCGATATGACTCAGGCTTAATGACATCATATAAACTCATTCCTTCTTTGAAAGAAAGGACAATAATGAAATATTCAACTTTGTACTTTGTAATTGACACCATTAAACTTCGCATAGCTATCCACTTTTTGAATTTCGAACACTGTTTTAAGGACTAAAGAGAGATTGATTTTATAAATCAGGAATAGAATACGGATATCCTTACCACACATACCATATGTAGCATGTACATACCTGTCTGCAGTTATACAATATATTGTTCCTGAGGAAATGCAGATTATCATATATCTGCCTTTCATTTCTTCCAAAGAAATGAAAAGCAAAAATAGAGATAACTGAATGTGCACACTCTGATTTCACATAAACCAACAATGATGTATTTTGTTGTTGCTGTTCTGCTTTTCATTCTATCGTCAGTGCCCTCCACAGCAAATACTGTGGAAACTCGCTATAAAGAGCTCTGATGTAAAAAGATAATTCTCTGGTCCCTGGTCTTTATGTTCTTCTGTCGTTTTTTTTTACCATGATATAAGGCGATTCCTATTATAACAAGGTAATTTCTATGGTCCCAAGGTCATCGTTACAGTGAGCTTCCACTGTACTCTGACAAAACTGTTCCTCTCTCAAAATCTACCTCTCATTTCCAAACAGACATGAAAGAGAGTTTTATGAAAGAAACACATATGTCATCCCTGACTGCTTTTACGACAGAATATCCTTGTATAAAATATCCCACCTGTGAATTCTCTATGCCACTTTGCTGATCTTTGAAGGAACATTGCAAGTGCATAAAAGGAGCAGCATATTTTCTTGCTTCATTGTTTCCATAGACATTGAAGCAATATTCCTGTGGACTTTAACAATTCCAGCTCCTGCCTAGGTACTCTCAACGCATTTTGCCATGTATATTGATATGAGCTTCTATTTGCACTACATAGATTCTGGAAAATATGGTCGAGCCTAAGTTATTTGGTCATTTCCTGTCCCAAACTTAACCAAGAATAGTGGAAAAAACAACAAACCCGGCTGTCATATTAACGTAACCATCACATATTCTAAAATCAATGACTGTAGTTGGTAGCGTATGGATGTCAGAGCCTGGTAGGTTAAGAGTAGGCATTTTGTCCGTTCGTGACATTGAATATTTTATGGATTATAATTTTAGTAGACGATCATGGCAACCAGATTCTATCAAATTTCAACTCCTTCAGTAATACCTTTCATATTCAAACATAAAATAGCTCCCTCCAATTAAATAACTATTTTCTACAGGCCTTCAAACTTTCGAAATTTGTCAAACATCAGACGGTGACAAACCAATCAGGCTAAATCTCAGTCTAAACACTCCCATATCACTTTGAGGATCTTTGTGATCATGGAATACTCACAGCTCTATGTCTCATGCCGTCATTGTGCATTTGCAGGTTTTCATCACTTGTAGTCTGTACTTCACAAAGCTATTAATAAAAAAAAAATAGGATATTTGATTAATGTTCGTTCCAAAAAATGCTTATCGAAAATTCTCAAAAGAATGTAAATAAGCAAATCATGGATCAAACAGAAAATCAGGCACAGGAGATAATAACCAAATTGTAATTAGAGGAATTAAAATCTAAACATGTAACACATTCAATTGATTTGGTGTGTGTCTCAAACCCATCTTTTTAAGTGACTTGGCCCATTTCTCAAACCGTCATAAGCCCATTGAAACGTGTGTTGAATAAGTAAACTTAGACTTGTGACGGTTTCAAGAAACTGGCCCCTGCATATCTAGCAGTTGTCTAAAAATTGGTAAGCGTCAAGTTCTACGGATACAGCTACATGTGAGACCTACCGCACAATAGAATAATTTCATTCTATCTTCCAATGACAGTTCTTCTTCTTCTACCCATTGCTCCTCTTCTTGGTGTTTTTCTTCTGGCTCCTGTAGCTCTCCTTCTTGGTATCTTGCTGGATCCTCATCTGAAAAGATCAATAAATGCTCATTATTCTAAGAATAGTCCCAACACTCAGAGAATCACAGCTGTGTTAAAGAGAAGGTCAAGTTCCAGTAGATGTGAAAAGTAATTTATGAGCTTTCTCATTCTTTTTAATATCAGTTTGGAAAAATATCATACTAGAAATGTCCCCGGAAAAAAGGATAGCTGTTCAAATGCCCTCATACTTGAAATACGATGAGAAAATAGCTGAAAAGTTTGGGCCAAACATTTGTGCCACTAGTGTGTGCTACTAGTGTGTGCTGTCCCATACACCCATTTCTGTGTACAGTACATGTGCTTTTTCAGCGAGATTGGGTCAATTTCTTGCTTTATATGCAGTCATGATCAACATTTCCCAATTGCTTTGGGACAGTTTCTTTCACGATGTAACTGCATGACCAGGGGAGCGTTTCATCAAGCGTTTTGTCAGTGATATTTACCGACAACTGTTATAAGCTACTGAAATTCTTGCATCTGATTGGCTGAGCGCAAATTTGTCAGTAAAAATCACTGACAAAATGCTTGATGAAATGCTCCCCAGAACTCTACTTTATCTTTAAACATGTACATGTATAATGTGGTAAAGGGTATTTAGTAAAGCCCACTGCGTATGAATACACCCATCAGCTGCATTTGGGAGAGAACCCATTTCCATCTTCAGAGATCCGTTGAGGTAAAAGACTTCAAAGTTTTAAACGAAGACAAATTTTATCACTCTCCTCATATCAACAATGACTACTGAGCTTAGTAAACTACATAAATACTTTTAATTTGTAAACAAATCTTTCGGCATATTGTTTACAAATTAAAAATTCCTCCCCAGTCAAGCTTCTTTGTTTACATAAATACTGTTAAAAGAAATACATAGAGAATAGAGAACTTACCTGGAAAAACATAAGCCTTCTGCAGAAAAAAAATGGGGGGATAAAGAGGTTTACATGGTATCGTGAACAGTACTTGACAAATTGTATATCCTAGCATTTTTACTTCTATTTCTCTCTGCACCACACAAGACATATATGTATTCCACTGCTCCTACATGTATTTCTGACGTATTAACTTTGTTTTACAAATCTTTTCATTTCAGATATATGTAAATCTATAAGTCTCAAGACATGCAATAACAAGCAAAAAGCCTAGAAGAAACGGCTGGTAGCGTTTGAACAATTTAGGAAACGCTGCATTTTGTATATGAATGTACAAAATGTTAATTTTCCCTTAGCTTTGGTCTTACACACGATTATAAAATAATGCTGGACCTTGCAATGAACTGTTTAATTTCACAGAAGTGGTAAAAAATGTTGCCCTACACTTAAAGAAAAAGGTCACTTGAACAGCCTGCAGCAGTTCCATAACAATACAATACAATAAGCATTTAGTACGCCCTTCCCATATTAAAGGCTCGGAGCGTCTACAAAATATTTAAATTATAGAACACATTATATTTTTTTACATAAACACAAATCAGAAAGCTCTTCAATCGTCCATGTGGTTTTATGGAGACAAAATGTAATGAATGTACCTGTTACAAAGTTTGATAGCAGATTTAAAATAAATATGATTTCACAGTTTTTTTAAAGTACGGTACATGTAGCTATTCCAAGAAAATCACAAATATGGCAATTAATGTATCACTAGAAACTGGGAAGCTTACAGATGGCAATCGTATAAGTTTTATGTCAACTGCGTATCTTATGATTATAAAAAAAACATAAATAAAAGCTCTTCCAAGCATCTGGAATATCCGAGGATTCGCCAGAAATATAGTGATTGTTTTGATGTCGTCACACTAGGGACCGATCCTGCTTAAGCAGACGACATCCTATAATGAATGAACGTAATTGCAATGCAATTATTTATCAAATTATAAAGAGTTTGGTATTTAAACATGACCTTATTTCACACCATTCTAAAAGGGAAAGTGAAACTGATTCTGATAACTAAAACCGTTTGATTGTAAATACACAGGAGAAGGGTCAATGATCAATGAAATAAACCCCATTTTATGTCTACAATACCCACCATCCTATGGGTAACTCCATTGAGATGCTGGTTATAGTTTTTAGCTCCCCCACATTTGACATCGCATAACTGTAAGAGAAAAGCATTAAGGATTGTGAGCATACAGGGGGGAAAAATACAACCCATCAGAATGAACACAGTTCTACTTACACAATCAACTTCTCTGTACACATTCCAATTAAATCACTTGTAAAATTTTGCAAAATCATTCTCAAAAACGATTGACCAAAGTTTTTTCCCCCGACCTTTAATAGAGGGCTTAAATAAACTTGATGATCACACTGTAAACTGGCTCTCAACCAGCATTCCCGTACATGTATGACTGACCTTGACAGAGGTTGGCAACCACATGAAAAATAAGAAAAACAGGATGGTGAAAGTTTCAAAGAAATCGGTCAGAAGTAAGAAAGTCATGGATGTTTGTAAAAATGAGATCACTAAAGCTATGCGAATCTCTGATTGGCAATTTGGCGAGTCGATTGTGACATATTGGCGGTCAACTCTCCTGTTTGTCAGACACTAAAATATCATTAATTTGCAGTTTTCTCCTAAGAACCGTTTTCCTCAATACATTGTAGATATTTAGCATATTATCATAGGTCCTCATAAATGAAAAAGATCCTACAGAGTAACACACACGTTAGTCATTTTGTGTGTCGAGGCGAATCGGGGAGTTGTCTGCGACTGCATCGCAGTGACATTACCGATTCAGCCAATTTGAAATTTCCATAAGTATAGTGATTACAACTTTTCAAAGTTCACGTTTTTATTTTATTGAATTTCGCTCTACATGTAACTTTCATTGATTTAAAAAAAAAAATTTCTGCTTCTTTTAAATCCAACATGATATCAGCGTGGACTTCTCCTTAACTTTCTGACCTCACCAAAGAGTAATTCTTTCCTAAAAAAAGGTTACAGCAAAAGCAATATGTAAATCAATGTACACTATCATTACAGAGTTCCCACAGAAATTTGGGAAGCAAATTCCATGATTTTTAATGACTTTCCATGATATATTTTTGCCTTTGCCATGACAAGACAAGTACCATTTTACTGTAGTAATGGTTGGGGCATCCACATGGCGTACAAATACCATGCAGTGATATTATTTCAGGTTTGTGATGGATGGCTGCCTTGCCCATACAAAGCCCACACCCATGATCAATGTCCATGACTTTCCATGACTTTAGGGGATTTTTTAGGGCTAGGTATATTGTTAGGTTCAGGGTTGAAGTTTAGAATTCAGTTAGCGTACACAATTACTGCAATCGTCACCTGAGCATGTGTTGTACAACCAGTCATCTAACATGAAGATTTTATAAACTGTTATACTAACCGTACAGGTGAACATAGCCTCCTTCTCTTCCACTGTCAAGGGCATCTCTTCTTCCCACCATTCTAGTTTCCTTCCTCCTTTAGCTGACCCATCTTTGCCTTTGATGCTCTTTTTACGACTTCCATCACCACGTTCCCTCTCTCCACCCCTCTCATAACTTTTCTCGCGACTGCGATTGCTAGGTCCATCCCGATCTCGGTCTCGTGCTCTGCTACGATTATTATCCCGATCTCGATCTCTGCTACGAGCTCTTTCTCGGCTTCGATCTCTGCTACGAGCTCTTTCTCGGCTACGATCGATGTCTCGGTCTCTTTCTCGGCGACGATCACGGTCTCGTTCCCTTTCCCTATTCCTTTCATGATCCCTGGGTCGATCTCCATCTGGCCCCTTCCCCTTATAAAAGCTTTTGTTTGGACCATCGTCTTTACCACGCCCTTCTTCTGGACCTCTTGACCAATCTGTCTTTGGGTCCCTGCTGCCATCCCATCTGTCATCTCTACCATAAGGTTTGTCATGGCGCTTTGGAATGTCATTTCGTTCGCCTCGTAACTTTTCACTCCTACCACGATATTCCTCATCATGTCTACCAATACCAGGTGCCTTGCCATCATGATGTCTAACCCTACCCCTACCAACTTCAGCACTTCTCTGATCACCATGCCTACCCCTACCAGCACCCCTACCAGCACCCTTACCAGTACCACTTGCCATCCCATCATTGCTTCGTTCAATAGTACCCAAATTATCCCAACCTATGTCGGCTGTCATCCAGTCATCCTGTCGCCATTTTTCTTGGTCTGCTTTCGGTTGCTGGGCTTCCTCTTCGGCGGGTGGCCATGATGTTGAGAAACTATGCTGCTGAGAAGCTTCTCCTTCATCATAATCCTCTCGCCACTCTCCTGCTCTTCTATCTCTGCGATCATATTCCTCTCGTTCATATGCATGCCTCATATCCATTCGCCCATGTCCTTCTCGTCTTCGCCAGCCTGCATCCGGTTCCCATCCTTTCTCATCTGCCCATCTTCTATCGTCTTCCCACCTTTTATCGTCTTCCCAGCTTTCTCTCCCATCGCTTTCTCTGCCTCCTCCTCTCCCCCTTCCTTTTGCATTTTCTCTGCCTCTCTTTCCTCCTCTGGAGAAAAGCTCCGTCTCTTTCGCTCGTTTCCTCCTGCATCCAAACCCTGAAACCGAAGTCAAGAAAATACAAATAAGATGTGAAATATTTCACAGAGTTTACCAAATACATGGAGGCTGCTATCATCAAACTACAAAAAATCATCAAATTATCAGGATACATGTATGTATCATATGGCACACAACATTTGAGTAGAAATCTAAAATTTGATGAAACACCTCTTGTGTGATTTCTTTGAATATTTGCATGACTTGATTGGTAATCTAATGAATAATGTTGCTAAATCTCGTTATTGTTTAAAATTTTCATTATCATTATTATTGGTTTTTGATGAGCGCATAAACAGGTATACAGCTTATTACCTTCAGTCATCCAGCTCATATCTTCTCCATAGTTAAATTGATGGAGATCCTCCAGGCCTCCTGCTAGGTCCCACCCAGTCATATCTGCCTTTTCAACTGACTCGCCCTAATGATCTGAAAGTGAAAGACAAACAATAAGACCAGAGGGGATTAGAGCAAAGGTGTACACTAATGTAGAATACTCTACTACACTTTTGTGTCCGACTACCTGGTACGCTAGGCTCTTAGATCTAGTTTCTTTCTATGCCATGCAATACCACCTTTCTCTGATATAAGATTTCCTTTGAATTATTCATACACAATATCGTCCATTTGGAGCCACAATATGCTCCATGAATATCTTTTGTCTTATGTTATACAGGTGCTTTGTTACTTTTGTTTTTGAACAGTGTAAAGGCATCATTATCTGAGCAGCAACAAACCAATTTGATTGGAATATCCTGGACTCTCCTGGTGGTGACTGCTGGCTTGCCCAGCTGTCAACAATTATTTGTTGATACCTAAAGTGGCTATTTTCTGTAATAGACTGCTTCGGTAATGTATGCAAATTTTATACATACCTTTCAAACAAAAGTTGTTCTTGACAACCTGAAAGCTTGCCGGACATAGCAACATATAATATATGCAAACTGGATTCCAAGCATTGAGGCTCATTTATAAAAAGCAGGTCAATGGAATAGCTCATCACTAGGTGCTCAGCGAATATATGTGCATAAATTTGTATATATTACAGAAGCGGTCTATAGCACAATATATACCCCCCCCCCTAAAAAAACAAACAAAACTTTCACTAGTACTGGAGCATCCATGTCACTGAAAGGCTTACAAATATCATGAATATATATATATACATAATATATCAAGGTTTATGAGATGATAATCATATATATTTTATTTACCTTATAAATACACATGATACAGAGCAGAAAACTGCTGAAGGGTAGAAACCATAAGAGGATTAGGGAGTTTAGGGTCTATTAAAAGCATGACAGATCTACATCTTACCTCAACTCATGATTAGATAGGCCTAGGGCCTAGGTCTAATCTACCTAGGGTCTACATTTAATCAGGGAGATAGCATTTTTTCACATTACAAGATTACCCGGTATTAATGAAACACTCGTCCAATTATCATGAATGTCACAGGTTATATTTGATATCATTTATCACTTTGCTGCCGGCTCCCAAAGATCACGAGATGAGTAATCGTAATCGAAGGCTCTCAATTGTCACCAGGCATCATGGGCATGCCAGGTCCAGGATTTTGAAGAATGCTGTCAAAATCTCCTTGTTGGCTTGTAATTATTGTAGTTGTAGATCTACCAATTTTGGGCTGATGCAAAAAATATTTAGTATCTAGGCCTAGCATGTCTAACGTAAGACTAGTTAGACTTAGAGGTAAATTTTGGCAAAGGCAAAGCCATTTTATTCTTTAAAAATGTACGAAATTTGGAGAAATCAAAATAGACCTAGACCTAGGCCTAGTTTTTTTTTTTTTTTTTTTTTTTTTTTTTTTTGGGGGGGGGGGGGGGGAAGTGAAGCCGGAATTCTTTCATCTGTTCAAGTTCATAAATCGGCCATCATGTTGTGAAATGAAATAAACTCTGCATTATCATTGTGAAATAGGAATTAGGATTAGGCTACCGATTAGGAAACCACCATTCACTCCGCACAGACACAGTGAGTCAGTGCTCAAGCATGTCCAGTGCTCAGTAACTTTCATGAAATTTTATTTAATAGCACTTATATAGGCCTAGGCCTAGGCCTATATAATTTATAAAAATAATATTTCAATAGGCCCTAGGCTAATATAAATATTCATTTCATCACAACAATGAACGGCATAATCGTGATATAGTCCCCACATACCCTAACCCTAACCCTAATCCTAAACCCTACCCTAACCCTAATCCTAATCCTAAACCCTAACCCTAAAACCTAACCCTAATCCTAAACCCTAACCCTAATCCTAATCCTAAAAAAACTTAGATTTTTTTGAAGCGGGGACTATTTCACGATAATGCCCAATGAACATATTCGTTTTTGTTATGACATGCTATGGAAAATGTATAATCACATGATACAATAAGCTACGATCGATGAACAGGCATTCGTCCTATATCATCGTGGGATTAAAGTAAAGTAAGTAAAGTAAATGAACAAACAAGCATTCGTCATGCGAATTGCCCTGCCATGCCTGCCTGGCCTACATTGTAGCTGTAGGCCTAGGCCTAGCTTCATTTCCCCGACAGTGTGCATGGAAAGGAAAGGGAGCGGTTTCCTAAACCAGGATAATATAGCCGATCCAAGAATCCAGTAAGATTTCAATTTGTAGCTAACAAGCTCTTGACTACAGCCCCATGACATGCACGAGTTTGCTGGAATTGTGCAGTACCGTAGTGTGGTAGACACGGTCATGACCATGATGACGGTGGCCGGTGCTAGACCCACCAAACTCCACGGAGCTTCGCCGCCGCCGCCCTAGACTAGGCGGCGCAGCAGGGCTCCCCGCAGTCATGCCATGGCAGTGTGTGCGTGCAAACGTACCAGTGGTTTCCTAAACCACGATAAAGCTTAAAATAAAGATTGAATTATTTAAAACTTACCAAGAAATGTCTTCGAGAATCCTTGTCTAGCATTTACACATTGTCAGTTGTACCAATACTCTTGTACAACTTATTTTTTGATGGGTATTTATGTTTTTTGTCATTGAAACAGACATGGCACAAACATGCACATGCACAGTACTCGACTCACGCGCACGCTATAGCGCTACGCATATTTTATTCTTGGCGGGGTCCGGACAACCCGACCACCGGACAGCCCGACCCAAGACAACTCGACCGGGTCGAGTTGTCCAGGGTGGGCTGCGTTTTCGGACAACTCGACCTACTTTTTTTCTTCTAACAAATTTCATGAACAGAGTTTCACAGCATGGCTACAAAAGACATTTTCTGCATCAAGTACCGTATGTTGATATGATACATTCATGACATTAAACAAGGTTTTCAGTTCTATAAAACATGATTTTCCTTGCAGTGAGAAATACCGGTGTTCCCCGTGATCGGGCCCCACGCACCGATCAATGATTTGTTGAAGAATCTCAAAAGTTTGTGTTAAAGGGAGCGACAAGTCGCAATCTATGGGCGGTTTTACTGTTGGCTGCTCCTTTCTCTGGATCAAAGTTCAAAGCGACTTCAATTTATCGCGCGCAGCTAATAAAAGTTCGCACATTGACCCAGATTTGAGTAAACAAGATCGCCCGTTTTTTATTCCAGTATTTGAATCTCATTGGTCGGTTACGTATGTAGGGATTCGAGTTAACGATCAAGCGAGGAATTCGGCAATAACATTCCTTCGGTAGCGCACGATTGGACCTGAATGTATCCGAATTTCCCCGAGTCAGGCCAACTGGTTTCAAGAGACGGTAAAATGAACTCCAATAAATAGTTAGTTACTCGGTAGAGTCGGTTGCTTCTCGATCATTGATCGGTGCGTGGGGCCCGATCTTCTTCTTGATTTGTTTTTGTTTGGCAATAAAAAAAAAAAACAAATCAAGAAGAAAATCACGGGGAACACGTACCGTTTCTCACTGCAAGGAAAATCATGTTTTATAGAACTGAAAAGCTTAAAATTCCTTGTTTCATGTCATGAATGTATCATTTCAACATACTTGATGCAGAAAATGTCTTTTGTAGCCATGCTGTGAAACTCTGTTCATGAAATTTGTTAGAAGAAAAAAAGTAGGTCGAGTTGTCCGAAAACGCAGCCCACCCTGCATATGAATTTGTCATGTTCACTTAACGCGAACCGGTCATGATCCCCGATCTTTCGACAGAAATTTGGCGAAAACACGTCCTTTTCGGCACATTTTAAATCATATCTCGAGAACCGCGCAAGATTTTTCATGGGGGCAAACGGTTTATAAAACTTTGATTAATTCTACATCTCATGATATCAGTTATTTTTTAATTGAATGAAAAAAACCGCCGTCTATTTTCAACTGAAAATGCATGGTTTCATGCTTTTTGTGTGAGGAGAAGCACTTTTTTGCACTCATTGCTCTCGTATTCCTCCTATAGCTTCTGACTTCCGTGTCAAAATGTATGGGGGCAAAGACTAGCAAATAGCCAAGATGTTACTCTTTCTTGTGATATCAGGTTCGTCCTGATTGGTCGAAAAAAACCGCCGTCTATTTTGCATAATTAAAAAGAAACATAGCAAAAAAGATGTCATGTATATAAAGCACGTACAGTATGTAATGCTGCGTATAGGCCATAGACAAATTAAAACTTATAGACGGAAAGGTAGCACCCGCGGATTTCCCTCATTTGCATATAAGCTGTAGCGTCACCATTCAGGCTAAGCGTATTCGGCCCTGATTCGGCCACGCCCATTCGGTAACATTTCATTTTCCCGAAGCCCCCGATACCAAGAAAATATCGAAAAGTATCGAGAAACTCCTTATGCATTATTCATTTTTGTTTTGCATACTCGATTTATCAAACTTTGATTGGACGGGACCTTATGAATATGAATGTGATTGAAAAGGGACGATTTGACCTCCTTCGTCACTTCCGCTGTGAATTTGACGTCACCCGCACAAAGTAAAAAAAGTTGTGGAAAGTTTAGAGGTGAGTACACCTGTATTTATGCTTAATTTTCGAAAATTAGATTATATTTATAACAAGTTCTGCCATTGTGAGTAATCTGTTTCAATTTCTCTACATTTTGAAGGGATTCTACAGAGCTGTATGTCATGAAACAATGTGTAATCTACTCTCGAACTTTCAATTCAATTTTCATCGTCATGAGCTAAATGTTGCAGCTCGATTCCCCTTACCACCCTGTCACTCGTGACGGCTTACCCGGACTTTCGGGCGGGACTATCTAGATACGTTTCGATAGATGATCTATTGATTGATGTCAATGCCAATGGCTGACAGATTTCGTAAACCTCGAAATAGATCGAACTTAGTCTGTATTTCGATGATTTGGTTATCTAAGTTAGATGTAGACGCATAGACCCCGTTATATTCTGAAAGACAAAGGGCCCAGGTGAGACCCTTTCTAATTAATTGATTCTGTAGCGTAGGCTGTTCTTGTCAGGATTTTTTTGGGGGGAATGAAGAGGGGGTTTCATGTTGATACTAGTATTTTCCAGAGACCAGTCCAGGTCAAGGTTTACTTTGTGTACTACATGTACAGAGTTTTGTAATGCAGGGTTGTAATTTTAACGTAGTGGTTCTTAGTAAAAGTTAATTTGCTTAGGTGTACTATTATGTTAGATGAGCTTTGGCCCACTTTTTTCTTCTAAAGTTGAGCCAAGGCCAAAGCCAAGGCTAGCTAGGCAAGCATCTAATGATCTAGACCGAACGAGAGAGAAATTTCGGTCTAGGCTAGCATCATGGTGATGAGGTTTTATATTTTTTACATTTCAAGAGAGAGAGAGAGAGAAAGGGGTACATAAATTAGTGTTGATTATAGACCAGAATCAAAGGCCTTTTTAAAGAGGTAATAAATCTCCCCTGAGTATTAAATAGCTGGATGGCCTTTGTTTCAGTATTGCATTCATTAGTCTCATTCATGTTGACTTTGATTTCCATCAGATAAACATGGCAAGGAACTAACCTGTGGCTGATCTACTTGAAGATCTACTAGGTCTCCTTACATAACTTTAACTGTTGGAGGTGCCGGATGAAGTGGAAAGTCCTACTTGATGAGACATGAGAAATAAACAGGTAAGTCTAGACCTTACTGCGGCAGCCTGAACGCATAGCGTTCGTGGCAGCATCCCTGGGCTAGGGACTAGACCTAACTAGTTAGACCTATACCTATTACAGCTAAAAATTATAGACTAGGTCTGGTGGTGGTAGTGGAATGTGGTGGTTTTTTCTGAGGAATGGACAATTCATTTGTCATTTTTCCTTTATCCACCACTGAGATCTGTTTTCAGTGTAATATGAAATTAGCTGTTTAGTGTCTTTAGATATCAATTATGATATATTTAAGGGATGTTCAGTGGGATGTCATAAATACAAATTTTAGTCCCCTTAATTATTACATTTAACATTTGATTAATTCCTGCAAACAGAAACAAAACAAAATAAGATGGGTGAATGTATGTTATTGATGATATTATTATTTTCATTATTATTGTTATCATTATGATCATTATTATTGTTAGTAGTATAGTAGTAGTAATATTAGGGCCAAATATGACACTTGATTACAGCCCATGAATCTATTGTAGTTAGTCTCCTCTTTGAAAAGATGAAGAGGATGAGTGTTTGTGTGATTTTTTTTCTTAATACAGGGTAATGCTTCTCTACCTCATCTATTCTACAACAGATGATGATGATGATGAAGAGGAATGCTTACCTACTGAGAATGAAGACAAATTCTGAGAGGAACAATTACTACTTAGCTGCTTCAGTTTTGCATGGTAGGCATATGCTTTAAGAGTAAGATTGCTATCAGCCTTCAGGGGCGTCAATGTGTTTTTCGGAGGGGGGGGGGGGCAAAACAGCCTGATAGCACCCTTCATGATTTTTTCAATGTCTCTTAATTGCCAGCTTCTCCAAGGTTACATGAGTCAGGGAAATATAATTTTTTTTTTTTTTTTTTTGGGGGGGGGGGCAAAACTATATTATTTGCCCTCCTACTGCCCACTTACCACCCCATAATCAACGCCCCTGGTTGTTATTAGTACCTCAATACACTCAAGGTACACACTTTTTGGTTTAAGAAGCCATTTTCTTGTGACTTTACTAATTTAGTTTCTTTTGAATAGCCTTGAAAATTTTATCTGTCCAACTGGAAAAACTTTTTTCCTCTTTAAATACTTTTGAGAATTCCCACTTATTATTATATTAATATCATTTAAAGAGTCGATGTTAACTATTAATAGGAAACTCTAAATTTCAGTCTTTTTGCAAATTCTAATTGTTGCTTGCTAAATTATAAAATACACAATGGATGCTATTTTCTAAACTCTTTCCTCTTTTCTTTCAACAGACATGGATTTCTAGTTCAACTCTTCAATGAAATAGACCCCTGCTTTGATAAACATCTAAATTTCTTCATATTGAAATCATACCTGGATTCCAGTCTAATATGCATCATTAGAATGGCGGAAGAGGAGTTTTAAACGGGCGCCGCGGAACGTCTTGGAAAGTGGAGGGGCTTAGTGGGGGGGGGGGGGGGCTGCGTGTATTACCACATTTTTTGCACTGCCGTACGTTTGCACGTGTTTACTGAAAAAGGTGGGGGGCTTCAGAAAAAATTGGAACCAGCTGGTTCCAATTTTTTCTTACTTGTGTTTTTCATTACAGATCGAGCATACGATCTTTAACACTGGGAGTAAAATGCCTAAAAAATTGTTTACAAATTAAAATTCCTCCCATCAAGGTTCTTCGTTTAAAGACTCACATTATCTGTTTTTCAAGAGTAACATGGTGTGCGTATTGAACAGGGAAATTAGATGGTCATTTATTTCTTTTATTATTTCTTCTTTTGTGGGGTGTAGTGGTAAAAAGTTAATAGTATCTATTTCTCCCGTGTAAATTCAATAATTTACCTCTTGAATAGGGATTGAAATTAATAATGTATGATTCATTTATATTGAAATTCATTTTTTTAATGCATGTACATATTTGTACTACTGTCAAGAAAAGAGTGATATTATTTGACCATGACAAGTCAGTTGTAATAGAACTCATGAAAGAGTATGACTGCAGATAAATGATGGGTTTATTTAAGAAGTAATACAATGTCTAAACATCTCTAAAGACTGTTATCATTTCTGCATGTACAAAAATATTCATTAAAAAGTGAGAAAATCTAACTATTCCCGAATTGACGTGTGCATAAAATTGCACCTTAAATCTTGATTGTAAGAAAGATAATTGTTATTGAAAATTTGCATGTGAACATGATAAAGGTCCTCTCACGTTATATTAATGACATGAACCATATGGGGATGGGGTGTGATCGAGGTGCGTATGAGAGAGAGAGAGAGAGAGATAAAAAAGAGAGAGAGAGAGAGGGAAGAAAAAAAGATGAGAAAAGGTGAAATAGAAGATTTTATGATTTTTTTTATTTTTTTTTTTATTTTTTTTTTTTTTGGGGGGGGGGGGTTAGCCAGCCCTCCAAGATTTTTTCCCCCTCCAAAATGAACCAGGACGTGTGATCGAGGTGTGTGTATGAGAGAGAGAGAGGGAGAGAGAGAAAGGGTAGGGAAGAAAAAAGATGAGGAAAGGTGAAAGAAGATTTGATGAAAATGGAGGGGAATTTTTTGTAGCTAGCCCTTCGAGAATTTGTTTTCCTCCTCCAAAATTCGGGGGGGGGGGGTGGGGCGGGGGTTACCAGATTTGATGAGGTCCAGTTTTCCTCCATAATTCTCTGACAAGCAAAATATGAATTTCAAAAAAGGTTATATGTTATAAAAGAAAGGGGTGGCACACTTAAATAGGCTTATACTTGTCTTTCAAAAAAAAATAGAGGGGGGGGGGGTCAAAAGCTGTTAGGGGGCAGTCTGTCCCCTTGCCCACCCCCACCCCGGGTATGCTAGTGGGGGGGGGGGTGAGAAAGAGGGAAAGAAAGTAAAGAATAAAAATGTAATAGTTTTCGGGTCAACTAAAATGGCCGAATTTTCAAGGTTCATAATTCTCTTTGAAAGGTACAATTATAAGATTCACAAATTGGTATCAATGCGAAAGTTGCCCCTCAAGAAAATCCAAGGATACCTCTTCTTCTACACCGGCTGATATTTTATTCTTACCTTAATTTGGCCTTCAATTATTATACACACTCCCCCTCCCCCCCCCCCTTTTTTTATAACATTATCCTACTGGTCAAAGATAGTAAATTTATTAAAAAGTAATTTGAAAAATTACTTATTATGAATGTAAAAGTTTTTTCTCTTAATTCATGAGATGTGATAAATTTAATGTGAACAACATGTATTTATCTTCTTCATAACTACGGTATACAACTCATTGAACTCGACCAAGTAACGTTATTTAAGTGGAACGACGTTAAATGGCCGCCATCCATTTCCAGCCTAACCGCTCACGATGGCGGTCTCCTGCGTTCTAAATTACCTCTCTAGTTTATTGGAAAAAAATATTTACATAGGTCTATTATATTCCTTAATTTTGTTAGTATGTTTTGTCTTATGTTTATTATTGTATACTATTATTGTACATGACTTTTTAATTATGTAAACATTCGATTTATTGTATGTTATTAGAACGCAGAAATAAAAGCAAACAAACAAACAAACAAACAAACAAACCCTTTTGTGCTGACTGATCACATGTTGGGACCTAATTATCATAAAGATTTAATGACACCATATGAATGACGCCCATTCGTCATTTATCGATGCGCCGTCATTAGCCAAGTGATGAATACATTAGCATACATGAATAGATTAGGCGGATTTGACCTTTCTTAATGCGCATGCGTGACACTGATCCACATTTATATTTTACCTGTGTGTAAAGCATATACACTGTAGGGGAGCATCGTACAAAATGAATAATGCATCGGGGGCTTCGGGCGCGTTCAAATCGTGCCCAAATGTTACAGCGTAATGGCGGCCGCTTTAGGGGCTTGATATAGGCTCGATTTGGACTGTGCCATTGTAAAACGGGGTGCATCAATCCAATGTGTGTGTTGAACGACCGTGAATGCGAATTGAGCAGTCGTTACAGCTGTGGAGTGATATGTTGCATACCGTGGATGAAATGGATGAATCATGTCGTATGAGAAAGTGTAAAATTCTTCCTTCCCGCGTACGCACTGTTGTGTACTCGGAGTGAGATTCGTAAATAGCAGCTCTTCTGTCCCTCCCTTCTCCGTTGCCCCCCATTGCTATAATAGAACAGCAGCGAACAAAACACCGATTTATACAGAGCAATGGCCTGGACCACCCAGCTGATCGAGCGCGTACTCGAGTCGCGTTTGTATGTGCGCACAGCTGACTAAAGCAGAATTAAACCTTCAAATTATGTGAACAAATCAGGGGGTGAGAAATTCATATGGACAACTGTACTAAGTCTCAGTTGGATAGACTCCCAGTTATACAAAAACGGGTGATGAGAATAATTTTGAAAAAGCCTAGACTAGCTCCGTCTAAAATATTATTCTTTGAAAATAAAGCGTTGAGACTAAACGATTTGTTTTATTACCAGTTAGGCAGTTTAATTATGTATCAAGCACGAATTCACGAATTGCCTCAGGTTTTACAATCAATGTTTAAAACGAATGATGGAATACATAGGCATTCTACACGACAATCATCTTTCTTTCATTTACCACTTCTTCGTACTCAGTTTGCCCAGAAAACATTAATCTACACTGGGCCCTTCCATTCACTGTTAAAACATGTATTAAAAAACTACGGATTAAAAAAATGTTGATTAAAAATCGCTCAACATTGGTTATAAAATGAATGTTGGTTAAAAATGACTTTTAATCTTGCGTGGGTTAAAAAAATTGTTGATTAAAATTATTGTTTTTATTCTTGTTGGTTACTTTGTAACCAACATTGATTAAAAACAGTGTTCTCTGCTTTCCCGCCAAACTGATAGTGCTAACTGTCAAGACACTTTATCTTATTGTTGGTTAAAAGTTTGATCAAAGTTGATTAAAATACCAATCGCGTGACCGAACAGCGCATGCGCATATGGATTTGGAACAAATTCGCTGCGCACAAATCTATCACAGAAATTGTTTGCGATAAAAATGGAAGGCATTGTCATTCAAGTCGCTGAATGAGTGGGGACTTTCAAAGAGTTTGTCGGCGCGTTTGAAGGTGAGAAACTATTATTCATATATGTGATTGTTGTCCAGCTTAATCTTGGGAAAAAATACATCTACATAGATCTACAACTTCGCGCATGTCCATATTTCGCGGACAGGGCAATATGACAAACACTGAAACTAGAACAGTTTTTTGAGAAAAAGATATAAGCACCAATGTAGGCGTAGGCGTAGTCTACCGGTGGGCCTGCCTTAGTCAAGTCTAGTCCAGGTCTGAGAAGGTCGAACTTACCAAACCGCTGAAAGTAGATCACTGAGTAGATCTATTTCGTTATAAGGCTAGCTAGACAACAATTACAGATATGAAAAGAGTTGATTAAAATACCAATCGCGTGACCGAACAGCGCATGCGCATATGGATTTGGAACAAATTCGCTGCGCACAAATCTATCACAGAAATTGTTTGCGATAAAAATGGAAGGCATTGTCATTCAAGTCGCTGAATGAGTGGGGACTTTCAAAGAGTTTGTCGGCGTGTTTGAAGGTGAGAAACTATTATTCATATATGTGATTGTTGTCCAGCTTAATCTTGGGAAAAAATAGATCTACAGTGTGCTCTTTCTTTCTAATTTAAACGGCTTGGGAGCAAGTTCGACCTGCTCGATCTGGACTAGACTTGGCTAAGCCAGGCCCATCGGTAGATTTACCGACTGCGCCTATGGTAGCGAGGAGGCGACGCCGGCGGTATGGCGGTGTGTTCAACTTCGCGCATGTCCATATTTCGCGGACAGGGCAATATGACAAACACTGAAACTAGAACAGTTTTTTGAGAAAAAGATATAAGCACCAATGTAGGCGTAGGCGTAGTCTACCGGTGGGCCTGCCTTAGTCAAGTCTAGTCCAGGTCTGAGAAGGTCGAACTTACCAAACCGCTGAAAGTAGATCACTGAGTAGATCTATTTCGTTATAAGGCTAGCTAGACAACAATTACAGATATGAAAAGAGTTTCTCCGGGGAGTTTCTCATCAAATAAATCTAACCAACAAATGGTTAAAAATTTAACCAACAATTTGTTTAAGTTTAATCAACACCATTTTAACCAATGTTGAGCAAAATATGATTAACCAACAAATGGTTAAACATTTAACCAACAAAATAAAACTAACCAACAAATGGTTAAACATTTAACCAACAATATGTTTTAGTTTAATCAACACCAATTTAACCAACGTTGAGCAAAATACGATTAACCAACAATTGATTAAAACTTTTAATCGACCACAGGTTAAACTTTAATCAACAGGCCGTTGATTAAAGTTTTAACCTACAAATGTGTGGTTCACCTGGTAACCCTCGGTTGATTAAAATTTTAACCAACAAGATTAAAAATTTTAATCAACGTTCTAACAGTGTTGGAATCATCTTGATTCAAATCTAAAGCAAGCTTCCTCTCTTAAATCTTTTAGAAGAAATCTTAAACATTATCAAATTAGCTCTTACAGTGTATAAGTCCATAACAACTGTACAGGATTTGGTTTTCTGCCCGTGTCTAAACAGAACATAGAAGATTATCCTTCAAGACATCTTTTTAATCATACTTCATACACATACATGTATTATGTGTATAGATCTGGTTTTTCTACTACTATATAAACCCAATAGGCTGACATTAACTGCTAGTATACTAGTTCATATGCTTATTTTATTTTGATGTTTTAGCGATGTTTGTGTGTGTATTGTTGTTGCTTTTTCCCCTTTTACACACGTCTTGTCTCGTCTCTTTACTACTATATGTATACATATTTGCATAAATGTATTTCTTAATTCTCTCTGTTATTGGGGAACCTAGTTTTAACAAACTGTGCTTTTCCTTAGGTTCTCCCATGATACTGCTTTTTTCTATTGATTAATGTAAATTTTCCACTTTTGACTGTATGTACATGTACATTGGAAATGTTATTGATTATGATAGATTCTAAATTTTGAACGATGTATGCTCACCAATTGTAATGTTCATGGCAGATTTCTGCAGTATTATGAAATAAATTCATTCATTCATTCATTCATTCCCCATTCGACCTGGTCGAGTTGTCCAGGGTATTGGGTCGAGTTGTCTTGGGTCGAGCTGTCCGGTGGTCGGGTTGTCCCGGATTCAATTAGCAACTCCTGCGCATGCGCATGTCATAACAGTATGATATACAATAAATCTCCCTTCACACTCGGCGGCCTCGTTAGCGCAGTAGGCAGCGCGTCAGTCTCATAATCTGAAGGTCGTGAGTTCGATCCTCACACGGGGCAGGCTGCTCACTTTTTTTTTTTTTTTACCCCCCCCCCCCCCCCCCCCAATTCTCTCATCATATTTTCAGACACGTTTAACTCCCCCCTTAGTCTTAGAGCACAGAAATTTGCCCTCAAGCCTCAAACCTAGCCACCACCTTTTTTTCTATTAAACCCCAGACACCAAAAAACATGACCCTGAATGGTTTTGAAAAAGGTTGGTTTTTAGTCTTCAGCTTGGAGTAGGTTGGGATGCAATTTCCCCTTTTCCACATTCTGTCTCTATTTTTCTTTTGCGCTCTTTCCTCATTTCGCTAGTCGGATGATGGGTGGGGGCACTTTGATCCAGTGCTCCCCGCAGCTATACGCTATTATGTCTTCTCTGGAATTCGAAGCAAATAAAATCCGTACTTATGAATAGTAAAACTAAATAATTTTTTAATCTTCAAGACAGCGTTGATTTCAAGGATTCGAAGATCTTGTACAATCAAAGAATGCTTTTATGACGCCAATTAAAGCTATTCCCTCATGTAATTTCAGGATCGTGTTGGTCAAATTTATCAATGGTAATTTTATACTATTTTTTTCATTAAAGAAAAAAATGAATATGATGCAAGTCATTTCTTTTTCACAATTTTTCTACCATGATATTTTGGTTTGTTTTGTAGTGTAGAGACGGTTGTCCATATTCATTTGATGCTTGTGGAAGATTTGTCTCACACGTCAATATTTGCAGGCCGTTCTCACTAGTTTCCATCCACTGACAAAACCGTCGTGTGTGTGTGTATAATATATATAATAAAACAAGATATAAGTTCTGCTTCAGAATTGTAAATGTAGAGATGAATATAGTAAACAAGTGTCATATGAAAGGGCAAAAAATGAACTTTCTAGAAATTATCTCTTTTTAAGATATCTTTGGCCAAACGACTTTGTGGTACCCCTATTTCCTATAATTATGGTCTTTATTCACTCATGCGTGAAGTATGTATCATAATGAGTGGCATCAAATGAAAGAAGAGGTTCCAAGCTTTACAATTATGTGTCATTTATTAATCATAATTGTGATTGAGATATGGTTAAAACATCAATAAATCTCGGTTTCGTTTTTTTTCTGGGACGCACTGTATATATCTATACAGTATATAGAAGTCTATCTCCTATACGGCGAGGCGAATCCCAACAATGCGGTTTGAGTCCGTCACAATAGAAATTCGACGTTAAAGCGAAGGCGAACGTGCATTAATGCGAATTTCAATTCAATTAAATTAAATTCAAATTTATTTTCCACTTCCATAGAAATCACAACATTTCATGAATAACAAAAAATGGAACAAAACATTCCACAATTTAGGACCATCATAGATAAAAGTTTTTTTTTGCGAAGGAAGTTCGAAGTAATGGCAAATGATACTCTTCTGATTGTCTAGTTGAATGTTGGTGAAAAGAACGATTTATAAAAAACATATTATTAAAATAATTTGGCAGCAAATCATTAGTATATGTGTACATAAATTGACCTAATTGAAGCAAATATAAATCTTTTACTTTCAGAATATTACTATCATAAAACAACGGATCAGTGTGTGCACGGAAATTTGCCTGGCAAATAATTCTAACTGCTCTCTTTTGCAACAATAAAAGTTTGTCCAAAATGGTGTGGTGAGCGTTACCCCATGCAAGTAAGCCATAACTCAGATAAGGTAATGTTAAGGATGAATATAATGTTAATAATGCTGAAGGTGGGAGTTGTGTCTTAAGTCTATTTAGTATACCAATGTTGCGTGAAATTTTTTTTAGAAATATTATCAATATGAACCTTCGATGAAAGCTTATTGTCAATTATTACACCTAGAAACTTAGAATGTGAAACCTTTTCCAAAGGGGTGTCATCAATAAATATATCACCTGGCAAAGAATCAGTTGAGTTACTAAAAAGAATATTATTAAGTCTTTTGTAAATTTAAAGACAGCCTATTGGCTCGGATCCATTGAATAATTTTTTTAAATTCAGAATTTACAATTTTAACAAGGGTATTTGGGTTCGTATGTGAAAAGAACAAATTGGTATCATCAGCGAATAATATAAGAGACGCCATATCTGACGATATATACAAATCATTGATATAGATTATGAACAAAAGCGGGCCAAGCAAACTACCTTGAGGAACCCCACAATTAATATTTCGTAATTCAGAAGTGTGACCATCCAGAAATACAAATTGTTTCCTATTGGAAAGGTAACTCCTGAACCACTCCAAGGCCTTCCCACGTATACCATTATGAGAAAGTTTATGAAGCAAAATATCATGGTTAATCGTGTCGAAGGCCTTGGAGAAGTCCAGAAGTATTCCAAACATAATGATTAGAGGAATCGAAAGCATGAGCTACCCTTTCAACAAGTGATAATAAAGCATGACTAGTGCTATGTTTCTCTCTAAAACCAAATTGATAATCACAAAAAATATCATGATCTTTCAAAAAAGCAATTGTTCTTTTATATACAAGTTTTTCTAAAACCTTCGAAAGAGATGATAATAAAGAAATCGGGCGATAATTATTCACATCCTGATTATAACCCTTCTTAAATAGAGGAATGACTTTTGCAATTTTCATAATATTAGGTACTTCTCCATTTAAGAAAGACAAATTAAAGATATGAACCAATGGATCTACAATGAAAGGTATTACCCCCTTTAAAATAATGTTATTAATATTATCAAAACCAGAACTTTTCTTATTATTCAAATGAGATACAATATCTATTATTTCATATCTGTGAGTTGGAACAAAGCAAATAGAATTTGTATTTGGGGGGCTTAAAAAATCAGTGAAAGATTTTTCTGATTGTGGTATATTTTGTGCTAAAGTCTCACCAATCAAAGAAAAATGTGTATTAAAAAATATTTACAATCATATCAGAATTATCAATCTCAACATTGTCCCTTTTTATTTTAATAATATCATTTTTGTTATTGACTAAATTCATAGCTTGTTTAAGAATTTTCCAAGTATTCTGCATATCACGTTCATACAACTCTAAGCGATTCACGAAATATTTCTTCTTTTCAAAACGCAAAATTCTAATCAAAGCATTCTTATATGAAGTATATTTAATTTTGGTTCTATCTGTAAAATCTGATTTATACTTGTAGTACAACTTATTCTTTTTATTAATACATCTTAGAAGAGAGATTTCGATATCCAGGGAAGTCTATATAGGGGTAATTTTATAATTATTTACTTTATCTCTTTTTAAGGGAATACATGCATCTAACTCTTCATTAAGGATATCTAAAAAATTATTGTACGAACTATTTACATCATCAGTGTTATAAACATTTGGCCAATCAGCGTGCTATAAACTGGCTCCAAGTTTTGCTATATTCTCGGGGGAAGCTCGACGTATTAATGGACGAGGCCGTACACCGTTGGCTAAATTTGAAAGTGTAAACTGAGTAAAAATGGGATAATGATCAGATACATCAGAAAGTATAATGTATGAATCAGGATGTGGAATGATATTACTAAAGATATTATCAATCACCGTCGCAGAATTATTAGTAACACGAGTGGGCATCGAAACAAGTGGGAAGAATGAATTAGATAAAAATATTTCCAAAAAATCATGACATAAATTATCAGTATCATATTTTAATAAATTGATATTGAAATCACCCATTATAAAACAATCTTTATTATTCATTACCGAATTATTTAAAATATCGGTTAGAGACGATAAAAAATCTAAAGTATTACTACTTGGGGGTCGATAAATTACTCCAATTATCACATTTTTCCGACCTGGTAATAAAATTTCAATAAAGAGGGCTTCCAAAATATTATTCATTATAGCAATATCATTGCAGACATTGTAAGAATATTTTTTAGAAAGATATAGACCAACACCATCAAAGTGTTTAATAATATTCCTAATGTTCAAATGAAATAAAGAAAATGTAACTTTATTATTACTACACATAATGTCTTTGAATTGATTGTTATTTATGTACTCAGTTAGAGAATTGGCGATAGTCTCATCATATCGATCATCAGGAAGAGAATTGAACGCTAAATTATTATGTAACGTATCCATTTCGAATTTGATAACAAAAGGATGTCGTGACAATATAGTAATATAACGTACAGTAAAAAAAATTGGAAAATTCAAATTTAGTAAAGAGAGAATCGGTCTGTATGGACAACATATTGGGAATAAAAGAAAAAGAAGAAAATATACACGGATATACATAGACAAACGAAACACAAACATTTAACATTTACGACTAAATTACAAGAGATCTCTGCAGGCTTGGAGAACAAACGATATACATCCGAAAAAACGTAACAAAGTATTTCAAAGCAACAACATTATCTTGAACTCCCTAATATAAACAAAGAAGTAAGAAATAGATTATCACTGTCAAACTTTGTCATAAATATACGCAACAAACAATGAATATAACAGAAATAATGCATTTTACTTTCAATGTTTCAGAAAAACACAAAAACCCGTCATTATTAAATAATTATTTACACACATGATTTTGATTCAATACAACTGCGCATCGTGGCAAACTATGAGCAAAACATCCCGAAGGCCAAAAAAAGTAAAAAAATTTACAAACGGCAACAACAAAAGCATTCTGCCTCTTCATAATACTAATGCCCGGTAAGTCACGAGACGCCACCGCGTTAAAATAAGAAAAAAAAATGTATCAAGTTATAAGTGTCAATATCAACAGTAATACAATCTTTAGAGCATGAATTAAACATGTTGAAAGGACGACGAGCAAGGTATGAGCTCAGAGCTATGAAAAGGTGGCAAAGCATAACTTAATTAGAAAACGTGATCTGTAATCAGACAATAGCACAAACTTCTCAATTCCAAACCCATGACCGTGTTTACTCAAGCTTGAAGGTCCGAGACAACGGAGATGCCAATTCCACAGAACAAAAAATACGACAGAAAATAGGACTCAAAACCCCCAAATAATCTGTCGAACAAAAGCCTCCATCATAAGAGAAAGCAATTAGCCAATTCGAAAGCATTCCCCAACTTTCATTCCAGTGACTGAAGGCAGTGTTCACAATTCCAAGTGTACGACAAAACAAAAAAAAAAAATATTTGTTTTTAATATGCTTCCTCTCATGAAAAGACACCCAGCTCAGCTGCCTCAAACATTCCGACCAAACGCAATAAGACTGTAATGTATTTTGAACTATATTGATCAATAAATATTTTGAATTTGTCATGTAAGTCATATCACGAGGAGTGTAAATATAATAAACTGCTTCATTTGCGAAGAATCAACATTAACATTCAAAAAAATTCAAAATTCACACACAGAACATTTCTGTTCGTTATAACAGACATTGTCACATGCAAACTTATCAACATTTAAATGAAGCAGTTCACAGACTTCAAATTGAATTAAACCAGATATTTATCAATTCAGTCGCTTTTTGTTCATTACGACAATGTTTTTAAAAAAAATCAAGATGAACTGAATTATATGAACCCATATCAGTTCAAAAACTTAATTCCATTCAACAAGCATGCAAACAACAAAAAAGTATATATGTCATTATGTCCATTTTGTTTGTTAAATCAGATCTTAACATTTGCCGGTCATGTGCAAGCTTATCAAAATTAGTTCACATATGTAGTATTTTCCTCATCCTCACTTCATCTTTTCTTTCATTTCTCACTTTCACTTATTGTACAAAGTCATTTTGAGAGGACATTGCCCTTTCTACCAGAAGTCACAACCACCCCTATGTTATCACATTTATCTATCAACAAGTGGTCAGCTGCATGGCCATATCGCCATGCCCATCGCACATTAATGACTCACCCTCAATTCAAGGATTTTCAACAATACTCCCTTTCTTCTTCATCCTGCCACACTAGCAAGGGATAAGAACAAACACTTTTCATCTCCATCTTTGCTAGACACACTTCTCAAAGTTTTCTCATCGAGTTAACACGTTAATTTGAGGATGTCATCTCTTCACTTCTGAATTTGTTTCCTGCACTTCAATTGGAGCAATTTCTACAATTCTCTACTTTACATTCTATACTCCATCATCTCACCTGGAGGAATTTCTATTTCATCATATTATTCTCTGCAATTCACTCAGAGAACAGTCCAAATCTCGCTTGTGCTAGCCAAGTAGTTTTGTGATCATTTCTGTGGTGATACCTGTGTAAATATATATTTGAATCGGATTGTGCAATATTTGGAAACGTTTGACATTTTGGAGGATCCATGTCCGGTTAACCCCTGCACGCATAAAGTCGGTAAGTGGTGATTGCTTCTTATTCCCATCTCGCATTATAAGTAGCGACCAAAACCGCTACACTGGTGACCCCGACGTGATCTAAACCCGACCAACGTGCTGAGTAACATACATCCTTCGTCAAATTGTTTTCATTTATTGTCTTCCTTTCTTCATTTATATGGTCGGCTCATTTTTCATCTCCTCAACATGTCGACTGACAACCAAAATCACCCTTCTTCTTCTACTCAGTCAACTCCTACCATTCAACAAATGCGAGCACAAATCTTACAGCTCTCAATTCTAATTCAAACTTTGACTTCTCAATCTCAAAAAAGTCAAACCAATAGGAGTAAAAGTAGTGAAGACAAATCATCACAGCATTCAAACCAAGCTAGCCAGTCCCGCTCACATCAACATGCTGGAGACTACTGTTACTACCACTGGCGTTTCGATTCTAAAGCCAACAAATGCGTACCGCCCTGCAAATTCAAAAATATCTCTAACAACCATGGAAAGAACAAATCTAATCTAGCAGCTACAAATCATACTGGCACGACACAAAATAGTCGCCTCTTCTACGTTACCGATAGGAAAACTGGAATTCGATTTCTCGTAGACACTGGAGCTGAAGTGAGCGTTCTTCCTCCTTCAAAATCGGAGAAACATCACCCTTCTTCGAAATTTCATCTACAAGCAGTAAATCGCTCAAGTATTACTACTTATGGAGAGCGAAGCCTGACTCTCGACGTCGGCTTACGTCGAGCTTGCAGATGGATTTTCATCATTGCTGATATTTCCACGCCTATCCTAGGGGCAGACTTCCTACACCACTTTGGTTTGCTGGTTGATGTTCGCAATCTTCGACTCATCGATTCTACTACTAATCTTTCAGTGAAAGGCATCCTTTCTTCTACTCCTTCTATCAGTCCTATGTTTGTAAAGCCAGACAGTCAAGCTGCTTACAAATGTCTTCTCAATCAATTTCCTGACATCACACGTCCTGTGTACAAGGAGGCAACAATCAAACATTCCGTCACCCATCACATTGAGACGAAAGGCCCTCCTGTTTCAGCCCGTCCTCGTCGCCTAGCAACCGACAGGTATACCATTGCAAAAGCTGAATTTGACCACATGCTGGAACTGGGTATCATCCGACCATCCAGCAGCAACTGGGCATCCCCACTTCATATGGTGCCCAAGAAAACCCCTGGAGACTGGAGACCGTGCGGAGACTATCGGGCACTAAACAGGAATACAGTTCCCGATAAATATCCAATCCCCCATCTTCAAGATTTCACCTCTGCCCTAGCAGGCAAACAAGTTTTCACAAAACTCGATCTCATACGAGCTTACCATCAGATACCAGTCGATCCCTCAGACGTACACAAAACAGCCATCACCACACCCTTTGGGTTATTTGAGTTTGTGCGCATGCCTTTTGGGCTACGCAATGCCGCACAAACTTTTCAACGATTTATTGATGAGGTAACCCGTGGTCTTCCCTTTGTGTACGCCTACATCGACGACCTCCTCATCGCAAGTGAGACACCGGAGCAGCATGTACAACACCTGCAACTTCTCTTCACTAGACTTGCGAAATATGGAGTTGTCATCAACCCAGCCAAATGTGAATTTGGCACATCCTCCCTCACCTTTCTCGGCCATATCGTTGATGAGAACGGCATCCGCCCTCTTCCCGAGAAAGTCAAAGTCATCAATGACTTCCCTGTCCCTGATTCTCTACGCAAACTTCGCGAGTTTCTCGGACTCATCAACTTCTATCGACGCTTCATTCCCGATTGTGCAGCTACCACACAACCACTCACTGATCTCCTAGCATGCAAGCAGAAAAACAAGGCAATTCATCTCGACGAAGCAGCCATCCATGCATTCAACTCGGTCAAGACAGCATTAGCTAACGCTACACTTCTGTCACACCCTAAGCCTAATGCCCCACTCTGCATTATGGTTGATGCATCAGATGTTGCTGTCGGAGGGGTGTTGCAGCAACTAGTTGACGATGACTGGCAACCCATCGCCTTCTTCTCCAAACGCCTGCAGCCAGCAGAGACCAGGTATAGCACTTTCGGACGTGAACTTCTAGCTATCTACCTCACCATTCGTCACTTCAAGCATGCACTAGAAGGACGGCAATTCTGTGTCTACACAGATCACAAACCACTCATCCATGCCTACAACTCTAGACCCGACAGGTATTCACCACGAGAAGTCCGGCATCTAGACTACATATCGCAATTCACAACTGATATTAGGCATGTTAGTGGCAAACACAATGTAGTGGCAGACACACTTTCCCGCATGGAAATCAACTCGCTCAAAACATCTTCCACCATTGATTTCAATGCCATCGCCACTGCTCAGGAGGATGACGAGGAACTCAAGCAACTCACTACAACCTCGCTCAAACTCCAACCTCTACCACTCCCTACTTCTGACTCTACCATTCTATGTGACACTTCAACTACAAATCCTCGCCCTTACATCCCAGCCAAATTTCGACGAGTTGTGTTTGATGCACTTCACAACCTATCTCACCCCGGCATCAATGCTACCCAAAAACTCATCACTGAGCGATTTGTATGGCCTGGAATCAACAAAGATGTCAGAAGTTGGACTAAAACTTGCATACATTGTCAACGTTGCAAAGTACATCGTCACACCAAGGCACCGATAGGTACTTTCGTAACACCAGACGCTAGATTCAATCACATCCACATCGATCTCGTGGACCCCTCCCTCCTTCAAATGGCAATGCATATCTCCTCACTTGTGTTGACCGTTTCACTCGATGGCCTGAGGCAATACCAATCCCCGACATATCAGCCGAGACTGTTGCCCGAGCTTTCATTTCACAATGGGTATCTCGCTTCGGAGCTCCCTCAACCATCACAACCGACAGAGGACGACAATTTGAATCTTCTCTCTTTCAAGCCCTAACTCATCTTCTTGGCAGCTCTCGGATTCGAACTACATCTTACCACCCAGCATCAAATGGACTTGTAGAGCGCTTTCATCGACAACTCAAAGCATCTCTCAAAGCTACCACTAGTGCGAGATGGACTGAAACTCTCCCTCTCGTCTTGCTTGGAATCCGAACTGCAGTCAAATCTGATTTAGGTTGTTGCGCAGCTGAACTGGTATATGGAACAACAATAAGGTTGCCAGGTCAGTTTGTAGCGCCTAGTCAGAATGATTGTGATTTGGACCCTAGCAACTACATCCACCCACTACGGAGAAAAATGCAGACCCTCAGACCTCAGCCCACTCGTGCTCAACAACGCCAACCACAGGTTCATCCTGATCTCACAACATGCACCCATGTATTTGTGCGACATGATGCAGTCAAGAAACCTCTCCAACCACCATACGACGGCCCATTCGAAGTCATCAGACGAACTGACAAGTTTTTCATCATCCAACTCAAAGGAAAACAAGACAGCGTCAGTCTCGACCGTTTGAAACCTGCATACTTGGACTCGCCCGTCAAATCTACTACCAACCCTGGTCCAACACTCTCACATGACCCTATACCTTCACAAGCGCCTACTGCACCAACCTCTCAGCCTCAACCTCCCTCTATCACTCCTCCTTCTGCCAAGCCCGAAGTCAGACAAACTCGTTCCGGCAGAAGAGTACACTTTCCCAAACGCTATGTTCAAGTTTGGAATTTCAAATGAGATATTATTTCATTTCATTCGGACTATTTTCTCAATTATCGACCGTTTCATTTTATTCAACGTTCTAGGAGGGGGCTGATGTAGTATTTTCCTCATCCTCACTTCATCTTTTCTTTCATTTCTCACTTTCACTTATTGTACAAAGTCATTTTGAGAGGACATTGCCCTTTCTACCAGAAGTCACAACCACCCCTATGTTATCACATTTATCTATCAACAAGTGGTCAGCTGCATGGCCATATCGCCATGCCCATCGCACATTAATGACTCACCCTCAATTCAAGGATTTTCAACAATACTCCCTTTCTTCTTCATCCTGCCACACTAGCAAGGGATAAGAACAAACACTTTTCATCTCCATCTTTGCTAGACACACTTCTCAAAGTTTTCTCATCGAGTTAACACGTTAATTTGAGGATGTCATCTCTTCACTTCTGAATTTGTTTCCTGCACTTCAATTGGAGCAATTTCTACAATTCTCTACTTTACATTCTATACTCCATCATCTCACCTGGAGGAATTTCTATTTCATCATATTATTCTCTGCAATTCACTCAGAGAACAGTCCAAATCTCGCTTGTGCTAGCCAAGTAGTTTTGTGATCATTTCTGTGGTGATACCTGTGTAAATATATATTTGAATCGGATTGTGCAATATTTGGAAACGTTTGACATTTTGGAGGATCCATGTCCGGTTAACCCCTGCACGCATAAAGTCGGTAAGTGGTGATTGCTTCTTATTCCCATCTCGCATTATAAGTAGCGACCAACCGCTACACATACTTAACAATGAACCAATACATACATTATTGATCACTCAGTTTAAATTTATTCCTTTGATCAATCTATTAATGCCATCTAAAACAAATCATGATTGTGAATGTATCGAAATGCTTCTCATTGGAAATATATCAAAATTTTAAAAACAATTTCGTTAACTAGTCTTCCACATCAGTCGTTTATAATATAATTAAAATAACGAAATCTCATCTATTTTCTAACTGAACGTGGAATTTAGCTTGCATGTGTTTAAAAAGAGGCAATATCGTGATACAGGTCCCGCAACTTACCCGTCTTGCCCCGCGCAACCACGTTGAACAACTTACAAAACAGAAATGGGGGGAGGGAGGGGGGGGGGGGGGGGTTGAAATGTACATGTATTCATATATTCTTGATTGATTTATTCGTAGGCGTACCGGACGGGGGTTGTCAACCACTTCCCCCCCCCCCCCCAAAAAAAAATAAAAATAAAAAATAAAAAATAAAAAAAATAAAAATATCACGCCATTTTATTCATCTGTTCATTTAAATAATAACGCATGATGTACCGGGGCAACTACCCCCCACACACACAATCTCCCCCAAAAAGAACAACCATCCCCCCCCCCCCCCCCCCCATTTTTTTTTCTCCTTTTGTTTCTTTTTCTTTTTGACCATTGTTCTGATTAATCTGTACATGTTAATTGAAATGAATAAAGCATAAAACACCCAGATCAACTAAAAGAGGGAGGGGCACGTCCTATTCTGCCTCCCCCTGGTTCTGTCCATGCCTTTATCCCCTTCCTTGCAATTACATGTACCCCAAGAAAAAAAAGCAAGTGAATATCCCCTTATATATCCCCCTTATTCCCTCCCTCGCCATTACCCCCCCCCCCCCCAAAAAAAAAAAAAAAAAAAAAAAGTTTAAAATATTGGGGGTAAGTATATCTCTTTATCTCCGCTTTATACTTAATAAAATATTGGAGGAAAGTATATATTAGCCCCTCCTTTGCAATTCCCCCTCGGCCTGTCCTCCAAATAAAAATAAATTAAGGAGGTAATTTCAAGGGGGTAATTTGTTTTGTGTACTTAAGGGTTTCAAAAGGGGGCCCCGGCCGATTCGGATCCGTCCCTGCCTTTATCCCCTCCCTTGTAAGAGCCCCCCCCCCCCCCCCGCTTGTCTCGAAAGGGTGCGTTAACGCGCCACTCCGTTCTCAACGCACCCTTTCGAGACAAGCGGGGAGGGGCTTTTCTCGAAAGGGTGCGTTGAACGCTCCCCACCGCGCCGCTCCGCACCGCACCCTTTCGAGATAAGCCTTGTTGATGAGGGGAGGAAAAGATCCATATTATTACTGAGCGTTTGTGGAGCCTCAACCTACAAGTTAATCTCCGAGATCAGAACAAAAGAAGCGAAGGGTTAAACAAAATCGACCATGCTGGTGGCCGTCGTCAGTCGCCACAACGCCCAAGTTTGTATAAACATTACTCATGCGGTCGCTGTGGAAAGGGACAGCACAAACAAGGAAAGAATTGTCCAGCAAAAGGCGAGGAGTGTTTCCACTGCGGTAAAAAGGGGCATTTCGCCGTGGTATGCAGAGCCAAAGCGGAGAGGAAGGGTCAACGAAAAGTTTTCCAGCAGCAAGGGAAACGGGTCGCTTCCAATAAATCTCGCACTCTGCAGATCGAAACTAAAGAGGAGGAAGAAAGTGATACCTACGGGTTGTATCAACACTCTGCGAAAGTTTCGGGAGTTCCCAAACCCCCACCGATTATGACTGAGTTTATGGTAAAAGGGAAGCCAATAAACTTCCAAGTGGACACGGGTTCGGCAGTAACACGCATCAATGAGAGAACGTTGCTCGCCCGGTGGAGTGACGAAGAAAGACCCAAACTCAGTGAACCACGAATACGGCTTCGCCCATACACCAAACATTTGGTCGAAATAGTTGGACAGTGTGAAGTCGCCGTTTCCAAGGGCAACCAGGAAGAACGCTTGCCTCTGATAGTAGCGAGGGGTCAGGACCAAATCTCATGGGACGAGATTGGCTGCACATCGTCAAGCTGGACTGGAGGGAAATTAACCTTGTGAGGGTCAATGGCGCTGTCGACAGAGTGGTCACAGACTACGCAGAGCTGTTCACACAGGAACTTGGAAAGTTAAAAGGTGTGGAAGTATTCAAACTGGGCGGCTCCAGTAGTTTCAGTCGTGAAGGGGGCCCAGGGGATGGTTCAATTCGAATTTGTGGAGACTACAAAACCACAATAAACTCAGCAGCCAGATCGGATACGTATCCGATCCCTCGAGTTGAAGAGTTGTTTGCGAGGCTAGCTAATGCCATGGCAAACAATTCACAAAATAGACGAGAGCGCAGAAAACCAGACTATTATGGATTTTCTTAAATTTTGGTCGCAATAATTAAAATCTTGTCTTGGATTAATTACTCACACATTTTGGATTTTAGTCAAAATTTCTGATATTATTTAGTTTTAATTTGAAGATCATTTCCAGGCTGGATTATGTTTTTTTTAAAGATAATAACCACCTAAAGTTGAAATTTGGAATCCAGGAAGTGTTTTTGGAAATTCTTAAATTTTTGGTATGAAGTTTCATTCAGAGTATCATGGACAGATTGCGTAGTTTCTGGTACAGTTACAAAGTAAACTGGTTTGTTAAAAAGGTAATTTTGATCTAAGGGGGGAGAGATGTTATATATTCATAGTGATGTCATTCATGACGTTTTACCATGACTCATGATTGTAGATGCGCAGGCGCAATGCGTATTAAAGTCGCTTTGGAATCATAACCCAAGAGTGTCAGACGTGTGCTTATTATGTGCCTTAATACCAAAACAGTTCATAACCTCACATTCCACTAAATGTGATCATTCAGTCCATATCTGTTCATTAGATCTGTTTTCTTCAGTTCCAGATTATCAAACAAAACAGGGTTTTCTTCAAAAATAATTAAAATATATAATATATATAAGCCATTCTATTTTGTTTGTTAAATCGGATCTTGTAATTTGCCGGTCATTTGCAAGCTTATCAAAATCAGTATTTTGATTCAATCCGACTGCTCATCATGCTCATCGTGGCAAACTTTGAGCAAAACATTATTCATCACTCAGTCTAATTTTGTACCTTAGATCAATCTATTACTGCTATCTAAAAAAAAAATCATGATTCTGAATGTATCAAAATGCTTCTCATTGGGAAATATATCAAAACAGTATTCTTTATATTCAAATCACGCAAAAGTATTTCAATGCATTCTGATCGTTCAAATCCAATCTTGTCATTTTCAAGACTATCATAAATCAAAACAGTTCATAACCTACACATTCCATTAACTGTATATCATTTAGTAAATTTCTGTTCATTAGATCAATGTTTTCTTCAGTTCCACTTCATCAAACTAAACAGGGTTTTCTTAAATAACGATTTTGTTTAGAGTTAATACCATACGATACACGACTGATTACTTATCTTCCCAGTTTGTCCAAATAAGTTGAGGTCCTGTCCCAGATACTGGCTTCCTTGTTTGAATGTAAACTTTAATCCCGTTGATACGGATCCTCGTAGAAAGGTTTTGTTCCTTACAGAACTTGTAGGCTATCGAAGCTAGTCGTCCACGTTCTCTTTTCATGAGGGGCGGGAGGTCTGTTATGATGGTGACGCGGGCAAACTGCTGATCGGGTGGGGCCATCACATTCGCCCGAGGGGTGGGTTGAGTGGGGTGCTGGCTCGTGGATGATACGTCGGCTGGCTTGGGGCGTTGCCTATGGAAGGCTATCAATGACACAATACGTATACTTGTACGTATACTAAAAATGAGTATACGTATACGATTAGACCAATCAGGGGGTTCTCTTTTTAGTATACGTATACTCTGCTAATTCGTATACATATACAAGTTTGCCGAGTATACGTATAAGGGTCTGCATACGTATACTAGTTGACTCATATACGTATACGAATTTGCCGAGTATACGTATACGAGTTATCTCGATATACATATGCTAGTTACTGATGATTGGCCAATCAGCTGCCGCCTTACAATGTCCACGAGCCTGCATGAAGTAGAAGTAGATACTGTACTATTCACGACGACCACATGTAGAGTTTACCAGGTAGAGTTTGCATGTGTGTTGTCGATGTCCAGGCCGCGCCGCGCGGCGAGCACTTATTTCGCCTGTTGTGCATGCAGGCTCGTGGACATTGCAAGGCGGCAGCTGATTGGCCAATCATCAGTAACTAGCATACGTATATCGAGATAACTCGTATACGTATACTCTGCAAATTCGTATATGTATATGAGTCAACTAGTATACGTATATGAGTCAACTAGTATACGTATGCAGACCCTTATACGTATACTCGGCAAACTTGTATACGTATACAAAATTAGCAGAGTATACGTATACTAAAAAAAGAGCCCCCTGATTGGTCTAATCGTATACGTATACTCAAAATGAGTTTACGTATACTCATTTTTAGTATACGTACACTCAATTGAGTATACGTACAAGTATACGTATTGTGTCATTGATGGCCTTCCATAGTTGCCTGTAGGATTGCTCGAAGGCATTCAATAGAAGGTCACGATCCGCCATCCAGACAAATCGCATTATCATTGGGCGGATTGCTGGTTGATTACTGGCATGTTGAGGGGCGGGGAGGCGGTGCACGTTTACAAGGGCAATTTTCATAGCTTCGCTTTTTGTGATTTTCATGAAATGAACAAAAATATCATGAGCTATTTCATAAAATTAATGTTCTCATTGTTGACGCGTTCCCCAACTCCATAGAGTTTTGTTTTCTCTGCTGTATTTCAAAGTGAATAAGTTTGTCCTCTAATACCTTGGTCAGTGCTTCGATCTCCTCCTTCAGCTTTGGTAATGATTCCTTCTCTACTTGTTGGATTTTAGATGAGTTGAAATCCACGGTCACCGTTTCAAATCCTTTAACGATTTCTTCGTTTCTGCTATATCAGCCCCAATAGCATCAAAACGATGGTTCATTTCTGTAGAAAGTTGGGCGAATAGCTCTTTCATTTCGCTGATCACATTAAGGCCACTTCCAGCCGCGTCGCTATCTTGAGACAGGGTGGGCCCGGTCGGGATCGCGGGTTCCGATGTCACGTGACTTTTCCCGCCAAGGGCCGGGGCAGGGCCAACGGCAGGAACCCTTGGTTGCGTTTGGGGTACGGTAGGAGATGTCGAGGTCGAATTTCTAGCGTTCGGAAGATTCAATGGTCTCGCATTGATCTCTGATGTCGATTTCGAAGAAACGATGGTAGACATTTTCTTAGTTGGTTTCTTAGTTGGATTCGGCGGTAGAGCTTTCGAAGGATGTCTTACTAGTTATATGATTTCACACTCATCTCTCAAATCTATTTCACATAGTCTGTTGTGTACGAAGTGCAGGAGCTCAAAAAAAGTACGTGCGTCACCTACGAATGGATGGCTATATCATCATTTGAACAATAGGCTGAGATAAAAGGATTCCCTTTAACGTTGCATGTAGAGATGTACACGTATATATATTCCACTAGATCGTGTATTAGGGGGACACACATAATGAGGTTTATTCACGTCATAATAGGGACTGGTGTAATAGTGTGACACCATGGACAAAGAACGAGACAAAACACTGTTTCCCTAATGACGATGTATATATATAAAGCATGAAGAGAGATACAATTAATGAATTCCAGAGAAGACATTGGTAATGCATTGAATTCCAACTTTTATATTTATTTTCACCAAATTTTCGATCCTCACGGATCTTCCTCAGGGTAATGAACAAAGTGAAATATGTATGTGAAGCTCTGCTTAGAAAAAGTTGTCAAAGTGTGTATGTTTCACGACGTTCGCTACCGGTAATTTGACACTTTATCAGAAAATCTGATAAGAAGAAAATTCCTTCGAAAATATTTCCATAATGATTATGAATACGTATAATGATATTAATCCCTTCTCCCCTCGCCCTAGGGGTGATGGGATGACAATGGAATAGGGGGAGCTGGAGGGGGGTAGTAGGGGGGAAGTCAATCCGTCGGTCCTCCCAAGACCCATATAAGGGGGCCATAATCCCCCTGAAAATAAAATGACAAATTCATTTTTTCTCATTATTGCATCCTTTACAGGGGACGTACCACTAATTATGGATGTTACTCTGAGTATTAATAAACCACAGAAACATGGCAAGATCAAATCGCTCCCTCTAGGTCTATGCATGGATATTCTACTCGAACATCATTATATCCATATCATCAATTTTCATCAAGATTAAAAGGAATTTTCTTCAGAACTCATGCAAGCTTTGGATAAATAAGACATATTCACATGATCAGGGGCGGATCCAGAATTTAGTATAAGGCGGGGAAAACAAGTGCAGGTTTGTCAACTTTTGGAAAAGGCAGACCTGGGGGGGGGGGGGGTGAGAATTTTGTTTTCGTCAGACTTAGAAAATTCGCTCAGGAGGGGTGGTTATGGGGGTCCCTCCATAATTCTCTGACAAGCAAAAAAAGAAGGTTTCATTCTAAAAGGGGGCGGGGGCACAATCAACAAAAGGGCGGATCGTCTATGGTCAAAATGCATACTTTCCTGCCATTGAACGGGGGGGGGGGGTGGGGATGGCACGGGCCAGAAGCACCACCCCCCCCCCCCCCGGGTCCGCCAATGGACATGTTGTAAATACTTCTTGGTAAAAATAACTTTACCCGACTTTTTTTATTTATTCACTTGATTATTGTAACAAATATACGGTACGGTGATTAATCATAAACACAGCTAGCGCCCGTTGATGTCCACGGGCTGCTTCTGCTAGTATATACAATGCGAAAGGAAATGAGAGAATAATGGTTGCGTAACTTAAATCAAAGTTCCCCAGAGCTGTCCTCCCTTTTTGAAATTTTTGCAAAGGCTGAAACCACTAACCCGTCTCCGTGGTCTAGTGGTTAAGGCATTGGCGTTCTAAGCCAAGGACCCGGGTTAGATTCCCGGCGGAGACATTTTTTCAGCCTTTGCAAAAATTTCAAAAAGGGAGGACAGCTCTGGGGAACTTTGATTTAAGTTACGCAACCATTATTCTCTCATTTCCTTTCGCATTGTATATATATTTCCACGAGAGTTGCCAAACCTGTTGTATATGTTATTTCCTCACAATATATATATATATATATATATATATATATATATATATATTTTTCTTCATATATATATATATAAAGAAAACTGCTTGCAGCGTTTGTAATGCATTGTGACAATTTTATTTTCTCTACTCAAATTTTCGACGGCTTCCTCCGTCTTCATCAGGAGTTTACGAAGACCAAGACCAAGACCAAGACCAAGACGGAGGAAGCCGTCGAAAATTTGAGTAGAGCAAATAAAATTGGCCACAATGCATTACAAACGCTGTTAGCAGTTATCTTTCGATTTGTTTGAGCCAATACACACACACCCACACACACACACGCACGCACGCACCCACACAGTCTTGTATGGCTTTATTTCCGAGGACAAGTATTGTTCCTCTATTGTTCCTCCGTCCTCGGACAGTCGACGGAATAAAGCACAAATTCATTGTTCGACGTTCGAGGACTATTGTCCGGCTTCCGAGGACCATTGTTGTCATGATTTTTTTTTGTTCTCTGTCCGAAAATGTCCTCGGACATACGGCTAAACACGTCCATCTCTACACACCTTGATTTGTGGGGAACTTTATTGTTTTCTCCTATTGTATTTTGTACCCCGCAAGCACTTCTCCTATTGTATTTTGCACCCCACAAGCATGACGGAATAAAGGCCATCATTGTGCTCTATTGTTCTCTGTACCCCACAAATGAATCTATGTAAACCCACACACACGCACACCCCTACACACACATATCTAAATAAAGAATACAATATCAGACATCTCGGTATGCTTTACATTTATTTAAAGTGTGGGAATAAATAAAGTGTGTACAATGAAAAAAAAGAAGATAATTATATCTTTAAAATGTAATTAAAACAAATCAATTATGTGTATCAGAAATAGTTCAGAGCAAGAGAATGATGCCATGCTATACATATATAATTTTTGATTGAATCTACACTCTCAGAAAAGTGTTTCGGTTGGTTAAAATATGAACTTACCAACTGTTAGTTATAAAAAAAAAAAACCCAATATATACATACAATTTTTTAAAACCGTTTTTTAACAGTTGATATATAATTATATAGGTTCATATTTTAACCAACCTAATGATTTTGAGCCAACATTTCGGAGAGTGTATGGACCTAGCCTTACAACCTTTTATTGATGTTTACGCCTAAATTAGCTTAATATTGAGACTACTTCATTATGTGTTTGCCTAACTGTGCCACAATAAGTAAGAGCAGTAAAAGCATACAACTCTCTTCTTAATTTAGTTTGGATAAGAGAATCTCGTGAGTACCGCTGTTAAAATCATTTGAAAGGTATAGATTCAATTAAATGCAGTTCAAATTAACATTTATTTTCTTCCATTGATTTTGACAACATTCACTATCAGTTCTGTTCAATATAGTCATTTGCTAGTCATGCAAATATGCATATAATCATAATGAAGAACTTGCAATACAAGGAAGAAGGCGCGATCCCAATAAGCAGACGCTTATATCATGAGCGAACGGTCTGAGCAAATGCGTCGAGATCGTTGGTGATAAGTTCTAGAAGAGACAGTTGTGACTTTTTTTTTTTTAAAAAGAATAAAATCAGAAAGATAATACATGTATTTGTATACTCCAATAGCATGGGTGTCGACCCCTGGGGATGGGGGTTTTAATCACCCCCCACCCCCCCCCCCCCAAAAAAAAAAAAAAAAAAAAAAAAAAAAATAATAATAATAATAAATAAAATAAATATTAAAAAAGATAAATAAAAAAAAAAAAATTAAAGATAAATGATAGAAAAAAAATTGAGGTGGCGGGATGGCCTGTATTATCATCCCCCAATATGTTTGGATGAAATAAATAAGAATTATGACACATTAACTTAAAACTAATAATTATCATAACTCATGATGTTTGATCTTGAAATGCCATCACTTTCTTTAATGATTAGAAGTAAGGAAGAAAGAAATGCCATGATTACATGGCGAAAATATCGAAGAAAATTCGTTCGCTCGCACTGTTATTCTCAATTAAGGGGTTCCGTCCATTGGCGTAGATCCGTGCATTCTTCTTTTCATTTAAAACCATTTTGGTATATGCTCTAAAATGCAAGTTTTATAGACAGATTTTTGAAAAAGTCCCTGGTGTGGGAGGGGGATACCCTCTCCCACACCCTCCCCCGCTCGGTCGCTTCGTTCAGTGGCATATCTAAGGGGGCAGGGGAGCACGTGCCCCGGGTGGCAACTTGGAGGGGGCGCAAGAAACGCAAAGGAGAGAAATACAAAAAGGGGAAATGAAGAAAAATCATAATCCTTACGGATTATGGCCTCCAAATCCGCAGGGTAAATGCACTAGAAATGTAGTTTTTGAAGTTTTTAAATGCGAAAATTTTCCAGAGCTCGGTCGCTTTGCTCCGTCGCATAGTTATTTTCTTTCAGGATCTCGTAGTTTCGCACCCCCAGTATATAGTTCTTAAATAGCTTAAAGGGTTCAAAATTGAAAAAATAAAGATGTGATTGCTTTGCTCGCTATATCATCATGATCATGTAAGCTTCATATGATTCCTGCCAAATATTGCGCCCCCAATATAGGATAAAGTGTACAAAACAGCATTGCAAATGTTCAACTTCTTAAAGGAATCTCAACTTCAGGTAGCCTTTCTGAATTTCTCGACTCTTTCTCAAGCCTATAGGGTTTTCGTTAGTTTTGCTCCCGATTGTAGAAGTGAGTGAATAGAAAACCATTCATGAATGTATAAAATTCGAGCTTCTCTACCGCTTAATTGCGATGGTCAATTGCAAAATTTCCTGGGTAAAATGCACAAGAAATTTTTTAAGGTTGATAATTAAAAAATATGCCGCTCGGTCGCTTTGCTCCCTCGCGTGTATAATAACGTACATAAGGTTGGGCAGGGGGAAAGGGGGGGGGGGGGGGGGGGGGAAAGGGCCTTTACTTCATTGTTTGCCCCGGTGCCATAATCCCTAGATGCGCCACTGGCTTCGCTCCCTCGCCGGTCACCCCCCCCCCCCCCCCCCCCCCCCCAATCATCACGACACCCTTGTCTAATAGTATATATATTTGGTAGATTATAAGGGGACGCCCTCAAACGATTCTTAAAGGTAGCCACTGTATAGGTGCAGACACAATAATATCATGCTCTGGTACGAGTGCGTCCCACGGTTCGACCACTCTATTTGAGAAGAAGTGGCCAGCTAGCTGTGTTCTGGAACATCTAAAGTATATGAAATAATTTCTTTGAGTGTCCTCTTAACTCATTGTTCACTGTTCTTCCAATTAGCTATTGAATTAATTGGTTGAACTTTTGTCATTACATTTTGGGGAATTTACCACAAGCCTATAAAGATATGCTATTGGGTTACTAACTTCAACAATCCCTTTTTAAAGACCTAATAGACAGATAGAAATACTACTTAAGTAAACACTAGGATGACTAGTAAATAAATAAATCAAAGATGGTTTTAAAAAAATCTAACAAACTCGTGAATAAAGCATAATAATGAGAAAATCGCAATTGTATCAGGTCCATTTTCATATATGATCACAGGATTACGTAAGCATGTTAATAGTCATAATGTATTACCAAGTGTATAATACAGATTTGTAAATAACTTAGCTTAATAGATGTAAAGGTGTATTTGGCTGATTATTTACAATGATAAATGGAAAGGACGTTAAAAAAATTCACATATAGCGGATTTCCTTTATCCTAATGCAGAGTAATAATAAGCTTCAGTCAAGTATATAAATCATATGTGAGAATATCGAATATGTGCTGATAACATATTCGATAACATTCATGTTATTTATTTATGTACATTATCAATATTGAAATTGAAATTGAAATTGAAGGTATTTATTAAAATCCACATGGCAGCCCAAGCGCTGAATTACATGGAATGTATACGGAGTAAAAAAAAAACATAGAGCACACAAGATACGAAATAATATAATTATGTCTACATATCTTCTGTCGTACAATGATATCATGAATATGGGAAGGAGGGGAGGGGAGACCAAAGCAGAAAGGGGGTGTCAGAATGAAAAGGACACGAAGGAAAAAATGAAGGGAGAAATCCTAAAGGAGGATGACATTTTACGAAGTACATACACTATGAACATGATGACAAAGAGAGCGGACAAAATATACAGCTCCTCATTGTACCCTCCACAACTGCTCTGGTAGACAAAGGAACATCCCTTCATTCCTATTATGTAAAATAAGTAGAACAGGTGAATATGCATGTGACACCTGTTGTACATATTTTTACATAAAAGCAATGAAGGGATGTTCTTTTGTCTACCAGAGCAATTGTGGAAGGTACAATGGGGAGCTGTATATTTTGTCCACTTCTTTGTTCGCCATGTTCATAGTGATAATAGCACAAATAAGTGAACTAATTAACGTCTCGACAGGTAATACATTATACAATAATTGAGACAAATCCAAATAATATAAGTGATTATATAGGGAAGCGAGATAGGGAGAGTGGGGAGTGAGAGAAGAAGGGACAGGGATAGATAAAGGAGCAGGAAAGACTAAGGAAGGAAATAAATACATTGTAATATATCATAATGATAATAAACAAAAATTATTCAAGAGTCGTTAAATACATAAGACATCATGAGCCAAAATAAATAAGATGAGCAAATCAATTGTGCTAGTACAATAATGAGTTAGGGAGTCGTAACACAGAGTAGATATACAGAATTCATTCCCAACTCATAGAGTACCGAAGTGTGACGTCATCAAATTTTGATTTTTGTATTTCAGTATTTTTAGGACCATATTTAGGTAGAGCATGATGGAAAACGTTCACACATCAAATTTGACATGAATCAGTTCATGGTGGCCCAAGGTATGGATATATGAATATCTAATTAGCCCCATTGAAGTCAGTGTAAATTGGCCTGGTTCTTAACAGTTTAGAACCAGGCCAATTTAACACTGACTTCAATGGGGCTAAGGAGGTATTCATGCGGCCATATCTCGGGGCCCAATGAGCCAATTGCCATAAAATTTGGGATCTGGATGTTTTTCACCATGTTCCTTTGAGATATGGTATAAAAAATGTCAAAATGAAAAAATAGCTTTTTGTGACGTCATCACTTCGGTAATCTATTAGCATGAAAGAAAGAATGCATGGGATCAGAAAAAACAAGTTATTAAGTATTACGAGAAACCTACGTGTAGTCTACCAATAATTTAATTAAAAGTACATTGTAAAGAATCAAATGAAGGTTCAAATGAATAAAATGCAATATTATGTGTATGATCGGATCAAGAACTGAATTACATGATGTGGATTCACAAAGGGTTGACGAGCAATAGTAAGAATTATCGTGAAGCTAAACTTTAAATAATCATTATGTAAGGGAAAAAAAGATTTGGTAATTTAGAAAGGCAGGTAGAAGGAAGAGATGGAGAGAGAGAGAGAGAGAGAGAGAGAGAAGGGGGGGGGGGGGGGACTAGAAGAGCCCTAAGAGAGGGCCAGAAGAGAAGTGGAAGGGGGAAGCAAGAAAGAAAGGACTGATAAAGTGGGAATTTACACAGTTGAGTGAGAGTACATGATAATTCAATGCATAACTTGAATAAAACCAATGACATGAAGTAGCGTGCCCTTATATAAGTTTATATACATGTAAGTTACAGCAATTATTGTTTATCAATCAATTATTGTTATCGTTAAATATATTAACATTGTGTGGTATATTTTATACAAACGTGCATGTGCACTAAATAATTCAACCACCGAGGATGGAGATGTGAATTCACATCTTGCTGCCTACACCTCGGCAGTAAGAGACTGTGTTGATAAGTTCGCTCCAGAGAAGTCATGTCTTCGCTCTACGAGGGTTCGTAAGATCCATGGTTCAACGAGGAATCCTCGCTGCACGACGATTAAGACGAGCTGAAAGGAAGTGGGTCAAAAGCTCTTCAGATGCAGATCTTACAGCTTTCAGGTTACGGCTAAGCAAAAGTATCTAACGGAAGTACTGTGTAAAGCAAAATAGTAAAACTGTATTTCAAACGGTAAATAATCTCCTCCATAAGTGAGTAAGACTACTTCCTACTTACGACAATCCAATTGATCTAGCAAATCGATTTTCCTCATTCTTTGTTCAGAAAGTAAATGAGATTCGTAATAGTGTCACAAACACAACTCCACAAATTACTGTGAGTTGTCAGATATTAAACACTATTACGGGTATTATTTTGAATGAGGTTGACACTGTTTCTGAAGATGATATCAAACGCATTGTAATGCATATGTCTAATGCTACTTCTGTGTTAGATCCTCAACCTCCTTGGCTGTTAAAGAATCATATTCAATATAATGTTCCTTCCTTGACTTGTATCGTAAACAGTTCATTGACGTCTGGTATTTTTCTAGAAGCTGCTCACCAAGCTGTAGTAGTACCTATCATTAAGAATCACAACTTGGATAAAGATACTTTACGCAACTATAGACCTGTTAGTAATCTTTCACATGTTGCCAAATTAATGGAAAAGTTGTAGCAATTCAACTCACAGACCACTTACAGGATAACAATAATTTTATTCGATCCGATGCAGTCAGCATACAAACAAATTTTAGCACAGAAACCGCCCTCTTAAAGTTGCAGAATGACGTTTTATCATTCTTTGATCAACAGAAATCTGTTCTAATTGTGCTACTTGACCTTAGTTCTGCTTTACCGTGGACCATTACATATTATTAAACCGTTTAGATTCATGTTTTCAGATAATTATCTGGACCTAGCTTGCTGGATGCAGTCCTACCTTACTGGCTGGTCGTCTAGGGTAAACATAGCTGGGGATCTATCTGAACCATATGTTGCAGATTTTGGGGTTCCGCAAGGGTCCGTACTCGGACCGATTCTCTTTACTTTATACATCACTCCGATCTCTGACATCATTAATAGATATGGTTTACATTACATTTGCTATGCTGATGACATTCAGTTGTACGCGCCTGTTGATCCACGCTCTCCGGAAAACATTTATGAGACACTTCACCAAATCTCACAATGTATTGCTGAGTTGAACACTTGGATGTTGTCCAATTATTTGAAACTGAATTGTACTAAAACTGAATTCATGGCTTTTTGTTCTTCTGCTCGCCATTTAGAATTTATATCTGCTCTTAAACTGGATGTAAATGGTCAATTTATTCCTCCGTCCTCCAAGGTTACAGATCTTGATATATGCATCATACCATGTTCTTATTGTCTTCTCAGGTTAACCTTGTAATACGTAATTGCAACTATCATCTCCGCAATTTATGGAGAATTCGTAGATTCATTGATGTGAAGACGTGTCACCATGCTGTCCGAGCTTTAATTCTTTCCCGATTAGATTATTGTAATAGCCTATATACAGTATATTTATCTTCCAAAGATAGGAGGAAGCTTGAAACTGTCCAGAATCGAGCTGCTAGACTTATTTTTGGCCCAGGAACTATAGGACACATACTTCACCTCTACACCAACGCATTCTTTTTAAAGTTTGTCTGTGCATCTTTAAAATTCTAAACCATTTAGATCCTGAATATCTTAATATAACACACTCACAGTATATACACCATCCCGCAATCTTCGCTCAACAACTTCGCTCAGAACTTAAAACCTATCTTTTCCAGCAACTATGTGAGTGATTTGTGACATATTGAGGGAGCTGGGCGCCTTTGAATATTTCTGCAGATAAATGGCGCTACATAAATGCTGTTCATCATCATCATCATCATCAACAACTGACAAAATTTAATTAATGTAAGCTCGTTATTCCCAAATCCAGACTCTCATCAACTGAAAAGCGCTTCTCAGTGGCTGCATCAGAGAAATAACCTGTCTTGCCACTTTAAAAAAAGATCCCTAAAAACATATCTCTTTCCCCAGTAATATAATGTTCTTATGTAATCTCTTACTTTTTTAAGTCTGTCTTTTTGCTGTTGTCTTTTCTTTTCAAATTTGTATTTTTGTAAGCGCTATGGTACTTTCTGTTCTTAGCGTTCCTAAATATTCATTATTATTACTATTATTATTACTCCTTTTTACAGCACAGGTTCCACGCCCGATAATCTAAGATAACGTTATTTATTCGAATTAATTTTATCTCATTGTCTGGTACCTGTTCAAGCAATACATTTGATAGAAATATGCTTCCATATACATATATATTATGATTCATTTGTGCCAAAATGAAAAAAGAAAAGCAACATCGAGTATGACACATTATCGAATTGAACATCAGAGGAACACCTTCATTGACAATAGTTAGAAAGTGCTTAATTTCATAATCATCAGGGGGTGTTACATTAAGTTTGACTTAAAGTCGCACTTAAATTCCTAGTTGCGAGCGGTATATGACACATCACCACATTGGTCAGATCATGCTCAGGGGATGCGAGCTATATTGGGTAATCTACCAATGAGATTACGCGTTTAATACCGTATGCGCATTTGCACTTACGCATGACTTTACGTCAAACATAACTCTTTGTGAAACACCCCCAGATCTAACAGTATTTGGTGATCTGGATACCGCATCAGACAACTAACCGCTAGACTAATACTACCCAGAAAGTTACTCGTACCCCTAGACTACAACTCCGGACAACTACCCTCCTTCTGCTTCTGAAACCCGAAAATATACATACAATGGACAACTTTATGACCTCTAGACACCACCCCGATCACCCCGGAAACTACCCAAGCAAGGACAGCAAATCCCTATATAGTATCAAGAAGTTGTAATAGCTTTGGGATAGTTGTTCTAGGTAGTTATCCCGACACTAGCGTCTTTTGGCAAGACATTAATCCATGTTTGCCACCCTCCACCCAGGTGTTCAATGGATACGTAAAGTTACGCATGACTTTACGAATGACTTAAATATGACAAGCCAAATGGGATGCTCAATCACTTTTAACTTCATCAACTAAAGTTGAACTGTGCAGATGTAGATTAACATTCTTATTATAACAAACAATTTTAATGCAAAGTATATTTTTTACCATAATTTGCTTGAGGTTATTGGAAATAGAGTCACACTTTGTTAAAACATCAGGAAAAACTTTGGGCATCCTATATGGTACTTCATATTCAAGTCGTTCGTAGTCGTGCGTAACTTTACGAACAGCTTTATGAAACACCTCCCTGGTCGGATTTATTCCTTGAAATGCACTGTGCACTGATTCGTGACAGCCGGAGCTGAAGCCAGGGTAGTCATGGTAATAATATCCAAACCCTTTGGAAGCGCATAGGGACGTTATGTGTGTCCTATGGGGGTACTGTCGGAGGAGTGTTGATCATTATAGTCATAGGCTTAGGGGCATTTGATTGAGGGGGTAGTCGTTAGGTGGACAATTGTCCGATGTGTAGTTGTCTAGGGTTGGTTGTCCCATGGTGGTACTGCCAGTCCGGGGGAAATTCTTCTGATGCGGTTTACTTTATGACCCATCATTCTGATGAGGACGCTGCGATATGATTTATTCATGATCACATAGACGCAGGCATTCCACCAGCTGTTTGAAGTGATAGCATACCTTAGGAAAAGAGTGAGGATGGGTGGAATCTTGATCCCAGGAATGGGGCTCAGAAATAAAACGATGGTACGTGGTAACCAAGCTAGATAAAACATGCAGGTTATTACCAGGACGGTCTTAAGCCCTTTCATTCCCGCTCCGCTTGGCGGTATCAGGGCGATGTTACCGGCGTTAACTGCGGCTTCCAGAACGGCGATTTGACGCGCATGGTGACGCGCTATACGCAAGAGTCGCACATTCACGAAGGTGGTGATCACAACTGCGGTAAAAGGGATGATGTTGTAGATGATGTAGCTAGGTTTGATAAGTGACAGGCAGATCCTAGATCCGTATGGATGACAAACACCTGTCAGCACGCTCTGTAGATAAGATCCACCTGAATTAAGGAGGGGAAGAATCATCACCGCGGTCAAGGCACCGATCATTCGCTTGCGGGAAGCGAGCGCGTGATATTGAAGGGGTCGGGTTACTGCGATGTAGCGATCGACGGACGCTAAAGTCAAAATCCACATTGATTGCAACACAAAGGCAGTACACAGAATAACAATAGTGTCACTGTAGATTTGGGGAATGGATATGAGGACAAAAATCACGCCAGAAGTCGAACATAACAAGCCAGTGAAAAGATCAACGAAAGAGAGGCACATGAGACATAGTTTAGTGTTGTCACCAAAACAATTTTTAACTCGCGGAACGGTTACGATGTTGACACAGTTTAGAAGAATTGTAAGAGCAGCGTTGATAGAATAACCGTAAAGCAAGAAGTCTTTCTCCTTCTTTGAAAACGTATAATGCTGAGGAATCATTTCATCGCTAGTGTTTGAATAATCGGCGTATAGTGTAGTAGGACCATCCATTTTAAAATATTTTGAGGCTAGCTTACAGTGTCTCGTAAATTTAAAAAAAAATAGCAGTTTTAATGATGTTCAAATGACACTGCTTGATTTAGATTCAATATATTCAGTCAGATTCGAAGTGTATTTGTCGTGCACAAAATAAAATTGAGTGGCATAAAACCATTCTCTGGCTGTCTCTGTAAAATAGTGTCAATGTGCCTATTAAAACTTTATCCAGTAGGATCATGCAATCTTGTAAGCACTTGGTGAAAATCATTTCTTTAATGACTCCAGCAAACTTGTGAATGATTTCTTTTATACAACCGAAGAGATTAAGAACAATACTAAGTATATGACGGGCGAGACCGCACCATCGATCGCGACAGGATTCTGCCATTCCCGTTCCCGTACGACATGTAGGACGCGACTGCCAACATTTCATCGTCTGCGGCAATAATTAATTTGTCCCAGCTCAAACAGAGACATGATGCATAATGCCTGTGGCCAATCTCGTTTAGGCGCAGCAAGGACTTTGTCTTAATAACAATCAGCACGGAAAATAAGAGAAGCCTCATGTGACGTGAGCTCGATAACTTTCAAGCCCGTCAGACTGTCAGTCATATGAAATCCTTGCTTATTATTATCAAAAATCCTTGCTCATACAAAACAAAACATAAAAAATCATAACAAAGAAATCTTTCGAAGACTATTTTTTTGTTTGTTTGTAATAAACTTAATGAACTTAATTTTCGAATGAAACAAAATCTTTCAGATTATTCTATGCTTGTGTATTTTATTGTGTTACCTATTCTTTATGTATTTCGATATTTAGTTTTCATCTATCCCATCGTTTTGTTATCGCATTGTTTTGTTATTTTTGCCCTTCGAGAATCTCAAATATCACAAAGAAAATACAGTACAATTCTCAATTTGTTTTGTTATTTTTGCCCTTCGAGAATCTCAAATATCAGAAAGAAAATTCATTACAATTTTCAATTTGTTTGTTTGTTGTGGGTTTTTTTGGGAAAAAATCCATAAATTCTACATGGGTGGGGCTGGCTGGCGGGAGGGGGTGATATGAATTACAAATATCGTTAACTCGGTGTTAAAGGATGCGTAAAGTCCGTTGAACACGTTGCGTCATTTCAAATGCGTTATTATACCTGCGTTAATCAATCTGTTTTCATTTTTATTTTTCATTTATTTATCTATTTTTTAAAATCTCATTTAATTTTCATTTTTCATTTTTTTTTTTTTTTTTTTTTTTTGGGGGGGGGGGGGGGTATGCATGTCACTCTCACATGGCGCGTCAAAAACTGCGCTAGTCGCCGACGCTGTCCTGCGTCAGCAGAATAACGATCCGTGTGTAAAGGGCATTAGATTCATACGAGATTTCAAAATGAAGATTACTCCCAAAAATAAGGGGGCATTAGACCCCCTTCTCCTGCCTTAAAGGGTGCTCCGACATGTGCTCTGGCGACAATAAATTCTTCCTGACTTGATTTCGTCAAAGATTTGGTGTTAGGTTTAGGGTTATGATTGGGTTTTGGTTAGGTTTAGGGTTAATGATTGGGTTTTGGTTAGGTTTAGGGTTATGATTGGGTTTTGGTTTGGTTTAGGGTTATGATTGGGTTTTGGTTGGGTTTAGGGTTATGATTGGGTTTTGGTTAGGTTTAGGGTTATGATTGGGTTTTGGTTGGGTTTAGGGTTAATGATTGGGTTCTGGTTAGGTTTAGGGTTATGATTGGGTTTTGGTTGGGTTTAGGGTTATGATTGGGTTTTGGTTAGGTTTAGGGTTATGATTGGGTTTTGGTTGGGTTTAGGGTTAATGATTGGGTTCTGGTTAGGTTTAGGGTTATGATTGGGTTTTGGTTAGGTTTAGGGTTATGATTGGGTTTTGGTTGGGTTTAGGTTTATGATTGGGTTTTGGTTAGGTTTAGGGTTATGATTGGGTTTTGGTTGGGTTTAGGGTTAAAGATTGGGTTTTGGTTAGGTTTAGGGTTAATGATTGGGTTTTGGTTAGGTTTAGGGTTATGATTGGGTTTTGGTTAGGTTTAGGTTTATAATTGGGTTTTGGTAAGGTTTAGGGTTAGGGTTAGTCCAGGGTTGAAGCTAGGAAGTCGGTTAGTGTTATGCATTACCCCGCCGAGCAATTGTCGCCTGAGCATGTGCTGTACAACCGGTTAAAATGGTTGGTAAGCTTGATGGCCATTGGGGGATGGCTTGTATAAAAGGCTACAACATACCATTCACATATAAATCCAATCACCGTTGCTTTGGTTGTTATATTCCATAACCATTTGCTTGATAATATTTACCGCTTCTTTCTATTTGACAGAGGGGTGGGGGGGGGGGGTTTGACGGTGAAGGGATGGTTTGAAAGGGTAACTTAGAGTCTCTTACTTTATACAGGGAATGTGACGATAAAGGGGGGGGGGGGGGATTTGTGACTCTTAGACGTCATCATGGTCATGCAGGAAGGGTGACGGTAAAGAGGATAACCCGTGACTCTCAATTGGAAGCTGATGATGAAGCAGTTACTCTGACTCTGACGTCATGGGGAGGGGGGGGGGGGGTTGTAACGAGTTGTAACTGTGACTCTTTTGCACCTGCCGAGAGGGTGATGGTTTTTAAAAGTGGTAAATGCATGAGACCCTGTTACGTTATACAGGGACGATTATGATTAAGGGGCAACTGTGACTCTATGTCGTCATACAGGGAGGGTGACGATAAAGCGGGAACTGACTCTATGACGTCATACGGGGAGGGTGACGATAAGGTGGGTACATTGACTGACATACGGGGAGGGAGACGATAATGGGATGACATTGACTCTATGACGTCATACGGGGAGGGTTGCAATAAGGGGTGACATTGATTCTATGACGTCATACCGGGAGGGTGACGATAAGATAAGTGAGTAACTGAGACTCTCCGACTTCATACGGGGAGAGTGACGGTAAAGGAGTTACTATGACTTTTTGATCGTCGTCATAACGGGAAAGTGACGATAACGGGGCAACTGTGGCTCTATGACGGGGAAGGTGACGCTAAGGGGCTGACATTAAGGAGTCAACTAGAACGCCGTCTTAGATCGTCCCAGCGACAATGGACTGCTTTGTTTTGACTGCATACAAAGTAGGTGAAGCATGAAGCTAACAATGGGTGAAGCGATGTTCACGTTTTAGAGAAGACGGCAAAACCATGTTTGACGCGTTCTCGATCTGACTAGTGGACGAGGGAGAAGCCAGTGGACGGGTGAGCCGTTCTTGGACAAAGCGCGGTATGCAGCTGACACAAAGCAGTCCACTGTAGCTGGGAAAATATAAGACGGTGTTCAAGTCCACACGTTCGAAAGCTCACTATTGACTCTATGACGTCATACGGGGAGGGTGACGAGAAAGGAGTTACTATGACTGTTTGATCGTCGTCATAACGGGAGAGTGACGATGACGGGGCAACTGTGGCTCTATGACGGGGAGGGTGGCGATAAGGGGTGACATTGACTCTATGACGTCATACGGGGAGGGTGACGATAAGATAAGTGAGTAACTGAGACTCACCGACGTCATACGGGGAGAGTGACGGCAAAGGAGTTACTATGACTTTTTGATCGTCGTCATAACGGGAGAGTGACGATAACGGGGCAACTGTGGCTCTATGACGGGGAAGGTGACGATAAGGGGCTGACATTAAGAAGTTTACGGATATGTCAACTAGAACGCCGTCTTAGATCGTCCCAGCGACAATGGACTGCTTTGTTTTGACTGCATACAAAGTAGGTGAAGCATGAAGCTAACAATGGGTGAAGCGAGGTTCACGTTTTAGAGAAGACGGCAAAACCATGTTTGACGTGTTCTCGATCTGACTAGTGGACAAGGGAGAAGCCAGTGGACGGGTGAGCCGTTCTTGCACAAAGCGCGGTATGCAGTTGACACAAAGCAGTCCACTGTAGCTGGGAAAATCTAAGACGGCGTTCAAGTCCACACATTCGAAAGCTCACTATTGACTCTATGACGTCATACGGGGAGGGTGACGAGAAAGGAGTTACTATGACTGTTTGATCGTCGTCATAACGGGAGAGTGACGATGACGGGGCAACTGTGGCTCTATGACGGGGAGGGAGGCGATAAGGGGTGATATTGACTCTATGACGTCATACGGGGAGGGTGACGATAAGATAAGTGAGTAACTGAGACTCTCCGACGTCATACGGGGAGAGTGACGGTAAAGGAGTTACTATGACTTTTGATCGACGTCATAACGGGAGAGTGACGATAACGGGGCAACTGTGGCTGTATGACGGGAAGGTGACGATAAGGTACTGACATTGACTCTATGACGTCACACGGGGAGAGTGACGGTAAAGGAGTTACTATGACTTTTTGATCGACGTCATAACGGGAGAGTGACGATGACGGGGCAAATGTGGCTCTATGACGGGGAAGGTGACAATACGGGGGTGACATTGACTCAATGACGTCATACAGGGAGGGTGACGATATGGGTGACATTGACTCTATGACGACATACGGGGAGGGCAAAGATAATTGGGTAGCTGTGACTCTTTGACGTCATAAATGAAATAAAGAGGTCGACGGAACAGGGAGGTTATGACGATAAAGGGGTATCTGTGACCTTGCCTATTAATAGACTGGTTCTGTAATGTATACAAATTTATGCACATTTCTTCTCTGAATACCTAGTGCCGAGCTATTCCATTAACTTGCTTTTTATAAATGGGCCTCAATGCTAATTGGAATCCAGTTTGCATACATTAATTGTTGCTAGTCCGGCAAGCTTCTGGCACGCTTTCAGGTTGTCAAGAACAACCTTTGTTTGAAAGGTATGCATAAAATTTGAATACATTACCGAAGCGGTCTATTGACCCTAGGGAGGCCAATAAGGAAGTTTATGCAGAAAAAATAGTAGCTGATATATACGAGTATAGTTCATGAAACTTCTTATACATTTCATGTCCTATCATTATCCATTTTAAATTACGCAAGGCCTAAATTCAGACCGTGGATGTCAACGATTAAACAAAATCTTTAGTAGTTTTGTTATTACATTTATATATTCAATAAATCGGTATAAATCAAAAGGCTTATTGGATTCCGCGTGTGTCGTGTGACAGATATAATCGACCTTTGTATAAAACTTGGAGGCGTATACTGATCAATTTATTGAGGACTTTCTGGATTTTTTTTTTTTGGGGGGGGGGGGGGGGGGGGAGTTGATGAACATGGACCTTACAATTTGAATTTTCACTTAACTCGGAATAATTATTTTTGGTGCTACATAATTGCAGGAACTTGCCCAAACATTGGAAAACCTATCATCAGTGATTAGTGATTAGTGAAAGTTAAAAATTATCTATTTCCACACATTTTTTGTGATATTTTGCCTATAAATCATGCATTTTTAGATTGCTTATCTGGAGGTAAAATATCCAACGTTTTTTCCAGGATTTATATGAAAGTAAGATCTATAAGGTCCATTGATCTTTATTCATTGAAAAAAACCCACTGAGAACCTAAGTCCTGCAAGTTAGAATGAAACCAAAGCCGCTGCTATCTCATGGACAAAATGTAACGTGAGTAACCGTAACGGGAGTAACCATTATTCCTGTGAAATCTGCATAAATGATGGGTCCAGTAATGTTCAGCTGTCGCCCAGCGAAGGTCTCCCTATAGCATATGGTTCTTTGAAAAGGGTAAAATAATTTTTAAAGAAAGCCCTCATATTAACACGCTTTTCGTTTAAGCCCTCTTTGAAATTTATGCAATTCCAAATTACGTAACGTGAGTAACCGACACATTAGTTAGGCTAGCACTAATTACTCTTCCTCTTCTAATGTTTTGGTTCATTATACAGGTACTCCAATATGTATGCATTGTGTTAACTAAAATGGATTTAGCCCTAAGCAGATACCTGTAATAAGAGATGAGCTGAAGATGTATAACTCGATACCTCTTCAAATATAACTTAATTGAGCCCTTCAGCTTATTAACGTGATGCAAAGCTGCTCGGGGAGCGTTTCGTCAAGTGTTTTGTCAGTGATTTTTACCGACAAGGATTTCAGTAGCTTATAACAGTTGTCGGTACAAATCACTGACAGAACACTTGATAAAACGCTCCCCCGTACATTGTTCGTTTGAAAAGGCCGTTCCTAGAATAGCTGCGAGGACATCATTAAAGATCACATTGCAAGAAAATCACAAATATGGCAATTAATGTATCACTAGAAACTGGGAAGCTTACAGATGGCAATCGTATAAGTTTTATGTCAACTGCGTATCTGATGATTATAAAAACAACATAAATAAAAGCTCTTCTAAGCATCTGGAATATCCGAGGATTCGCCAGAAATATAGCGATGTTTTGATGTCGTCACACAAAGGATCGATCCTGCTTAAGCAGACGACGTCCTATAATGAATGAACGTAATTGCAATGCAATTATTTATCAAATTATAAAGAGTTTGGTATATTTAACATGACCTTATTTCACACCATTCTAAAAGGGAAAGTGAACTGATTCTGATAACTAAAACCGTTTGATAGTAAATACACAGGAGAAGGGTCAATGATCAATGAAATAAACCCCACTTTCAAATTGAAAAGCCCTCCGAATAATATCACAGATTGTATTCGTTCCCTCTTGAAACGCCGAACATGCCCCGGTGCAAGCAGCTGAAAATACAATGGCGTCTTATTTTGTTTACAAGTGACTGATTCTTTTATTTTTTTAGCGCTGCATTTTTCATCAAAATAATACCATACACGAAGTTAAGAGTGAGGCAACAGACTAACATTAAGACTGACGCTAGTCAAGTAAGAGAAATAAGTGAAGAGGAGATGACAAAACAGGCACTGCAAAATGTGTAAGATGTTATGGGACATCGTCTGCTTAGACACGACTGGTCCTTCGTGTGTCGTCACACATCTCAGCAGCGTTCAAGGAGCTCTTCAGCTGCTATATCGGGGGCTGTATTTTACCGTTTTATAATTGATAATAATCATTAATTCAAATGTTTCCAAGCGTTGAATTTGGATAACCTTGTATAATTTATGCCATCTATGCAATAATAAGTATTAAGCCAATATTTATTTTGATGGAATTTTCTTGCAATGTGATCTTTAAGGAATGGAGAGTGAGAGAGAGAGAGAGATAGAGAGAGAGATACAAGAAAGAACGCAGAACAGTCTTCTGCATTGATTACAGTTGAATCTTGTTGGAAATAACACGCATATAACAAACGCTTACGCATAAAACAAACGCTCGTTATAGCAAGGTAATTTTGCCGTCCTACTTCTATATATTCTATTGTCTTAAGCCCCGATATAACAAGGTTTCGATACGACGTAATTTCCTGGGTCCCAAGGAGTTTGTAGTAACAAGGAATACGACGTTATCGGGGGAAGGGTGCTTGTTCCCCATATCATGGATGATACAATGATGTGTCCGAGTATAGAATCCGGAAGCAACCCGATTGATGTATATTTTTATATTCCTTAAATAATTGTCAGTGGCGGGGCCAATTCTGTCCCGTTAATTTGTTCGGGTTGTGTATCACTTCTTTGCAAAGGAAAATAGAGTATAGTTCTGCCCATAATATGAGAACTTTCATGTATGTATGTATGTATGTATGTATGTATGTATGTATGTAGGGGTGTATGTATGTATGTATATGTGTATGTATGTGTTTATTAATCTGTTTCATTGATATATGATATGATATGATATGATTTTTTTGTGTGTGATATCAATTGAAAGAATTTCACTGAGAAAGATAGTAGAAGCAGATGGAGATAAAGTTAATGAAATGTGCATATTCTTAAAGGAATAAAGAAGGGGAAAGAAAGAGAGAGAGAGAGAGAGACATAACATGCAAGACAATTATAAATCACTCATGCCACAATATAGGTTTGGAAAGTTGACAATTACGTCGCTTCATTTTCGGAAAACAAAGCTCACATTCCACCAATAAACGATGACAGGAGTAGAATACATTATCCTACACATTTACATGTACATAGGATTGTTTCTTGTGACCAAAAAACAAATTTATACAATTCTGTTTACACATTTACTACACGGTTGCATGTAATATTATTGCATGCTGCTACTTCTCTTTATCTTTCAACATGCTACATGGAGGGGATTATATAAATCAAAAGGGTTTACTCTGTTCTTCTGTTAATATGATTCATTGAATTAAAGTACTGAAACACATTATACAACCATCAGACCTAAAACAAAAAAAAGTTCTGAAATTTGAGAATGCCTTGAATTTGTAGATTGCGGTTTATAGCAAAATTAGTAGAGGACATTTCGGTCAAAATGCCTTGGTATATAAACATTGTACATAATTATGTAATTAAATTGACCCTCGATATACCTCAGGCTGAAAATGCACCTCACCAAACAATATATATGAGCATGTGACAGACTATTTTCGAAAAATAAACTCAAGACACTTTCAATAGCCCTGTCTATCACCTTTAGAAATGTGCGAACATTACAATGGTGTATTACATAATCCGAACCCGATTTCTATGGGCAGTACAATAGGCCTTTGAAATTGCCCTTGACTTTATTTTTCGAAAGAAGTTCTTATCGCGTTAAGTACAAATGCAGAGTGGGATAGTGAGTAATAGGCCAAGAAAGTTAAAGTATTTGATATTGATAGCCCAATGCTTTAAATTCAATGTTATCACTGTCTGCAAGTGTGTGACACTTTATCATAATTATTGTGTCTTGAGTGAAGCCTAGCCAAGGTTAATAGTGGCTGTGTAAAAAATAGCAGTCGTAGTATAGTACACAACCCTTAGTGCTCTCCATTGTCTCACATTTCCGACCCTCGGGGAACACGTTGCGACTCACAGTGGTTTGCGCCTGCAAACTAACTAGAGGGTAGATCAGATGACAAATTAATGAAATTGATGTACCTGCACTTTTAATCATGTTAATTAGTCAGTATAGACTGGATAACCTATGAGACGTAAAATGAACAAATACCCTAACCTTGCCCAAAGCGTTTTGTATGTGTATATACTAGGTTTCGAATAATCTTTCATTTCTAAAAAATATGAAATTAATAATGCAGTATTCCTGATGACAAGATAATGTACAAAATATTCAAAAGAACAAATACCATAACCTTGCCCAAAGCATTTTGTGTGTATAGGTTTTGATTCATCTCTCTTTTCTAAAATATATGAAATTAATAATTCGTGATGACAAGATAATGTGCAAAATATTCCACTAGCTTGAGCAAGGTTCCTCTCTACATTTTTCTGATCATAAAATTAATCTTTAATCATTAATGCCTCCTTCCAGTTATTATCTGTATATATAAAAAAACCCCAACCTATTGATCTTATAACAGTCTACATTCAGAACCTTCTAATTTAATTCCCTCCCACATTGGTGAATAGACCGCTTCTGTAATGTATACAAATTTTATGCACATATATTCTCTGAGCACCTAGTGACGAGCTATTCCATGAACCTGCTTTTTATAAATAAGCCTCAATGCTTGGAATCCAGTTTGCATACATTATTTGTAGCTATGTCCAAGCAAGCTTTCAGGCTGTCAAGAAGAACCTTTGTATGAAAGGTATGCATAAAATTTGCATACATTACCAAAGTGGTCTAGTGGGTGATAAGTTGGACCCCAAGCTATCTCAACACACCCTGAAGGAAGGAAACTCGGTGGAAACAATAGACAGATACCATAGCATGAACATTTATTCAAAAATACCTCCAGTGGATAGCATTGTAGAGGCAACTAAAAGTAACTCATGATACAACTCAACACAGTTGAAATGACACTACGGACATTACTCAAACAAAATTGGCAAAAATCTTTTCACATTTTGGAAGTAAAGAAGAATCTTTAGACTATGAAAACATGTGTGGGGTCTTGTAGTACTTTTCCTTTCCTTTTCTCTAACAATAAACTATCAATAGCAATCAATATTTAACCACATTCACAAGAGTTTTCAAAAAACACACAAATCTCCACAATGACAACTTTCTGATATCCTATCATTATTTTTTCTTCCTCTCAAAGTTTACCAAATATTTCCTGCACCTAGATGGTGAGTGAGTGCCTGGAGACATCAAGAAGATGAGTTTATCATGCAGCATTTAATTAATTATATTACTTTAGAGTATTCATTTTACCCTGAAGTGTTTATTCATTCATCTACATTTGCTATCTTTTGTTGTGCCCCTTTTAAAGGTTGGTCCATTTTACGACAATTTCTCTAGAAAGTAAAATATGAATTTCAGCATCTTTGGATTTGGTTAAAAGATTATTCACTTACTGATTGCTGATAACAAGCTATATACCCTTCTACTGGAAAAGATCTGTCATGAATGTATGTTGTACATATACGGTATACACAAAACAATTGCTTGAAATAACTTGTGCATGATCAGGGCAACTTTTTTTTTTCCATTAATAACAGAACTTCTGTTCCCTGATACATGATGTAGCAGACATAAATTGGGTGTTTATCTCAGAAAATTAACGTGAAACATGATCACAAAGACTTTCTAAAAATCAACTTCACTCGCCTTCTCCATCAGCTTTTGAAATCTTGGAAAATTACAATGACATATTACGTAATACAAATCTGATTTCTATGGGATTTGCAAGAGGGTACTGAAATTGCCCCTGAGTTGGTTTCTTGAAAGTCTCAGCGATCGTGTTATGAGTGGAATTTCATGAAGACGTTGTGAGAGACCATCTCATACGACATTATGCTACCAATTTAAGGAGTTTTATTCAGTAATGATTACTGGTAAATCCCTTTATATCTATCATTAAGTTATTAAGTTATTTTCCCCCTCCTCTTTTTCATACCCCAGGGCGAATATATAGAGTAATGCTGCCAATGCTTGAAGTAAGAAATTATGTTCAAAAGAGAAACGCATGATTCTAATACAACATATACCAAAAGTATTTTTGAAAAACTTACAAAAACTTAAGAACAAACGGTTAATAACTGTCAACACTTCTGTTGCAGGGTCTTCCTTCGTAAGTCTGTAGTCCATACCTCCATGCAGACGAGTGGAATGCATACAATCAAAACAACACTTGACTTAGCTCATGTACATCTAGCAGGTAACACATTTCATCACGGGTTATAGTGGTAGTGGTAGTGGTATTTCTGGTGGTTGATTATACCTCCTTATTTTCAAATATTTGATTACGAATTTCCTACATCGGCTGTTCCAAATCCTCGCAATGTTCGTTTGGTTTTGGATATAATTTTGAGAAGGAAACCGTGTGATTCTATTCGGATCGGCCCTCTGTCTCTTTTTCATCGGCTTCTTCCAAATCTGGAATGGCTGTTGGAGGTCGAAACATGAGAGAGGTCAATCAGAGTTGAATTCAGAGTGGTATTATATCTTAACACTAAGCCACACTTATAAAAAGAAATTACATGTACTTCACTTCAAAGGAAATATTTGAATTACTAGTACTGAAATAAACAAATCTCTCAATATTTCACCCCACAAAATAATGGAACAACCAGAATTTTCCATTGAAAAGGTATTTCATAAAAAATAACCTTGAAATGTTGTTTCAATTGGATACCATTAGTTCCTGAATTTAAATATTCAACAGTGTATGCACATTACGGCTTTAATAATAATAATAATATTGGTAATAAAAACATGTATATTTTACATTAAATATTTCATTCTTACAACTTTCATGAGGCTTAGAATCGCAATTGAGACAGTATTCATTAGAGAGATTGAAGGGCTGGGGTGGTATTCTGAGATTCATTTTATCTCAGATAAGTTCTGAGATTTTAAATCAGTGAAGTAAAATACCCTTAAAATATTTTTAAATCGGTATTCTGAGAACCATTTTAGCGAGATTTTATCTCATCTAAGACACGCTCATTTATGATGCCTTAACCAATAAGAAATGTCGTTAGATTTCACTTTCATCATGCTCAGCCAATAGAGTTGCTCTCTGCCAGTCTCTGGGGCAAGAGAGCACGAATGCACTATTTTTACAATTTTCAATACGCGTGCAATCAAAGCGCAAACACACTTTTTGCTAGGATTTCATGAAAATTACTAAGGTACTTTCCGAGGTTTTAGAAGACCATCACAAGCATTTTTACAAGTGTGATATCAGTTGGCAAAAAACTTCGATCATATGCGAATGCTGCTTCAGAAATATAGTCAGTTCTCAACAACTTTGTTTATTTTGATTGCACGACTAGCACTCACCGTGCATCCTGGAGATAAAATAGCCCCTACCCTATTTTAAGTTTTATTTTATCTTGCGTAAGCGTTTACAGTTGTGCGTATCATGCGTACAACATAAAAGGCAAGCAAGAGGTAGGAGACCGAGATAAATTATAAAATCCGAGATAAAATGTGGTCTCAGAATACAAAAAGATAAAATATTTTTTAGAGATACAATGATGCTCAGAATACCACCCCTGGTCACAAACTAACATTAACTATATTCATGGTATCGAGTCTTCAGCACAAATTTCACACATCCATTCCGTTTTCCACATACCAGTAGACTGATGTTATTTTTAATCATTATCCTTGATATGTGAACAGCCCTTAAAGGGGGCATCTCACTGAGCGACAAATGCTTGCGAACGTAGCGAATTTGGGGTTTCGTCAGGGTTCGTAAAATGTTGAAGAGAAGTTCGCAAACAGTTTTGAACATGTTCAAAATTTCTTTGCGAATCAATTTTTCTGCAAACAGTTGCAAGCGTTTGCAAAACAGTCGTAAACCTTGCAAATGGTTGTAAAACATGCCGCTAAAGTTCTTGTTGATTCGCCAATGCTGCAGGGACCACGTGACCATGGTTTCCCGGTTTCATCTCGCTAATGGCCGAGGCGAACCCCGATTTTCGCCAACATTCGTCAGAAAAGTTGGCGAATCCAATAATCGCAACGTTCGTAAGCAATCGCCGCTCAGTGAGATACCACCTTTAGAGAAAGGTTTTAGAAATAGGAATGTCAGACTTACGCTCATCATCACTGTCATCCTCCTCACCAAGGTCAGGTACATCTCCGCCCATACCGCCCATTCCGGCCATACCACCCATGCCCCCCATGCCGCCCATACCAGCCATACCCCCCATGCCGCCCATACCAGCCATACCCCCCATGCCGCCCATACCACCCATACCAGCCATACCCCCCATGCCGCCCATGCCCCCCATGCCGCCCATGTTTGCAAGCATCTGAAAGAAAAGGAAGAAAGGACAAATTGAAGAAATGGTTAATATTAAATAAAAAAAAAATTATCAACAAAATTAATCACTGCATGAAGAGGAATTAACCCTTCATATAAATTTGGATCATTATGTGTCACAACAGACAGAGAGAACTCTCTCATTTGTTATGTGCCCTAAATATTCCAAGTATGTCCATTCTTAATTTTTACAATGAAACAGACATTTTCTTTGTGGAGGACTGTTAACTACAAGTATTATCACAAAGATCTGTTCTATCATTAAGATGGGAGAAAACAAAAATTATTTTGAATAACTTCAAGGGCAAGTCCACCCTGGTATTAAATTGTTTTGAATAAAAGAAGAAACATGACAGAAACGGATTAGTGAAAGTTTGAGCAAAATCCGACAAGAAATAAGAAAAATTATGAATTTTTGAAGTTGTAATCAATCAAACAAAAATTGGCAACTCCGTGACGTATCTTACGAGCTCCTCTTCCATTAGCTCAGTACAGAAAATCTCATGAATTTTCATTTTTTAAGTTTTTGATGAAGGAAAGATTTGTTTCATAAGGGTTTTGTGTAAAAACACGAGCCATGATTATATCTAAGGTGTACATGTATGTATGATTGAATATTTTCTTTAGAGAAAATGGATATTAGTGATTTTTGGGGTACAGGGCAAATGAGAGAGGAGCTCGCAAGATACGTCACAGAGTTGCCATTATGTGCTTGATTGATTACAACTTCAAATATTCATAACTTTCTTATTTCTTATCATATTTTGCTCAAACTTTCACTGATCTGATTCTCTCAATTTTATGCTTCTTTTAAAATCAACTTATAATCAGGGTGGACTTTCACTTTATATGCATGTATTACCCTGAAACTCTCTAATACTAATCCTAGAATTATCAATAAATGAGCCTTCTTGGATCATCCCCCATATCATCCAGTGATTAATCCTTATCCCCAAGCTCTCTAATACTAATTCAAATATTCTCACCTCATTACACCCCATGGATCATCTCCTCACCATGTAATCTAATTCTTCTTCTCCAGGATCCCTCTCATACTATTATTATTAATATTCACACTTAAATAAGTCCCTTTGGATCACCTCCCTCCCATCACGTGGTTCATCCTTATCCACAATCCCCCAAATACTAATCCCAACATTCTCACCTCTTCAAGACCCCATGTCTTATCCCCTCACCCCATTATCTGACTCATCCTTATCAACAATCCCTCCATATTAATCCCAATATTCTCATTTCATCATCTCATCAATAATCCTCAAGTACTAAACCTAACGTCACTTCATTAATCCTTATCCATGATCCCATAATACTAATCCTAATATCTTCACCTCATTAAGCCCCCTTGGATCATCTCCACCAGCTCCACCAGCTCCACCAACTTCATCATCTGATTCATCTTCATCCTTCCACCTGCTGAAGTCTGTACTCAACCAATGTTGCTACAAAACAAATAAAAGACAGAAACAAGGAAATCACCAAGCAAAATATGGCATGTACAGCCCGATCGGTTAAGTGTTAGCATCTCGCCTGTTCGTGGCACAGCATTTTATGGCTTCTAATTTTAGTAGGTAGCCATTGCAAACAAATTTTATACATTTTCACCACCTCTAGTGCTAACCCTCGTAATAAAACATAAAAACAGCTCACTACAATTCACTACTATTTGTTACAGGCCTTCTACCTTTCAAAATTTGTAAAACATCCATCCATGACTAATCAACCAGGCTCATTAAGCTCGCCACTCCTGTCATTACTGTGAACATGTCTGGCACTTTGAACAGACATAAAATACTTTTCAATATTGACACAAGAAATCAAACATAGACATATTGTCATTAAAAAGATCATTTTTTTGAGTAAAAAAGCTTGTTTCATGATGATGATCAATGCATAGATATTATTCATGGATTTGCAACGTAGCCTCTCGCTAGGACAAGAATGCAATTTAATAGCTCCTTCTGTTTTAAAAAAATCCTTCAGTTTATCACGAAAAGTTCGCTATCAATTACTGGTATACAGCAAATGTTGAATTTCAGTAATGAGAAGAGTTATGAGCATGATAATTCATCATAGAAGAAGAACAGAGAGAAAGAAAACAATAAATAACTGAGAGATAGAATGTTTGATATCTGTTTGAAATACAGATTGTTCTATCAGCTATCATGACAAAAACACCACTTTTTTAAAACTGATTTTGTTAAAAGTGGAACCTCGTTACAACTAACTTGCCAGGAATAATGGAATAACCTTGTTGATATTAGGGTTTAAAAACAGAATACAAAGAAATGGGACGGGCAAAATCATCTTGGAATTATAGTTTGTTATAACAGTGTTCTTTAAAACGAGGTTCAACTGTATTAAGCTAAGATGCTAATTATACCAACCTTCTTCTTTTCTTTTGTTAATCTGGGCCAGTAGGGTCCTGCTTCTTTCCTCTGCATGAGGATGTCGATATTCCTCCCAAGTACCATATGTCTCGAGTTCTGAGGTAAAGACAAAAGTGAGAGAGAGAGAGAGAGATAGAGAGAAAGAGAGAGAGGGAGAGAAAACTCACAAGTGAATTATTCAACATCATTTCAGGAATGCCAAATAATCATAAACAATAAATAAATACGACTATGCTGCTTTGCTCTCATAACTTACAAAAAAAAAAACCTGAGACTACTCAGGTGCCAGTGCCAGTGCCAGATCCATACACTTGCACATCAGCCCCCCTCTATTATGGCATACCGTATCTACACACACACACACCCACACACACCCTCACACACACACACACACACCCTCACCCTCACACCCACACACACACACACACACACAAGAAAAAACATATCCCCCCCAATCTCAGTATTTTCATTAAATTTTTTTTTTTAAAGGCACCGGTGAAGAATGTGATAACCTCTTTTTGTGCTTGTCAGTGATTTTTTTTGTTAGCAAAAAGCACCTATAAATGATAAGCCCCTGCCCCCCAACCATCAAGAGAATCCTAAACTGCCACTGTTCATGAATTCACACAGAAAAACTTACCTCAGGGTTAATTTCACCATAGAATTCTACTTCTAATGCATAGTCAACTTTGTCTGTCCCTCCTGTACATCTTAAAGTGAGTCTGTAATGAAAAGAAATGTACATTGTTCAGTTTGCAAATGTAATATCAATATTAAATATTAATTAATTGAAAATACCAATATTATTTTAAAAAGTTTTCTTGACATATAATACTTCACTAGTGTTGGTTTGATTTTTTGACAGATACACCTGGTACTCTATACAGTATTTCATTTTCAGGCCAGAAAATCAAGTTGAAAATGATCTTTCAGTATCAAAATTGATTAGATTACCAAAGTAAAATGAAATGAAGCATAGCGTGCTTCATATTTCTGTATCATGTCATACACATATAAACAGGAATGCTTGGGGCCCTCATTGAGCACACAGCTCCTTATTTTCATCCCCACTTGCCAATTTTCTACTCTTAGAATAGTTTTTATTTTGCCACAATTCTATTGGAGCTTAAAGAGAAGGTTGAGTTCTGGGAAAGGTGAAAAATAATTTATGAGCTTTCTCATTCCTTTTATGTCAGTTTGGAAGAACATCATAGTAGAAATGTTCCCTGAAAAGATTGCTCTACAAAATGTCCTCATATTCAAATTATGAAGCAAAATAGATGAAGTGTTCAGGCCGAACATTCATGCCACATTTGTGTGCATTCTCATATACCCATATCTGTGTGTATGTGCATGTGCTTTTCAACGAGATTGTGTCAATTTCTTATCATTTTGATGATTCCAAAACCTCACATTATACACCAATTCTTATGTTGACATGATCAACCTTTCCCCAATTGCTTTGAGACAATTTCTTTCAAAATGTAATTGCATGACCATCTTTAACATTTGAAGTGGTTTAGCTCATCATGTGTGAACAAGGCTTATTATTCATAAGACCTGGGCCCTGTTTCATAAAACTTGTTATCAATAACAAGTTGCAATAACTGTTATAAGTTACTGAAATCCTTGCATCTGATTGGCTGAGAGCAAATTTGTCATAGAAATGTGGCAGTTGTTACTAATAACAAGTTTTATGAAACTGAAATCACGTACTTTTGTGAATCAAAGTTGATGTTCAAATTCTCAGCCCTTGCTACTTCTACTGTCATGTATATGCAGTCTGTCCTCTGAGCCCATTTAGCTGAAGGTATCTTGGTGGAGTTTGAGTTTCTGAGAGAAAAAGTAACATTGATAACAAAGATTATAAAACGGGTTCAAGAATGTAGCCATCCTGATTGGTCAAATAACACCACGTGACTGTGCAAAAAAAAAGTGATAACATACAGCAAAAGGGAACTGTTGCACATGTAAACATGTCAACATAAACATGTAAACATTTATGTAGCGCAGACGATACGACTCGATTTTGCTATATATGTTTTTACACGCTATACCGTATACGCTATCGATATCGCGATATCGATCGTCGCGCTAATGTCAACAAATCAATAAAATTACAGCTGTAGCGCTACCGCGGTCGGATCGTTGCAATTCAGTACCCAAAATGAAAGTTTAATTTTAATTTTTGACGATAGAAGCGTGTAAAAAATGGCTGTATCTTCGAATCTCAGTTTTGCACTTCTCACGGAGGAAGAACTCGACGATCTACTGAATGGGAAGGATTCCAACAGTACGAAAAGAGCAGTGAAATTTGGATTTTCAAAGCTTGAATGTTTCGCTAAACTCGCACGGACCTATCCACCATCACGCAAGGTAAGTCTATACGCTGTTAATGTTGAGCCATTTCTATGCAGGCATATCATCACAAAAGTGGATGGAACGGACTAGGCCTAGGCCTACACACACAAAGAACACAACTGTGCCAAGTGATTCCTACTCCGAGTCCTATTCCTACTAGTGCTAGTACTAGTCCTGTTCCTACTCTTAGACTTAGTGCCATTGGTGGTACCTTGTCTTCATCTTCAGGCTTCAATATAAGCTCAAATTCGAACATGCTCAGCCAAGCTCAAGGAAGTGAAAATACATCGGTGAACCAGATTCAATATCACTTCCATTACACATTACTAACAAATAGGTCTAAGACGAGGCCTAAACATAAAACGTAAATAAACATGTGCAGGCCTAGGCCTATATACGTTCGCAACGGTCTAGACTAGGCTAGGCCTAAACATTGTAGGGCCTAAATAAACATTGTACGTTTGCAACACTAGTCTACTAGGCCTAGGCCTACTACATAGTACTAGCCTACATCATGTTTTGCTGAGCAGGATTCACGCATGGGACATGCCACGACAGTTTGAGGTAAGTGAAAGCACTAAGATTGTAGACCCGTTTTATAAAACTGTTAATACATGGTTGTGAGGTCGTGCATTAGTGTGATCCGGCAACACGCAGGTTTTTATCGTGGTGTCTAACACACTCGGCTACGCCTCGTGCGTTAGGTACACCACGATAAAAACCTTTGTGTTGCCGGATCGCACTAACACACTCCCAACCATGTATTAACAGTATAATAATACTAATATTATGGTTTAATATCGTGCCTAATACATATACGATGTCTTTAAATATGTAACAGATATATTAACTTATACCCTTGAGCTTTTCAACTCCCTTGGGAGCAATCAAGCCAGGCGTCTTTGTACAGACACTCACAACATGACGAACAAAGCACAATGACTGTCGTATCGCACCAGGGGAGCGTTTCATCCAGCATTTTGTTAAGTGATTTTTACTGCTCTCAGCCAATCAGATGCAAGGATTTCAGTAGCTTATAACAGTTGTTGGTAAAACTCACTGACAAAACGCTTGATGAAACGCTCCCCAGGTACCCACTGAACACATGGATGAAGAAGAGCAATGTAGATAAAATGCCTTGCTCAATGAGATTATTATAGCTTTCAACTTTTGTAATTTTCTCAAAGAAAGGACGATAATGTTAGAAAACCTAGTAAGTGGTCTCTAAAACTAATCAGAGCAACCAACGGTCAGAATTAAAGTGATGAATAATCTCTCATTTATTAAAGTTAAATGGCAATCCAAAGTTGGGGATAAGATGACTTGTGTGAAAGCAGATAAATAAGAGAAACAGAGTGGTGAAAGTTTGGATTTCCGTAAGTAAAACCAAATCCTAGTTTCTCATCAAGATTTTTCAAAAATGAATGAGGAGTTTTGATATTATTTCATGTTTGGTATCCCCAACATAAATCCTTTGGGGATAATATCAATGCAATTTCCTGGTCAATTTTTTCATGTCCATGCAATTCAGAGGCTCAAACTGAACAACAAAAAAAGTAAGTTTCCCCTAAATCAATATGGTGTAACTTTTTAACAAGAAGGTTTTGAGCAAAATAACTTGGTCAGTTTTCCTTCACTTATTGACTAAGTTCTCTGTGGAAATGAAATTGAGTCATGCATGAGTGAGCACACATAACAGGCAAAATTGTCACTTTTCAAAAGTCACCAAAAAAAAAAGTCTGAACAATTTTGGAACTGCATGTAAAATGAAAATGAGTGCATAGACATGGGCACATGGCTGCGCTAATTTACTTTAAATCATGCCATGTTATCTTGTAAAATGGCACTATTCTTGCTCAAATTATGAGATTTTTAAAGGGCTGCAAAAGGGAACCGGGAGGGGATGAGAAAGCATTTTTACATGAACCTTGATGCATTTCTGTTTTGCCAAGCCATAAAGGCCAAGAGGACTCATAGATTCTCAATATCTATATAGAGGTAAGACGTCAATGTTTTCATTGAGGAATTACCGAATGAAGGGCGTTGAATGTTGAATCATGGGCCTGAACCTTTGTGGAAGATATTGGAAGATATTTGAAGTTTTAAAAATTCTGTATTATATATTTTCAAAAATAAAAACTATAGTAAAAAATAGGCAAAGATAATTAAAGGGAAGGTTGACTTCTGGGAAAGTTAAAAAATAATTTGTGAGCTTTCTCATTTCTTTTAGAGTCTAGACCTACATCAGTTTGGAAGAACAACATCGTAGAAATATCCCCTGAAAGGATTGCTCTTCAAATGCCCTTACATTTGAATATGACAAGAAACAGCTGAAAAGTTGGGGCCGAACATGTGTTTGTAGTCCCTGCATGTTCATATATTCATGCAAAACTGAATGGTAGAGTCTAGGTCTAACATGCCTCACATCAATATATCTTTCATATTAAAATTTCGGAACTGTGTGTAAATTGAAAATGAGTGCACAGCCATGGGCACATGGCTGCGCTAATTTACTTTTACACCGGGTACCATCATTTAATTTTATCACATAGGATATGGTTGGGGTTTGAGCAAGAATAGTGCTGTTTGAGCAGGAATAGTGCTATTTTCGCAAGAAATAGTGGCGTGGCCACGTGGGTACTAATTACTTTCGCATCGGGTACCAAAAATTTCATTTAATCACATAGTTTGGGTACGTACCCGGTGCCAAAGTAATTAGTGCCCACCTGGCCACGCCACGTCACTTTTTCTTGCGAAAAAGGCAATTTCAGACTTTCAGTATTCTTGCTCAAGTTCTGATGAGATTTTTTACAAAATTACTAAAGGCAAAGCTACTCATTAGAATATCAGGAACAATATGAAATTATCCATTTAGAGGAATATAAAAGAAATAACTGTCCAATTTCAAGTCAAATCTTAGATTTGCAGACATTATCTTCAGATACTAAGTGGGGCTCCCACTTATACATGTACAAGCTTATCTGAAGATAACCTTGTACTCCAGACTAGCTTTTACGGGTGAATAGGCTTCAATAGCTTTTGTGTGTATTAGCGGGCTTTTTTCCAGTGTAGATTCATACACGAGAGGAAAATAATTCTTTAAAATTTCACTTTCAATTCTGAATCCCCAAATTTGTGGCACAGTAAGATTTGAAGAGTCCCTGAATCAGGTAATCTAGCAAATTTAAGAAAATTAAATCTTGCTTAGAGCAATTTTGTTGTCTGTTTTTGACTGCTGCAACAGTGAATGTTGGACACAGTCCCACATAGGCAAGGGAGCGGCCTAAGTATCACATCAGCAAGCAATGGTCATATTCACACCACGAATAGTGGTCATATTGACCACTACGAAAACAAAATGCAAAAATAGTTGGTATTTTCTGTCGCGTGTAGTAAAGGTATGGGGGGAAAATAAGATAAATATTTTAAATACTTGCTTTCAAATTCAGCCCTTAAAAATCTCACTCCTACCTCAAATGGCCGTTAGAAAGAACTTTTGATATTTTCAGCAAAATCCAAAGTCAAAATCTTGTCCAAAACCGGAGAAATCCCTGCCGATTTGTTTCGCGATCGCGTGTTGTTTACATACTGCCGATGTCTTAGACTAAAATCGGCCAATGAAATTTTTGTCCACGAAGAAACTCGGGATCGCAAGCGCACATCGATCTTTACGATCGCGCGCACATAGGGACCGAATTTTTAAGGACGAAACTCTTTTGGGGAGATGTCAGCGCCCGCGGCGACCAGGAAATGTACACAATGACTCCGATAGCTCGTTTCGCGAGAATCAACAGTAAATTACGGATTTGATTTTTGGAAATATCTTTTCCAACATCGGTGAGTTGAATTTATTGTATTTCTTGGATATTTAGTGGTCGGTTTTTGTAAATTAAATGCCGATTTTGAGTGAATGTTTGTGACTTTTGTGCAGTGGTGTTTTAAAAAGTTGAGGTGTATGACTGCCTACATTATACACACGAAGTATAGGAATGTAGCTATGAGTGGTCATATTGACCATTAGGAAATATACATGTGTGTATACTGGGTATTGGGGATACAGATGTAATTTTGTTTCAAATGGAGGTTTTTGTGGGCAAACTGATACTTAGGTTTCAGTCTATATATATTAATTTATAAGTTCGTTAAGATACAAAATGTAGAAAGTTATAAAAACTTACATTTACAGCCTTCCTTTTCCAACTTGTCACAGAGACATCCATCCATATGACGACTGCTCTCAATATGTTGCGCACTAGTGAGGCCGCTCTATAAGGTTACGCACCATAGATATGTACACAGAATGTTACGCACACAAGCTATACGGACAAGGTCGATATTACAACGACGGGTGGCCGTTCTCTCCCAAAGACTTTTTCAATTATTGCTCCTCGCCGTTAAAGCACTTTGCTTAATAATATCCTTGCACCAGAAGGAATACAGCAGATTGTAGAGAATGCACGATGAGAAGCCTTATCGCTAACTCCAGGGAGCTCCAACGCGCAGCGTTGGAGCTCCAGGTACAACTATCCAAAGTCGACCTCGCCCAATTTATGGCTAAAAGCATCGCTTAATTTCGGCAGGTAAGATAGAAATGTGTACTTACACTTCAAGAGAATTACTGTAACTATGTAGCAGGCTCCTTCATTTTACGATTTAACGATTGTTTCGATGAAAAAAATGGAATTTCCTCGCAGAGCCGATCTTTTCCCCGTACTGTACCGTCGATTCAAATGACTCGATCGCACTGTGTGATCGAGTCAGCGACGTATATACGGTACATTACACACAGTGCGATCGAGTCATTTGAATCGACGGTACAGTACGGGGGAAAGATCGGCTCGGCGAGGAAATTCCATTTTTTTCATCGAATCAATCGTTAAATCGTAAAATCAAAGAGCCTGCTACATAGTTACAGTAATTTTCTTGAAGTGTAAGTACAAATTTCTATCTTACCTGCCGAAATTAAGCGATGCTTTTAGCCATAAAATGGGCGAGGTCGACTTTGGATAGTTGTACCTGGAGCTCCAACGCTGCGCGTTGGGGCTCCCTGGAGTTACCTTATCGCTAGACTAAACTCATTAACAACCCCCAAGCTGTCTTAACAACAGGTAAACAACGAGGTGGAGATCGATGAACCGATTGCGCCGGTACCACTACGAGCGCTGAGGGCTCCCTTCATCATAATCGTGAAAAATACAAAATGGATGCTCTGACCGGATCTCGATAGGAGATTTCGCAAAAAATTCCCCAAAATTTCAGGAAACCCTCTTCAAAGGTCACAAAACAAACTGGTATTTTTGTGGTAAGTTTTAATCATCTATTATTCACCATAATTAGCTAGGGTGCGCGGCCCGGTATTCGGTCATATTCCAGAATTCGGTCACGCAGCTCTTTGAACAGCTGTGAAGAACTCATGAATAATTTTTGAGGCTCGAAACCTATACATAACAGACACATGAACAAGTTACCTGTAATGTTGAAAGCAATTCAGGTCGGACGCCCTGGAAAAGATCTCCAAATACCCTCGAAACTGGTCAGTGTTACCCAAGTTTCCGCACTTCCGGGTTCCGTTAGCGCGTGAGTTAACACGCATAGCCATATGTAGACGCCTATGGTGAAATAACTATGTGTGCAGGTGCAATGAATTATATGTGTGTGAAGAGGAGCTTCCGGGTCTTCCATCTATCGCAGCGAATTTGCAAATGGCGATCTCAGCGATGAGCAAGAGAATATATACCTCACCCCTGCCAGTGAGATGGCGCTCTTCCAGTATTCGGTCAGGCAACATTGAGTGCCTTGCGCCAACACGCTTTGTGTGCAACTTGTCGCTTTGCGCTTTGCTGACGCGCTTTGCTCTTTTTAGAAATACATTTTGTGCATTATTTCTGACCCTAGGGTGCGCGCGCCGGTATTCGGTCACTTAAAAAGAAATCGCCGCTGATATGAATACCTATCTCTTTAAATTGACAATCTACCATCAAAAGAACCGCAAAATTGTCCTTTAAATAATTATCAAAATAATTTAAAACATGGAAACTTACCCCAAAAAATATCGCCGACAGAAGAAGGAGAAGTTTTCCGCCCAGTATTCGGTCGGCGCCGCCCACAATTCGGTCACGCGATAGTGCGCTGCATCTCGGGAGAGTTATATAACCATTTTTGTCACATTTCTGCGTTTTTAGGCATTTTCTGTGGCTTCTATATATTCATACTTAAATGTATGAGAATTTTTATCCATTAAAATCCACAAATCGAAGCTCTAGGGTCAGAAATAATGCACAAAATGTATTTCTAAAAAGAGCAAAGCGCGTCAGCAAAGCGCAAAGCGCGTCGGCGAAGCGCAAAGCGACAAGTTGCACACAAAGCGCGTTGGCGCAAGGCACTCAATGTTGCCTGACCGAATACTGGAAGAGCGCCATCTCACTGGCAGGGGTGAGGTATATATTCTCTTGCTCATCGCTGAGATCGCCATTTGCAAATTCGCTGCGATAGATGGAAGACCCGGAAGCTCCTCTTCGCACACATACTAAATTCATTGCACCTGCACACATAGTTATTTCACCATAGGCGTCTACATATGGCTATGCGTGTTAACTCACGCGCTAACGGAACCCGGAAGTGCGGAAACTTGGGTAACACTGACCAGTTTCGAGGGTATTTGGAGATCTTTTCCAGGGCGTCCGACCTGAATTGCTTTCAACATTAGAGGTACCTTGTTCATGTGTCTGTTATGTACAGGTTTCGAGCCTCAAAAATTATTCATGAGTTCTTCACAGCTGTTCAAAGAGCTGCGTGACCCACTCATAGCTACATTCCTATACTTCGTGTGTATAATGTAGGCAGTCATACACCTCATCTTTTTAAAATACCACTGCACAAAAGTCACCAATATTCACTCAAAATCGGCATTTAATTTTCAAAAACCGACCCCAAAATATCCAAGAAATACAATAAATTCAACTCACCAATGTTGGAAAAGATATTTTCAAAAATCAAATCCGTAATTTACTGTTGATTCTCGCGAAACGAGCTATCGGAGTCATTGTGTACATTTCCTGGTCGCCGCGGGCGCCGACATCTCCCCAAAAGAGTTTTGTCCTCAAAAATTCGGTCCCTATGGCGTACACGGAAAAGTTCCGATTTTCTGTGTGCGCGATCGTAAAGATCGATGTGCGCTTGCGATCCCGAGTTTCTTCGTGGACAAAAATTGTATTGGCCGATTTTAGTCTAAGACATCGGCAGTTTGTAAACAACACGCGATCGCGAAACAAATCGGCGGGGATTTTTCCGGTTTTGGACAAGATTTTGACTTTGGATTTTGCTGAAAATATAAAAAGTTCTTCCTAACGGCCATTTGAGGTAGGAGTGAGATTTTTAAGGGCTGAATTTGAAAGCAAGTATTTAAAATATTTATCTTATTTTTTCCCCCATACCTTTAGTACATGCGACAGAAAATACCAACTATTTTACAGAAATGTACCCGGGAGTGGCGTGATCGAATTCTGGAATATGACCGAATACCGGGCGCGCGACCCTAGAGCTTCGATTTGTGGACAGACTTTTAATGGATAAAAATTCTCATACATTTAAGTATGAATATATAGAAGCCACAGAAAATGCCTAAAAACGCAGAAATGTGACAAAAATGGTTATATAACTCTCCCGAGATGCAGCGCACTATCGCGTGACCGAATTGTGGACGGCGCCGACCGAATACTGGGCGGAAAACTTCTCCTTCTTCTGTCGGCGATATTTTTTTGGGTAAGTTTCCATGTTTTAAATTATTTTGATAATTATTTAAAGGACAATTTTGCGGTTCTTTTGATGGTAGATTGTCAATTTAAATAGATAGGTATTCATATTAGCGGCGATTTCTTTTTAAGTGACCGAATACCGGCGCGCGCACCCTATCTTTCATTAGATTTCTATGTAAGGTTTTCACTTAAATATAGCCAAAAATGCACAGTGATGCATATTAGTACCATACTGACATGACTGACTATTGCCTGCGTTCCTACACAGTCGGCAATGGCGTGTGCCTATGACTTATGAGTGCTAAGTATGAGTGTGGGGCTCCCTCTCATACATGTTGTATGTGCGGCAAGCGCCTTGAATTAAACAACGTGAAAAGTAACGAATGGGACCGCTATCATGTGATTTAAAAACCCCACGTGACAAGTCCTACGATTTATTTCAACATTTTACAAAAAAATCAAGAAATTCATGTTCCGTGTAGTGCCAAAACATTTCATGAATTTATCAAGCTTTACAGAATGCGATATAATATTAATTATGGCGCTGTAATACTTACGTTTCCGCCATTGCTGTCTGATTTAATGTAGAAGCTTCCACAGATTTACACGCAACCTATCAGCCAATCATCGTGCTCGTACTAAAAAAGCGAGACAATGCCAAAGAGCTACTATTTTTGCGAAGAGAATATAATGGACCATAGTTGTGTAGTACATTAGCGTGGGACAGTTGAATTGTGTGAAATGGTTTGAAAAGTTTTGAGCTCCGAAAACGTTTCTTTTTACGTGTACTTTGAATTTACATGGTGTATTTCATGATATATTTTCCATATCATTTAATATAATGGAAATTCAGCTGACGCCCGGTTAATACGCTCGTAAAAAGATTACCACAAGTCCACATACATCGATCATGTGTCGATGGTTAATACCAATATCTTGCGTGCATAGTGGAGCTGACTGAGACATCTTTATTGCTTAGGCTTTATCTGTGCATATATGCATGCGGGTGCAGCTGCCCAGATCGATGGTGCTGCCTGTATAAAAATTAAAGGGAAATCCCGGGGAAATCCCACCCTACTGGCAAGTTGCTCTGACTGAAAGAGGAAAAATCAGGGAATCAGAAAGTTATGAATTTTTGAAAGTTTTCGAAAGTAATCACTATACATATGGGAATTTCAAATTGGCCGAATAGGTAACATCACTGTGATGTAGTTGCGGACAACTCCCCCCATTCCCTCCAACACACAATATGACTAAAATGTCATTTTATTTTCAAAATGTATTACTCAGGATTTTTTTTTCTTTCATGAGGACCTATAACAATATGCAATCTCCAATATATTTTGAGTACTGCTTCGAGGGTAACGGGCGCTTCGGAGAAAACCGCAAATTAATGATATTTTACAAAATTTGTGTGTAGGCCTACGACAAACGAGAGAGTTGTCCACAAGTATGTCACAATCGACTCACCAAATTAACAATTTGAGATTCGCATAGATGTAGTGATCTCATTTTTCAAACATTCATAACTTTCTTATTCCTTGTCCAATTTCTCTCAAACTATCACGATCCTTTTCTTATTTTTCTGCTTTCACACAAATCAACTTATCACCAAGGTTGGATTGCCCTTTAAAGCAATGGCGGATACGGGGGGGGGGGGCACTTCCGGCCCGTGCCCCCCCCCCCCCCTTTGGAAGAAAAGTATGCATTTTGACCATAGACGTTGCCATTTTCTCGATTGTGCCCCCCCCCCCCTTTTAGAATGAAGACCTTTTTTTTTTTTTTTTTTTGCTTGTCAGGGAATTATGGAGGGAAACTGGACCCCCATAACCCCCCCACTGAGCGACTTTTTGAGAAGCTGGCGAGACCAAAAAAGTACGGGTCTACCTTTTCCAAAAGTTGACAAACCTGCAATTATGTGCCCCCTCTTATACTCAATCCTGCATCCGCCCCTGCTTTAAAGGGCCCCTGCCATCAAAATGCAAATGGATACCTGTTGGTGTGCAGTTCTACATACATCTCATTTTTTTATATTTAAACTTCTAAATATGTTTCATAGATTTTTGAATATATTTTAAAATAATCTTTTTACAAGCTGCTAAGCCCCATCCAGTTTAAAAAAACCCTCGAGACCATTTGCCCCCTGTGACATCATCTGTCAATCATCAGTGAGCTAATAGCGATTTTGCAAGTGAAATTGGTATTTAACTTTGTCAAAGCTGACACCTGTTACAATACAACATACAATAACAATATAGGAGTTGCTATATGTCAGACATGCTGTAGCATCATATATGAAAGCATGCAATAGACCTGTTTACTAAGTGATTCAAATTTATGGATGTTTCTTTCCTGGGGACCTAGTAACGAGGTATTCCATTAACCTGTTATTAATGAATAAACTACAATACTTGGAATCCAGTTTGCATACATTACTTGTTGCTATGTCTGACAAGCCTCTGGCAAGCTTTCAGGTTGTCAAGAACAACCTTTGTTTCAACAGTATGCATAAAATTTGAATCACTTAGTAAACAGGTCTATTCTGTTATGAGTGTGTGCTGAGCTGGCGGAAGTTACATTCCGCTATTCTCCAATACAATAGACGGTGATCCCCAAGCTCAGCACACAGTCATAAATTGCACGCTTTCTCCTCATTGCCTTTGTTTTCCTGCTGATGCTACAGCATGTTTGACATAGCAACTCCTATGTTGTTTGTAACAGGTGTCAGCTTTGACAAAGTTAAATAGGGCCTACCAATTTCACTTGCAAAAATCGCTATTAGCTCAATGATGAATGACAGATGATGTCACAGGGGGCAAATGGTCTGGAGGATTTTTTTTAAAGGTGGGTGGCGCTTAGCAGGTTGTAGAAAATTATTTCAACAAATATTTAAAAATCTATGAAACATATTTAGAAGTTTAAATATCAACTTCATGAGATTTTTGTAGGACTGCACACCAACAGGTATCCACTTACATTTTGATGGCAGGGGCTCTTTAAGAGATGGGTGACACAGATGAAAGGTAAACGACTGAAACAATGCTATTTAAAAGAATAATGAAAATCAAGCTTTTGTTACTTGTTTAATAAAAATACAGTTTCAATGCTGTAAATATCCCCGAATTTCAAGAAATTTTTTGAAATTATTTAAATCCTCTAAAATTACTCAAAGGCTATAATTTCCTGACGCTTGCATGCACTTGCATGCACTTCAACGTGGAAGAAAAATTTTTGATTAGAGCTCGTATATGTAATGGAGGAAATGGAGGGCCGCCTATATATTAAGAAAAAAATCTATATAAAAAAAGTTCTTCAATGGTAATGAGCCCCCCCGGTTCCTTTCATTTTTCAGGAGGATAATACGATCGTAAACAATATGAGAGAACACACACACTCACTCTCTCTCTCTCTCTCTCTCTCTCTCTCTCTCTCTCTATCTCTCTCTCTCCCTCTCGTAGTTGTCAAAGTCTTTTAGAATAACGACGTTAAACTTTATGGAAAATTGAGAGAAGCCAGTTTCCAATATAACATCAGAATGACTGTACCATTAACCAATAGGCTTGAGGGACTGCTAACAAAAAAGCACACAATGAATATATACACAAAAAGAGAAATTGGCCTAAAGAATGACGAACATTTTGAGGGAGGGAGAAGAGAGATAGATTAGATAAGATAACAGTTTAATGACTTGTACCTGTGCAATAATGCTAACGAAAAAACGTATTCGCACGCACATGTATGTCAGGTGATATACATGCTCATCAATATCAAAATAACGAAAATACGTGATTCCCAGGTCCAAGAACGGAAAACTGATATCATCATCTAAATTATGAACAGAACTTCAAATTATCAGACACATACATCTTTTGGTAGATAAATGTACATTCGCTACCCTCGACCCAGGGCCCTCTTGCATAAAAAAGTTGCTTTTAATCGCAACTCAAAAAATTAAACGCAAGTCCCTAATACGTGATCCTGATTGGTTGAAAATCAAGTTGCGTTTAATATTTTGACGTATGCTTGAAGGCTTGAGCGCTTTATCGTGGTGGTAGCTCGGTTAAAGCCGAGGTAATTCATACTAATTTGCAAAGTGCAGTATAAGCGTTATCTTATAGTATAGCTGCATGGGCTATGTAAATGAACGTTCAAGTCTATACTTAATAATCAAATTAACAAAATGAGCATCATATATATTTCATATTTTCATATTTTGTATTTTCATTACCAAGAAAATACGAACACAAAATACAATTTTCATAATGTATGCAAAATTGTTACCAAAAAAAATAAATAAAAAATAAAGATAGATTAATACAAAAATTAATACATTTGAAAATAAAAAAGTAATTATATATGAAACTTGATTTATATTTTGTGGAAATGGAGAGGTTCACTAAAAGGAATTGAATCATTTAGGTGTAACAAACTAGTGGTAATTATCATGACCAAACTAACCGATACAAAAACAGAACAAAACAAGAACAAGGCGTTGGGATTGAACAATTTCAAGTAAAAAGCATAAATTAAACAAAATAATATCTTGAAGTTTGGGTCTAAATGAATCACAAGACACAGAGTAGGTGAAATATATATGTATATAAAAAACCCATCTAAAATAATTAATTCGAATCTTATATTTTATCAACATCTGAGCTCATCTTGGTTAATCATCATCTTGATGATAACACCAAAGCACGGGTTCAAAGTCCAACCCTAGAGGCTTTGGCCCATTTCGGTCAGTAGAGCTGTGTAAACTTCGATGCCGCGACGGGGGCGAGACGGGGGACGTCCTACTCCCCCTAAATCAATTTAATGATATCATTCACTATCATAATCATAATATTTTATGACATTTAAATTTATTGTGCGTTTCAATTATTGCTGACTAAATATGCCTACTTGGTACTGCCTAACGGGTCGGTCACATTTAACAAAAACGACTAAGTTTAGTTGTTCATCTAATCCGTTAACGATAACTATAAAACCAATCTACATGTATAGAGAAAAGGTACTGTGTTGATCACCGATTTATGCCAGTAAATCTTGTATAGCAACAGTATTCTCTGATCCAATGTCAGAATGTACGATAAAGAGCTATATAATGTCGATAAAATGCCTTGTTGGGTATCAAACCCACGATCTTCATCTTCATAGTCAAGTGTTTAAACCACTCGACTACCATGACTACGACACCACTTCGTATAGCTGTAATGTAATTATCGTTATCGTTATCGTTGTCAGTTGCATGTGACCGGCCCTTGAAGACTTGCCAACCCAACAACCCTCTGAATAAACAAATATACAACCAATTATACTCGTGTAAACATGGCGTGAAATACTTAGGGAGCGTACTATAAACCCATAAAGGTATTGTATCTTATTTTACTGCTGTCTGTCTGTGCTTACTGAAGTTGGCTTCAGCAATAAAGGCACACGACGAAGAACTGTTGACTATCTGGGTGGATGAAGAGCATAAGCTGGTTAATTTGTCTAAACAAAAGGATTGTATGAGGTGATCGAGACATAAATCACCACACCCTAATTAAGTAGCACTGAGCAGGAGTGGACAACTCATACATTTATTCTTTGATCTGTTTCTTGAGAAGATTGTAATTTTTTCAAGCATCAGCCGAAATGGCAGCGACAACTGATCAGGTGAACTTCACGACAGCATTTGTGGTGAGTATTTATCAATTAATTGACCAATGTATGCAAATTTATGGATAACCCTGCAAGCTCGGTCAGCGACTATTCAGTTCAGCTGATTATTGCTATGTATGGAATTCCGTGCATCCAATACCTGTTGCCAAGTCTGCCAAGTCGGGCAAGTCTCAGTCAGGGTTGCTATAGGTTTGAAATATGGATATATTCGTATTATCTCTTGATAGGTCTATATTGTGCAGGCCCCATTTTGGTGCCTTATGCGCGAGGTAAATGGAATGCGAGCGAACAAGGCCATAAATATAAAAATAATTAGTTATTTTCTTTTATTTTCTTTTTTGATGGGGGGGGGGGGGGGGGTGTAGACACGCATAATTATCCATTGTTAGTGAGGGATGATCTATTCATCATCTCCAACTAACAATAGAAAGTGTGTGCGTATCTACGCCACTGGGAAGGGGTCTTATCATCTTCTTATCACGTTGACTTCCCATTCTCCCTTTCTTTATTCTTTCTACCTCTCTTTCTTTCCCTTTCCTTCACTTTTGTCATCGCTTTGCACCGTTCGATGGGGGGGGGGGGGGGGGGGGGGGGGGGCATGTCCCAGTAGCTATATAGTAGCTAGTAGCTATATCATGCCTATGGTCAAGTTAAATGACGTCTATCTGAGCTACTTGAAATGTATGTAATATGGATATAAATATTATTCATATTTTGA